>OX388347.1:102218206-102818206 GCA_947579665.1 Sympetrum striolatum | reverse complement strand
GAAATTGCGTTTATTAGAGGTTAATATTGGAGGAAGGTGGACCTAGAGGAAGAGGTTAATGATTAATATAACATCTTGTAGGTTCAGAGGGCACGTGCAAACAACCACAAGGAGACTCTGATGAGCTGCAGGAAAGCGGCACAGCACTGCATGCGATACTGGAGACAAAAGGCGATGCAAAGTCAAAAGAATACAAAGGAAACGATTTGGCGTTCAAAACGACTCACTCGGGAGATGCAGGCATATTGGAAGCGATTCGACCGTGTAGAGAGAGAGACAAGGAGGAGAATGGAAAGAGAGGCTGAGGAGCAAAGGAAGATGGACCTAGAAATCATGGAGGTAATTTCATTTATAATTTATTTTGTCAGAGCTCATTGAAACTTTCGACCTGAATTGAAACTTTCAGCGATTCTTGCATCTGCTTAACATATTCACTTACCCTTCATTTGTTGTTTACTCATGTTAGTGTCCTACTGTTGTTTTGTTATTCCATATATATCTCTTTTTTTGATTTATCCGTAGATTCCTAACTTGAAATAATCTAGGGTTCGATATTAGAGATTATTTACTTATAGTCTTAGCTATGCTGTCAAGTCTAATTTCAATTCATTCCATACTTTAGGTGAAAAGGCAGCAGAGGAAACTTAACTTTTTGATAACCCAAACAGAGTTGTATGCTCATTTTATGTCTCGGAAATTGGGAGGAGAGGGCACAAGTGCAGCTGCAATGGAACGCCACAGTCGGATATTGGCTCAGTTGGATGAGCCAGGCCCAAAGAACCAGAGGATAGCTCTCATAGATCATTACGACAGGTGAGTTTATGACAGTTATTTTTACTAATAAATTCTATCATGTATGGCCATGAAAATTCATGAAATGACATTCTAAATGGAATGGAAAAGAACTTCCTTTATCATTCCATTTAGTTATTTTCACGGTTATTTATTATTCTAATGAAGAAATATCACAAATCCCATTTGCGTTATAGTTGTTGGTAATGAAATCTCCTCTCTGCCAATCCTCGTCCCCAATGTGACATAGTGAACTCAGAAATACCACTCTACACTCACAATCATGGAAGCCTAAGCAAACTTAAACAAATTAAACAAAGCCTTGGATAGCCATTTAAACAAGAGTAAAGAACCTAAATATCAGTAGGCTGCAAAATGCATTCTGAATGCGGATATTTCTCGGTGGAGGAAATTATTGAAGCCATCTTACCCAGAAGTGCTTCTCCAAATGTAAGTAGGGCATACAACAACCCTATTGCATAACAGAAAGTTTAGGTGTAAGCAAGCAGTGATTCTTTAACTAATGCCAAAGAGGTGCTAGAGTGAAAAAGAAAACAAGATGTTCTGTCCTGCTTGTCAGTAGTATTGTTTTTGTTGTTATGTTTTTAGGATTAACACCTAAAACCAAATCCAATAAAATGGTACTGAATGTATATGATTTATTATAGAGAACCTTTGATAATTCTCTTGGAGGCATTTGCTCTCTTTTTCCTAGGGCATTATTGATGATATGAAATGCAAGTTGAAATCATATTGGGAAGGTTCTCAAACATAATTCTATATTTCCCCTTTGAAATATACAAATGGTGCCCCAGCGTCAAGGATCTTAAGGGGATTGGATACCTCACCCGAAGGTGCGTTTTCGGACTGTTGGATTTTGCATCGCTATATTGGCATTAACGAAGATTCAATATGTACGTTTTCACCATTCCACACTTAAAAGATGAATCTAAGACTTCTCTGTCAGTGCACGTGGAAAATGTTGCAGGAAAAATAGCAAACATGCTTAAAAATCGATCATTTTTGTTTAAAGAGAGCTCTGCTATGCAGGGGGATACGAAAATTTTCTTTGACACAAGAAATGGCTCCATTCGTTACCTTTAAAACAAAAGACTTTTCAAGTTTGTAAATTTTATACAATTGCTGTAATCATACAATAGTCAGAAAGATGGTTAAGCATTCTGCGGAGAGAGCTCCAGAAGAGAAATGGCGCGTTGAGACCTTGGAAGCCCCCATTCCATAGACCTCTTCTTCCTTTCCTGACCACCTCCAACCATGGCAAATCTAAGCAATGCAAAAATGTAAGAGGGCGCCTGGAAAATTAATAGCATTATCTTAGTCTTCAAATGGAAGTCAAACAAGTGACTGACAAAAGAAGAAGTATAGTTCGGCTATCAGACTTTAGGAAATCTCTTTGGATTTATATCTACACCCACGAGCCGCCAGTGGAGTACGGCAGGGGGTAATTTAAAAGCAGCATTGCTAATTGCTTAGCTGGCATTGAACCTTGGACCATCAGGGGACTGCAGTAAACTGCATTTGTAAAATATGTTCATGACTGCTGTTCACATTCTGGGTGGTGGATTTCTATCTTCTTGGGAAATGCTTCTTAGATATATTTGAAATTTCTGCCATACATTTCAAAAGGGAGAATTGAGACTGCCTGGTGTCCAACCCAGAACCTTTTTCAAAATAAGAATACATATAATAACCTGGTAGGTATAGTACTAATTTAATTCTAAGTTTGAAGTTGATATACCAGGTAGATCCTCTATCCTGTAGAAATTTAATTGTGACCTATATTAACATGTGGGGTATTACCTTTCCATGCTATTGGGAATGGATTAAAAAATAAGTTTGAAGTCAGTTGACCTCAGTCATATGCCAGGTATTACGTTTCCACGTCATAGAGAAGGTATTGAAAAGAATTGTTAGATGAACAAAAGTAGTGGTATAAATTAAATGTCCCAAAACGATGAATCTGATTTTGAAATGGCCTTTGTTTGATTTCCAAAGTGAGGTGGTGAAGGCAAAAGTGAAGAAGAATGTGAGAGAAGCCCTGCAGGCAGAGCAAGCTCGAGCAAGGAACTTTGACCCTAGCACTGGGGCTGGATCCCCTTCTTCCCCCACTTCCTCGCCAACTAAATGTGCAACCAACGGTGGATTGAACCTCACCGAGACACCAGCTGGAGAAGGGCGCCCTCAACCAAAGATATTCCGAGGTGTTTTGAAGACTTATCAACTGAAGGGCATGAATTGGCTGGCAAATCTCTATGATCAGGTAAATTAAATTCATCTATTCTAATTGAACAATTTAGCTATACTATTTTTAACCTAATAATGTAGAAAAGCTTACTAAAATTCTGCTTTTCTTATGTGGAAGTGTAAATGTTTAGACCAAGAATTAAATCTGGATCTTTCCTGGATGATGATTTCACCAAATTAACCATGTGGCTAATAAGTCATAACCCCCTCTTGTATGGCCTAATAAAGATTCCTGAGACGCGGAGTTGAGGTGGTTATGTGAGATACTTTATTAACACATTTAATGTTTGTAAGGGATGAAATGAAATGAAGGAGAAAAAGACTGCCGCAGCCAGGACTTGAACCCGGATCTTCCACTTGTCAGGGGGTTGCATCTCAAAATCAAGCATGTGGATCATGCGTATTTTCATCGCTTACATACTTTGCCATTCCTGGCCTTTGGAAGTCCGCTATGATGGTGAGGTGGCATCTTAGATGTCCCGTGTGTGCGCAGGAGTAGTGCCATCTTTGATGGATCCTCCACAGCACACCATGTCACATCATAGCATCAGAAATTGAAGGAGAGAATGTGCTGTTGTGGTTGGTTAAAGCATCCGCCCGGCAAGTGGAAGATTCGGGTTCGAGTCCTGGCTGCGGCAGTCTTTTTCTCCTTCATTTCTTCTCACGTTTACTCTTTGTCTAGATATGGATACGTTTTCCCCGACTCCTAACATGAGCAGTGAGCAAGACGATGAAAAATAAGAATGCCCGCTACAACTTCCTAGTCCCTTCATGCTTTCATAGAAAGAGAGGAAAACCACTCTTGAGGGTCACACACCCCTCTCTTGCACTCACAATGTCACTCATGAGTGACATACGCACTTAATATGTTTAGTACCCACTAAGTGAAAGATCCAGGTCTCTGTCTGTAGTTACCTCTGTTTACTTTTAGATGTATTCTGGGTTGTATGCCTTCATGTGTGTAGTTCAATTTATTTTCATTCTCTTCCTTATTTATGTTAGTTCTCATTATTCGATGATTCTTTAAAATATTATCGTTTAAAATTTTTATTAAAATATTATATAACAACCTTAATTCTAATTCTCCTAACATCCATTTTCCATTGAACATGAAACTCTTTTTAAGTTAATTTGACAGTTTTAAATGCATTCTTCAAATAAATATGGACTTTAAATTTAAATTGACTAGTCATCTATGTTTATCTGACTTTTAACATTTTGTGACAAATAACTCTAGTAGAAGATTATTTGCATTATCACTTGCTTTGCTTAGAACCATTCTAAAGTATGACATGATGCTTTCTGTTTTATTTTTATGATTAATCGCATTTTATTGAAGTTATGAACATTTTTAAAACTGTTTTCATCATCTCAAGGGCATCAATGGCATCTTGGCTGATGAAATGGGATTAGGGAAGACAGTGCAGTCCATTGCATTCCTTTGCCATATATCAGAAAAATACTGTAAGTAATTAGAATAATAAGACTAAATATCACTTTTAGGGCTAGATAATACTGTAACTTCTTATTGCTGTAAATAATAACTTCATATTGCATTGAGAATTTCACCCTCACTTTTTGAAATTTTATCCTCTCGGAAATGCTGCTATTATTCATTATGGCTCAGGTATGTTGGATTAGTAATAGCATCTTGTGCGTTGCTTGAGCCTCAGTGAATCACTTGCGGTTTGATACAATAGTAGAGTTTGTCTAGATCAGATGATTGAGATGAAGTGGCAGCAGTGATCCAAAAACGCTAAACATTCCTGACTTATCAATATCAAGTTTATGTCAGAATCTTTTAAAGAGTGAATCCAAATGTCTGTGAAGATAAAATAAGAAACTTAAAAATAATTTTCAACAGAATGCAAGCATATTTTGTAACAGCTGTTAGTGTGCTAATAGTTAAGAGTTACATCGTAATACATACATGATATATTTTATTTATTATGTTTGTATTTAATTTTTTTTATCTAATTTCCTTCAGTCTTTCAATTTTAACTTCATTAAATTTTGTTCAGCTTCACATTGGTGCTAGCTCAAATCACTTCTTTCAGCATTTGTGTGTACTGTTTCACAAATTATGATGTTTTTAATGAGACACATATGTATCTGTTACTGGTTCATAATTTTTTTAAGATAAATTTCATATGCATTAAAATTTTTGTTGAAAGAATTCGAGTAATTTTATTCTCTAAAATTAAATGATTTCTAATTGTAATAATTTGTATTTACTAGGCTACAAACTATAAGCTATTAGCAAATCTATCGTTACTTACTTACTTTGCTTATTTGCTCATAATTTATGAATATTGTACATATTTTATGTAATACTTTAGTCTAAATCTGAAAATCTTCATTTTTATAATAACAATAACTTTGTATCTTTCTTAGTCATGCTTTTTTATGGTATGTGATTTAATTGTTTCGATGGCATATCAATATATACATCATATTTTCAGTTTTGACTGTAAGTTTAAAATATTATTTCTAAGAAAAATCAAATTTTCTGTCCAAATGAATTTATGATTGGTTTAATAAACACCAGATGTTGGTAAAATATAGTACTCTATTTAATTCAGCTATTTAAAGTAGCGTAAAAGAACTTCTTCACAAGTGGAGTTAGTTGCCGTTTTTGCGATTACGGTGTAAACTCTCCACAAATATAAGCATGGGTCTTTCTGATGTCTTTCATCTATCTCAGGGTATATATTATAGCTTAGATGATTAGAATATTATCTGATATTGGTGGAGAAAGAGAATTGATGTGAGTTATGTGATTGTAGTGTAATATTCAGCAATGACATCCTACAAAATTATTTGCAAAGAAAACTGTAATTTCATGTTATTGAAATTTATGGAAATATTTGATAAAATAACTTCAGAAGGGATTTTAATCTTTACAAATAAATCTGTGACATATTAAGGTTCAATCAACATCATCAGCTGAGATTAATTATGAAAGTTTTCAATATTTGCTTTTGATTACATTATTTGGAATAATCAAAGAGCAGGCATCAATTACCTGCTCTTTGATTATTCATCAACAGTTCGTCAACTTTTTCAATCTTCCATGACTGGTTTTAGACAAGTACTATGCAAATCATTTTAGTTAGTCACCTCAATAAAAGCTATGTAATTAGTTTTGTGGGGTTTATATGACATCTCTTTGTAAAACCCCTTAAAATGGTAAATGAATTAATTCAGTTTATTATAATTCATAAATTATCTTTTGGACAAAATATAACTGTTCAACGTATCCTCTTTACCATCAATTATTTATTAAATAAAATGTTTAAAAATCCACCAAAATTGCAGTTACTTACGTAATAGATTTTAATATTATTTTGATTTTGTTAACAAAAATTACATTGTATTTGATATGCCATCTGTCAGAAAATAATAAAAATTACTTACATTCATTTCAGAAAAACCTCAAAATATGTGGTGAAAATATATTTTTGAATTTATTTTTAAAACTTTCAGCTCAAGGGTTTTTGTCCATGGCAAGTCGATTAGTAATACTTATAAAATTGTAAACTTAATCCATATCAGTTTCACCAACCCATGAAATAGTTGTTTTTTTAATTGTTTCATCCCACTAAATTTAGGGAGTATAAATTATATTTTAAGCTAGTTCATATCAATGAACATTTCTAATAGTATTTCCAGCCTACCAACTTCAGGCTGCAGGGGTACCAACTGTTAAAAACAGATTATTCAGAAGTTTTCATTGCGTAGCTCTTTGTTACTATGTCAGAAAGTACTAGTCACTGCATATAAAGTGTGTAGTGACTGCTAAGACCACTTTAAAACTTTATAAATACAATGTAGCCAAAATCACCGATTTAAAACTGAAGAATGAGGTCTATTTTTGAGGCATAATAGAATAATTAATTAATTAATTTTTTTGTTTATATTTTGAGTAATTTTTATTAAAATAAAATTAATAAAATTTTAAAAAATTTAAAATTCCTTATTCATTGACAATTTTAAAAATTGTTGCAACCTTTCCATATATTTTATTATCTATTGGCAAAAAGGACCCTTTTGTTAGTCATTCTTTCTTACAGGCCTTTCGGCCTCTCATTGTGTAATGGAGTGGGTACTCTATTTAGTAATTGCATTAAAATTGCTATTAGTTGTTGACTAATACTTTAATATATAACCATTGTAAAATTCAACACTGGTATCCAGTTAACTCCACATTTGGTTTGAAAGCAGAGAGAAGTTACAAAAACATTTTTATGATAAATTTAAATGGAAAAGAATTTAATCCTGAATATGATAATGTAATGAATTTTGCCAAGTTTTTATTCCTGCATAAGGATAAGTAACTGTTTATGCAAAATACAATCTTAAATATTGGATAAAGATTGATTTTTTTATTAAAATATTTTTCTATGATTGTGATAGCCATTCATATTGGTAAAATATTGAAGGCTATTTTTCTTAATTTGAGAATTGAGGTTTTTGAATGTTTAAACCTAGCAGAATAGTCATATATTGTAAATATTAGGCAAAATCTTAAAAATATCTATCAAAACAATAAATAAATTATAATTATAAAATAATTATTTTGTTTAAAAGTGCTTAAAATAATTAAAATTTTTATTATATAATTATTAAAATTTATTTTTGTAAATTTGATAATTGCAAAACTTACATACTTAATATTAATTAATTAATGAAATCCACAGATTATCATTATATGGCAAACATTAAACAAATGAAAATTTCTTTGAAATGTCTTTAATAGTGTCCGTTTTATTGAAGGAAATACATTGCCTGCGGTCATATTAACCCCACCCTACTAATTAAGGGTTAATGAATCACTCAGTGTTAGAAAACGTTTTCTTTATAATGATGGATTTAAATATTACATAAAACTGCTAACAGTGAGTGCACTTAGCACTAAACTGTTCAGATTTTGTTAAAAGTAGATGGTTGGATTATATAGGAAAATAAGTATAACAAATCACCTTCCCCTAAAGTTTTACAAGCTCGTTTTTCTAGAAAATTGTCTTAAAGTATGAAAATTACCTTAAAATTGTAAATGTAGAACTAGAAATCCCTAGTCATAGCCCAAGCCATTGGTATTTTGAAGACTTGCTAACTTTTTGCCTAAAATATCCATCAAACATACTCCAGAAAAACTAGATATGTGACCCAGCTCTCATGGCTTTGGGCCCAGAAATTTCCTTTTTTCTCCCTTACTGATGCATTTTGAATATTTTTAGAGACTTTTGATGTACTTCTTAAATGATATAGAATCCTTACCATATGTAATGAATGACAACATAAGGTTAACAGTTGGGACATAATCAAAATGATCCAGTGATTACCTCCTGTCATATGGACAGCTTGTTTGCCTTTGGTGAAACCGATTCCGAGTTGGATTTTTGGAAAGCCAATGTGGAAAATGACCTTAGTTGTCAAAGCACTTTTAACAATACAACTACTTCTTTATCTCCAGGTCACTATAAATTACCTACTCACACTCTACCTAATTATCAAGTTCCTTTGAAGTCTGGATTGATGATATTTGGCACTCTCCTTATAAATATGAAAACATAACTAGATTTCCTGTTTTATTAAAATATGTATCCAAATTACTAGCATTACTAATTGGTATTGCAGAAGTTGAACACATTTCTCCATTTGTCGAACTCTTAAGAAAAATTCCTGATAAATAAACTGTTTTTACCAATGATAGAGGGATTATTGGCTGTCAAACATGAGTATATTACAAATTTAGTATATAAATCTGATATGAAGGCTTTCATCAGTTACTGGTTCCAAAATAAACATCGTTCTGGATTTTGCTGCATTTCTTGGTAAAGTTGTTTTGTGACATTACCATCTGCATCTTCAGCTAGAAGTTTAGTGAGCTTCAGTTATACACAAAGTTATTGATCTTAGTGTCGACAAAATTTACAAAAGTGCCAAACCATAAAAATATCCTTGTCCTACTATGGATATGAATGAAAGGGTGGATTTTTTGGTGAATGATCATTGGATCAATGTGATGAATAAGACAATGTGGTGACTCATTTGATGAAATATTCCGAGGCTAGACCTGGTTTTAATACTACTTGGAAAATTTAGAATTGTGAGAGACTTCAGAGGAATAAATATAGAACACATACATGCATTAAAGTATAATTCCTATGATACATAAGTATTATCAGATGAAGATATAAAAAAATGGAGTCAATTTTTCCCAAATTGTTCTTAAAAATTAATTAATATGCTTGGAAGCAATGAAAAGAATCTTCTCTGAATGTGGAAACATAAAAATGGGGTTTAACTGAATATTTTTTCGATGAAATTGTTCATTGTTAATTGAGGGAAAATTTTTCATTTGTTATAAAGTATTTTGATCGCAAGCAAAATGAATATTCACTGAAGGTGGGATTGTGGCATGGGATATTTTACTTTAGAATATTTTGAAGAATGTGAATAAATTGCAGCCTTCAGGAAAGATGGCTTTTATTTACCTCAATTTGTTTCATGGATCTTTTAAGCATTCTGGGAACACATGTAAGTGTGAGGAAATAATTGAGGTACATACTGTACATACTCGTGAGGACAAAATACACAACTGAATAATATCAAGGAATCATGGGATCTAAACTCAGATTATTTTTTAACATGGTGACTGCCATACAAAATAACAAATGAATGACACCAAGCAACCTTTCTATATTAATTAAAATGCCAAATGCATATTGTGTTCATATTGCCACATTTTAACGCCTCTCCTCATTAAAACTCGTAAAATTTGCATCCATCAAGACATTGTAAAAAATTACAAACCAAATGGTCAAAAAATAAATCACACTATAAAAACAGTATTCCCCACCACATATTCCAGTTCAAAACAAAATCACAAAGAACCCCAGGCACAAAAATGCACTCTTTAGAGAAAATGTGCAAAGGCACACTTAAAAATGGGAAAAAAGGTCACTTGCGCGGATAAAATTTCACTCTAATCCCATCATCTGAGAAATGTTTTTAGTTTTGGGTCCTGGAAAGGGGTTTTTTTTTCTTTAGTAGATCAGCGCAATTGTCTGCTGACTGCACTTAATTGAATATAATTTCCCCACCTTCAACAAGTTCCCTTATATATTGGCATTTCATAATGTTTTCTTTGATTCCAACTATTTACATGTCATCAACATGTACACCTAAATTTACACCACTACCCTAATATAGAGATGGGACAATGGATAAAAAAACAATTGAATTTGATTGTTTTGGCATTTATTCGATTGTTTTCATTCAAATGAATTCACTCGCTTTTGTGGGCTGTACAGGCAATTGCTGGTAAGGGGCAGTAACACCTGGCTGGCAGGATATATGATCAGATATATAAATAATTATATATATCTGGTATAATCAAGTAAACGAGAGAAAAAATCAAATAGATCTATTCGATTTTTCACTCACTTCCTCTCAACGAGTGAATCACTCACTTCGAACAATCAATTGGATCCATTCGGTTTTACACTCGCTAAGAACAATCGAATAAATTTACTCAGTGCAGTGAAAAATCAAAACGCTTCATTTGAATAATTCGATTGAAGCAAACATTCAATTATTCGATTTTTTTTATTAGAATGTTCCCACCTCTACCCAAATATACACAATTATCACTATTGCTCCTGGATAAGCCAAAAGTCTCTCATTCAAAAAATTATTTGAAATTCAACCAGATTGTTTCAGTCCATAAACACTTTTTAGCAATCCATATACATCACCAATGGGATAGGCTCTTCAAAATGTGGTGCTTCGTATAAATGATAGTTTTAATTGGACAATTAAAGTGTGCCCCAACTACATCCGCCTGTGGGATATCTCATCCCCTGTATAAGAACCACTACCATTAATAATTTAAAAGTTCTTTGGATTACTGGACTGAATGTCTCTTCATAATCGTGTCATGTCTTCATAATCTACCCCTTCAACTTGCCTAAAACCTCGAGCAGCAAGTCTAGCCTTAAATTTCAAAAGTGCCCCCATCTGGTCCTTCTTAAAACACCCACTTACTCCCAATCAAATTTCCACCCTTTTGATCATCTCCCTTGTTTGCTGCCCCCCCTTGATCCAGCTCTCTCAGCATCACACATACCTTTCAGACTCTCCTCAGCACTCTCTGAGATGTCAATTTCCACCCTACTTTTCATGAGGTTAGCACAGGGAAATCTCATTAGAAGCCTCTCTAATCTCTTATCATAATTAACCATGCCTTTATTATACATAAATTATTTTAGAATACAAAATGTTTAATATTTTATTCTAAAATAGTAACAAAAAATCTGATGTGGCCAGCACATGACTTTCTCCATATATATAAGATGTAAATTTTTATCTACAACAGTAGAACTCTATATTCAATCAAACTTGGAAGATAAGTGATTAATTTCTTTCATATTATCTTTTAAGTCACAAAGATTATAAATAATGTTTTTCGGGACATGTTTAATGAAAAAAGATGAAGTGGCCTTTCGCCCAAGCGCCCAGAGCGCCCGCAACGTACATAATCAGCAACTTCCGGTTTATCAGTATTTCACAAATAACTCCTACATAATCAGTGATACAAAAATATGTTTCGTACAAAAGTTATAGTAAATAAAATTTTCTAAAACATTTATAAATAATAGTATATACCTAAATATCATATTTATGGAGATATTTTGAAAACCGGAAATGAGTTTTGAAGAATGAAGCTCGACTTCCGGTTCACCGATTTGCTCCAAAAACTAATCAACTCTAACGGCATCAACCAAAATACTATATATGAAATTTGGTTTTGATCCGACAAATAGTTTTCATGATAGAGTGCCCACAAAGTACATATTCAGCTACTTCCGGTTTATCAGTATTTCACGAATACTCCTAATCAACCGGTGATAAAAGAAATACAGAAGTTATGGTAAATTACATTATCTAAAACTTTTATAAGTAATACAATACACGTATATATCATATTTATGGAGATATTTTGAAAACCGGAAATGAGCTTTAATGAATGAAGCTCAACTTCCGGTCAACCAATTTACTCCAAAAACTAAACAACTCTGACAGCACACACCACAGTACTATATACGAAGTTTGGTATTAATACAACCAATAGTTTTCAAGTTAGAGTCCCCACAAGCACACACACACATACACACACACATCATTCCGAAAATAGTCAAAACGTGTTCTAGGGACCCCAAAACATTTATTTCCGTTGAAATCTCGAAGTCGATTTTTTTCATGAAAACAATACTTTCTCTATACTTCGTATAGGGTGAAAGTAAAAATTATGGCAGAAAATTTTTCAATTTTCTTGGGATATATTTTTGGTACATCTTGAGCAAGTTGAATGGGGGTAATGACCCCATATCATTGACCCCATGTGACAAATTAAGGGTCTTCCCAGCACAGAACATGGATAACTTACCATGAACTTTTAGCCTTCATTCGATCACAGGTAAGGTCAAGTATTTCCCATCAGAAATACACGTAAAGCTCAATTTTGACACAAGCAGGCTTTATATCCTTGGAAATTAAATTTAAAATAGTGGTCTTACAAAAAAGAGACAGATATCAAAAGAATGGGAAGCAAATAATGAATCTTATTTCAATCATAAAGTATTGTTTTCAAATCAAAATGGCAAGAGTTTTGACCAGATGGACACACGTTTTCGAAAATGTTGAGGTACAACTGGCAACTAATGAGATTATTCGACCTGGGCTCATTAATTTTCCCATAAGAATATATTAGGAATTCAGGACCATTTAAAAGTAATGATAAAAATGATGACTTTACTGAGTAAAGATAATTTCACACATTTTATATAAGCTTATTTCCCCACTTGGAATCCATGTGAATTTCAGTTAGATGTCTCAAACAAGTTTACTCCTGTGAATCCAATTCTTAATTTCAGATTTTGCTTTCATTTATGGATATAAATTGCCTTAAAACATCCAATAATTACTTTGTATGGCACTTGATTTTATCATTCAATCAATTATAGATTTTGTCACTTAATTATGAGAACTTTGATAGGAAACTGAAATTTTCATTGAAAATTATCATTTTTGATAACCTATCCCATTGAACTAACCAAATATGAGTGATCACGTATGAGACAAGATACCTATGTCAATATAATATCTTGTCTGCCCAAACAGGACTTCTTTATTCAATCTTTATCTGATTTTCCCAGTTAAAATTCAATGGGCACTTCAGCTAGATATCTCAAAGTCAGATAAGAACCCAAATTTAAAATACAAATATTATATTCATGTATAAATATACATTTTTTTAATAACACAATATCTTTGAAATATTTTTTATGATACTCCGTTTTTAATGTGTTTATGTTAATTTAGTTTAGGTAGTTCTAAGTTGCATTTTCAAGATGTAGGCTCATTTTTTCTCCCTAGTCAGTCATAACAATTTTATAACGTATAAGTTGGCAAATTAATAACATCTCCACTCAGATACTCGACTTTGAATCATAGTAAGAATAGAGAATTTTTGCTTTTTATACCTTTGTTCTACTATAAGAATGTATAGGAATTAAGATTAAATGCCTTGGTACAGTGTTCTCTATCTTATCAAAAGGAAATCACCAAGAGAGCTAATTCTCCTCTATTTATTCCAGTAAAGAATGAGAATAATCAACATTTTAGTCATAATTTGTCTGGTGGTTGTCAATTTTATTTTCCCGGGAAAATTAACGGGCAGATTGGCTTTTCTGTTCATAATTTTGAGTGCAAGGGTATATGTATAAAAGTCACCTTTTAGTCCAGATCCAGAAAACGCATAACTATTAAAATTGCTCATCATTACAAGTCAACTCTCCACAGACAATAGGCTTCTTTCCATCCCTCTATTATTTTATTGGTCTCCATTTCTATTCCATAATAACATAGTTAAGGATCATTGTATGAGTATGAGACAAATTTTATAAGGAAGAAATTCTATAATGATTAATTTCCATAGCATCAAATAAAGAATTTGGCTCTGCATTATGAGAACTTTGAAGGGATACTGGTATAACCACTGAAAATTCTTACCCATAATGTCCATAGAAATAACTAAGATGAGAAATGATGTTTCTCTTCTGAACAACTAGGGAAAATGCATTTAATCCTACATCTATTTTCCCCATTTAGAATCGATGGACACTTCATTTAATAATTAATAAGAGATGATGGATCTGGTGGATTGGTTAAGAAGTCTGGTGGTGGGATCAATAAAGTAAACAAGTGAAATTCACTTTCAACAAAGAATCAATTCTTATGGATGTAAGAGCGAGTGAGCAAAGAAGTAAGAGTGAGATAATACATACTCGACATTTTTAAAAGACTATAAGGATAAAATAAGAGTTAAAATAGCTCCAAATAGCTGTTGTTTGTGAACAACCCGTTGTGGGGGAATACCCTAACCATGACAATGTTTCTGTTTTTTCTTGGTTGAAAACCCTGTAACTAAAAGTTTCATAAAAAAATATTTGAAAATTTATTTTTGCCCTATATTTTGATGATTTACCGAATGGAGTGAAAGCAATTTTTTTATTTTCTGACAGATGGCATGTTAAACATAGTGTAATTTGGCTAATTGGAATGAAAATATTAAACCCTCTTGTACATATTCCAAAAGTTTGAATGCTCAGATAAGCCAGATTTCCCCCTTTGTCGACAATTCTTTTGAAAATTCCGTAATGTACAGCCACAGCTCCATTACAGATTTGTTACAGGCATAGATGTAGATAAATGTAGTATATTGTCAAATATATTCCAAACAAGGTGTATGCATACATGATTTTATGTATTATTTCATTGTAGTTCTTGGAATTAGGGATTTCTTTAAGCATAGCATGCAGATTCCACCCATGAAACTGATTTTACTGATATTTCAGCTGTTTGGGGTCCTTTTTTGGTGATATCTCCAGCGTCCACTCTGCACAACTGGCAGCAGGAAGTGGCTCGTTTTGTACCTGATTTCAAAGTTGTGCCCTATTGGGGAAATCCTCAGGTAAGCATTATTTCTTCTTTTTACTGAAAAAGAGTGAATGTGTTAACAGATTTGGGCTATTTTGTTGAATGGCTTCAGTGGGAGTGAAGTGATGTTTTTTCTTATGATCTGTTACAAATTAAATGCTGCCCAAAATATAAAATCAATTTTAAGAAAGTTATTATAGGTTTGCAAAAAATATGTAGAGGAGGTGATTGGGATAGTTGAAGGATGAAAAGTGTGGGATTAAAGGCAAGGAAAATAAATTATTGGGAAATGAGGAACTATAGTTTTATAGAAAAGGCAAAGAAAAGGGATGTAAACAAAATGGGAAGTGAACAGGGATCAAACTCAAGCACTTCATTTGTCACCAGGGAGTCAGAATCACTGTTTGCTCTGTATAAATCAGGTTAAATTATTAAGCATGAGTTTGAGAAACATTAAACGATATCGATTCAGGGTTAATTTTGTGGTACTTATTAACTTGTAAAAAATTCATGGTAAACAAACTTTTACTAGACCACTAATTTATTATCTGAATAACACGACCCAGGTTCCATAGCGTCCCTACATCATCAGGTGACAAAATAAAGACCTTTATTTGGTCACCTGATTATGTAAACGTTTTTCATAGTATGTTCCACAGAACACTGATACTATTTATGATCCTCAGTGCTGGATGAAATTGAAACATGTTATAAAATCCACACTTATTGAGTAGATTGTGGTATCTCTAAATTATTTTGACTTTTTCTTCTGATTGGTGTTTATTTTTTTTAATAAGTCTAAAAAAATATTCCAGGTGATAAATACAATTAATGAAGTTTTCAAAAAATGTTTGAGATAAGCTAAGCTTGAGAATAATCTGGAATTGATCTCAGACGGTCTCAAAATTCTATTTTTCCTTCCCTTGATCCTATGGAATCGAAAGATAATAGCTGCACTCAGTTCTAAATTTTGGTTTATATTTATGTCCATTTGTATCCATTGATTCTTTGGAGGGGGTTACTTTGGGGTATTGCTATCTTTGCTGATGATTGTTTATTTACGTACAAAAATTTACTTCAGGAGCGGAAGATTCTTCGTCAGTGTTGGTCGTCCCCAAATCTACATACTCCGTCATCTCCTTTCCATGTGGTGATAACTTCATATCAAATTGTGATAGCTGACATCAAGTACTTCCATCGTGTCAAGTGGCAGTATATGGTGTTAGATGAGGCCCAGGCTATCAAGAGCTCCAGCAGGTAAATCCCAGTGCTAAGGGTAGTGTTTCAGCTGATGTAAATCAATGTTATATGCCATATTAACAATTATGTATGCAGATTGGTTATAGGACTACTCAAATTTAAGATGAATTGGTTATATGCACCATTCTCATTACTTTGGGTGTGTTTTTATTTTAAATTAAATTAAGTGTTTATCTTACAGTTGGATAGTATTAACCCTCGAGTACTCGCATCTGGGTCGAATCGACCCATGTGAATTTTAAAATTCTATAACTTTTTATTAGTGCTTTTTTACTCCTTCTTTCTCATAGTAGCTGAGTTTTAGAATGTTCTGAACCAGCCATGCATTTTCACCTGGTCGGAAATGGAAGTTTAATTATTTAAACAAATTTTTCTTAGCAGTAGAGCCTTGTAGAAGAAAGACCTTTACGTAAAATATTGCATTTTTGACCTTGTTTCTGCATTAATTTTTATAAATATTATATAAATTTCATATAATTAACAATTATTATTAATATATTAAATTTTATTTTATTTTTAAACAGTTTACTTTTTATACGCAATATTCCAAATTCATCAGCCATATACTCGGCGTCTGGGATATCGAATTTTTACTGAATATTAATATTATTTGATTTTATTTTAATAACCAGGTTAACCATTAATTAATATGACATCATCACTAATGAATTAAAAATTTATTCACTACATTTTGAGGCAATTTACCCCTTTGGAAGATGTCGGGTCGATTCCACCCAACGCGAGTACTGACGTGACGATTTGGGATGCGAGTACTCGAGGGTTAAAACTGAAAAATAAATATTTTGTTGGAATTTCTTAATGTAGTTAATTACCCAGATTATGATTTATAGTATGTTGAATCCCTATCTCTATTCATTGGTTTAAATTACTTCAACGCCTGTTTCAAAAATTTGTATTTCTTTATAACTGACAGATAGTAGCTTTCAGCCGAAGGAGATAGTATTGAGAACTCTTTTGCAGCAAAGCAAGAATTATTTTTGCATTAGAGAATATTTAACAAATATGTAACTATAAAACTAATGGTACGGTGGCAGAAAAAAATAAATTAAGTATGCTTTCTTGCCTAAAATCCATCACACCCAGCATGGATTCTGTAAAGGTAGGTTTGTGATACACAATTAGCACTTTTAATGAATGACGCAGCAGATAATGGTGTAAGATACTATTTACAAACATTGTTTCAGCACAGTAACACATTTTGGGACATTCCAGAGAGTAAGTGCATAGCAACAAATATCTAGGAGCCACGTTTAGCAGTAGTTAATCTTTTAATGAACAGATTTAAGATTTGATAGGAAAAGCAAGTAGGCAATTTCAAAAATGAAGTACTCTTCAGTATAATATAATATTCATACAAAAAATATGGTATTATATGTAATAAATTGGTGCGTAAAATCAACGCTTCGCTACCACTATGAGCCACCAGGCATTGATGAAGACGGAAGGAGCACCTATACAGCATAGCTTTACAGAATTTGCCTCCTGGTCCCATAGGAAGCATCTCAGCCACCTCCAGAGGCATATTTAGGCTTGACCATCAGTGTCCATTGCAAGTGACACCTTTTTATGCAAAAATGTAGTCATTTTGATAAAAAAATCTTTGCGGGTTTTGCAGCGTTGATAGTTAAAAGACTTCGACGTTTTGCTGACCTTATTGTCAGCTTCTTCTGGTAGAAGTGTCACAACCTCAATGCAGCAAAAGACTTAGAATATAGTCATTTTAACTGAAAAAATTTTATATTTTTGTTGAATTTTAAAAATTTCAAGGCAAATATTCTCTCTGAAGATATTTTTTTATTTAGGAAAAAAAATCACATGTGTAATGTGCACGAGGGTGGGCCACTTTTGCCAAGCATTGCATTTTTATAAAAAAATTCCAAATTGACTCATCCTAATGTAACACCAAACTACCTACATAACTGACTTCTTAGCACCCCTTTAATATCCAGAAAAAGAGAGAGAGACCATCTGTTCTCGCTATAATCTTGCAAAATATATTTTTTTTGCCAGGCTGCTAAAATCTTGTTTGCTAATGGTGGGAATCATGACATCCCGTATTCCCTCTCTGATTCATAATCAGCGCTACACATTTTTCTATGTTCAAACCCCAATTTTCAATCTTCACATTATTTAGAAATAAACCCAAAATTATTGTCCATACATTTTTTTGCATGTAAGATTGAAGTGGGAGTATAACATAAAATCTCTCATTCTATAAATATGGTGACTTTCTGTGAAGAGAAATGGCAAAATGAACACGAATTACTGGAGAGATTGTGTGAAGGATTTAAGAAGAGTTGGAAAGAGAGCAAATTTGAGTAAGTTCTAGGCTCTGACTTGAATATTTCCAGGCTTTTCTCAGTACTGCCAGTCAGTTGTAGTGAGTAGATTTCCAAGTAGTTCCCATAAATGCTTACTCTGGCGTGCGAAAAATGTTGCGATCTTTCTTTCTGCCACTGTACAGTAAATTTATCGATAATGTGAATTCCATAATTTCTTTTATTGCTCCTCCCAGTAGTGGGCACCTCCCTATAATGGTCTCCATTCCTCAGAGGTGGTGTTTGTTCCACTGTACATACATATAACAGGGTGGCTACCTTGATACCTTGAGAACCTTGAAAAAACCTTGAATTTTTGATGACCTTGAAAAACCTTGAAAACGCCTTGATTTTTTTGCAAAACCTTGAAAAACCTTGAAAACGCCTTGATTTTTTTGCAAAACCTTGAAAAATCCTGATCCAACTTGTTATCCTGGTTCAATCCGAAATAAACCACTCATTCAAATTCCGGACCGAACGTAAATTGGAAGGTTTTGCATGACTTGAATGACGAGTTGCAAGGGTCCTATGGTACAATGCTCATATCTATTTCTTAAGAGGGCAAGGGAAGAAAATAAGAAACACGAAGATGAAGAAAAAGTAAAAAATGCAAGAAACTGGAAATTGGAGAGAAGAGAAAAAGGCTGAGCACCTTTCAGAATTTGCTAGACTGACTGATGAAATTGAGAAGAAAATAAAACAATAATTTGTATAAGCTAATATTCCACAAGTGTAATGTAGTCCATGTAATGAACGCAAATGTTACTGTCTCTTGATATTTTATTATAGAAAAATAGTGTATTCTGTTGTACCTTTTTTGACCTTGAAAAATCCTCGACCAGACCTGGAAAAACCTTGAAATGACCTTGATTTTTTAACATCCCATTCTGTGGCCATCCTGTATAAGTTCTAGTGAATACAGTGATTATGTTTTGTGTTCACAGCATGCGCTGGAAGGTTCTGCTGAGCTTCAATTGTCGTAATCGTCTTCTGCTGAGTGGAACCCCTATACAGAACAGCATGGCGGAGCTGTGGGCGTTGCTCCATTTCATTATGCCCACACTCTTTGATTCTCACGCTGAATTCTCCGAGTGGTTCTCCCGGGACATTGAAAACCATGCGGAAAACAAGACAGGAATCGATGAAAGTGAGTGTAGAGCAAAATCCGTAAATAACTCTTATGACAAAGATGTCCTCATGCCCACTTATTCTACCATCATATTTCATTTTCCACCATTTAATTTAATTTTTCTACACTGGTGTCCCTTTCTTCAATCCATATCTCTCAATTATTTCTATGGTATAATAATTATATTGAACTCGTTTTAGTTTCAATTGCAGTTATATTCTCATTCAATTATTTTAAAATTTACCTTAAATATGTTATCTATCATCTCCAAAGTTACCTGCTTATTTGAAGTTTTATGAATAGAATGTAAAATATTTCAAAAATATCCATAAAATATATTCATTTATAAAAGAACTGAAGTGTTTGCGTAGATGTTTTCCACTATGGCCCTATGTTTATATTTATGAGTAAAATGTTGTTTGCATTCTGCAAGCATGTTATAACACAAATTTCAATTCGGCATCATATCGAGAGGATTCTCAAAAGAAAAATAAGGATTGAAAATATTCTTAATATTCGCTTTCTCGGTCCGGCATCAAACCTGGGTCTTCCTGGTGATAATTACTATGCAGAACAACAAAGAATTACCGTCTCTAACTGTGTGTGAAAACTCAAGCAAAAATATTGGCTGCTACTGCCTCAAACCACATCCTACTTTTCCCGTATATTCTGTATGTTAGAATTTGTAATGTGCTCTGGCGTCGAACCCAGAGACGGAACGGTCTTATCTAACTTTTTTCATAAACCACGTCTTAATATACTAACTCAATGTATATTAAATGGGCGATATTTTTACCGTCTGGCTTCGAACCCGGGTCTTTCTGGTAATACTTTCTATGCAGCACTAAAGAAGATCACTCACTACCTTTAACCATGTGTGAAAATTCAAGCAGGATTATTGGGTGCAACTGCCTCAAATGACGTCCTACTTTTCCCTTCTATTCCTTATGAGAGAATTTTTAATGTGCCCCGGCATCGAGCCCAGAAGGGTCTTATCTACATTTTTTTCAAAAGCTATGCTTAATATACATCTTCCTTATAGGCAATAACTTCCTATGATTTCGATAAGTGCATGAAAAAAAAAATAAAAACTACCTCAATGTATTTTAAATGGCCGATTTTTGCATCGTCCTAGAAACGAACCCAGGATTTTTATTATACACATGCAAATGATACAATCACAGCTCTTGACAGCAGTTTTCAGTTCACTCATGCACATACATACCATAAATCCAGATTATTTTAAAAACTCAATATTCAGTTAAAATCATACTTAAATGTATAGTATTGTTTTTAACTTGATAAGTATGCATTTCTTATGCAAGAGCATTTTGGAATAACTCCTGCTTATATTAAAGAAGCATATCTATAAGCAATTCTATACCATTCTGGGAAGCACTCCAAAATTATTTCCGAAAATCTGAGCTATGCCTTCTTATGGACATATTCAGGAATTAGTGGCATTCTAGGATGGTACATATGATTGATGATATGTTGCTCTTTTTGGGGATTACCTGTTAGGGCCCATATGGCATAAAAAAATTGAGTCAATGATGCTTGGTTTAGGCTGAGAAGTTGTCACGATCAATAGGGTTAAGCACATGTGTTACCTAACCCAAATTTTCAAATGCAAAGTTTTCATAAACAATGGCATGGTGGGGCCAAGTTTTGGGCTTGCATCTATTAGTACTGTAAAAGTCACAAGTGAATCAGTGCTATACACATCTGGTTTTCCCCTGGTCATTCAATTATTACCCATTATTATAACTATATTTCCTCTTAGATTTCATCTCTGCAATTTATCTCAGACAATATCTCATAAATTATCTTTTGGGAGTTCAAAAGAATGTCTCTTTTTATTTTGTTCCTAGAACATTTATCCAGACTTCATCTAATACTGAAGCCATTTATGCTGCGGCGCATAAAGAAAGACGTGGAAAATGAGCTGTCCGACAAGATAGAAATAATGGTCTACTGCCCTTTGACCACACGGCAAAAATTGCTTTATCTTGGTAAGTATTTACTTGGTTACTCTTTGGCTGGTTTTATATAATTTAGTATTGAGATGGCTAGAAGAAACATTTCTTACTCAATAAAGTGTTTTTGATAGTAAAATGTTTTTTTGCCTTCTTACATTTACTACAAGCAAAGTTTTCTCAACCATTACTGTCATGGCATTCAGTCAAGTTCACCCTACTTGAATTAAATTTAGCTTAGTGTTGTGTGACGTACACTTACGAATATTGGAAAGACTTTCGTATAGTATCAGTTTGGGTAATTAACACAGACTTTTTGGCCATAGACTGCACAGCCATCTTCAGGGTAGATGGATCTCTAAAGTAGATAGGAAACTGCTTTTAAAAATTGTATTAAATCCTTTTTGTGTAGATATATAGAATGCTGAAGATGGCTGCAGAGTCTGCAGCCAAAATGTTGGTATTAATCACACAAACTACCTGGCTGATATCCCACGAGGATTTCCTGTGCTATGTTAATTCTGTTTATATTTGCAATTGTGAAAAAAAATCCTGTGCAGTTTGCTGAAAATGCTTTTGCAGAAATAATTTTAAGTGACAAAGTAATTACTATACCCTTGATTGATGAATTTAAGTTGTACAGTGAATTTTTTTATGACAATTCTGAATTATTTTGTGCTTTTAGCCCTTAAGAAGAAGATCAGGATAGAAGATCTTCTGTATTCATCTGGATCATCAGGTTCTCTCACCTCCCAAAGCGTCACTTCTAGTCTCATGAACTTGGTCATGCAGTTTCGGAAGGTATAGTTCACTGGAGTTTTGTTTTAATGAATATTACTGTCAGTTTTTCCTCCTTCTATCAATTAGCTTTCCCTATGTAATTAGTGCCTTTAAGCTGTATCATCAAGGGCACTAAGAGGCATTCATTTTTTCAATCACTGGTTTAACTTAACCTTGAGGGTCTATTCCAGTGAATTAGACAACATTACTCCTCTGAAGAATTCTAGTAGGGTGTCAGTACATAAGTATTTTTTTCTCATTCTTGCAAACATTTCCTTTTTATTTAAATGACACTGGGTTTTAGACACCAAGAAAGTATCAGGAAACTGCCATTTATTGATTAACTGTTTCTAACATCGCAGTTGAGATTTTAAATTTTATTCTGGCCTGAAAGTAGTTTTCTAGATGATAATTTTCATCTTTTACTTTTTGGGAAGAAAGATGTTGCCAAGAGGTAGTGTAACGAAAAGGTTTGGGGAATAAAAGTGTATTCTTTTGATGAATTCTCTGTTAACCTTTTAGGCTGGCAATGATCTCCCACAAATTGGTTCTACCACTTTTGAGGAAAAGTTGTTCAAGGGTTTGCAAAGTGCAACATGCAAATAGTGGAAGAACATTTTAATAAATATAAATAAAAACTTTAATTGTATATCAAATTGAGATCAAGCCTTTTCGTCAAATAAAATCACCCTACATTATTAAATATATGTATTTAAATCAATTTATAACTCAAAGAAATTTGAAATAAAAAACCCTTTTTATTAAAAAATAACGTGCCATTGAATGTGATGCGTACCCCAAAATTTGAGGACTGGAAATAGAAAATCATTTGCATGCAAATGTAATGCGCACCTTAAAACATGGGGTTATAGGGTCATGCCATTCACAGCACCTGTCTGTAAGTCTGAACATTAATTTATTATTGGTCATTTAAAAAGTTTAATGAGCTAGCCAATTCCTTTTCAAAAAACTAATGGCCAACAGTTTTGTCAGTAGTCGGTGAGGGTCTTACAGTGAAAACGTTGATAGTGCATTGGTTGAACGTTTGATGAGCTACACTGAGACAGAGTGAGCCGAGGATCCTCTGTGCTACGGGACATGTGCATGAGTAGTATTGTTCCTGAATCTAATGTGACATCGATTCTAATGCACTAAACTGAGTAGGCTCAATTCCAGTATCAATCATAGCTATAAATAATTTAGAAAAATTACTTCTGACAGTTAATATTTAGTTATAAGAAATAGAAAATGCAAACATAATTTGGATGTTAGCTTACCGATGGCTGTCTTATGGTTCACATCATTCAAATTCTGCTCTGCACTTGCCTTCGCATCTGTTGATAAAGACTTCAATGCAAATGAAATTCACAGTCTGTGGCGATGTCTTGTGGAAATACCTCATGATGGAGAAGAACTAATTTGTACTTTTTCCACAGTATTTACTGTGGAAAAAGTACAAATTTTTTCTTCATCACTTCAATGCAAGACAAGCCCGGCAACATACATATAATACTGAAAGAAGACCCTGCCTTCTCTTGTCTTCTATGTCCCTAAATGAATTAGGAATATCGCAGGACAAACACCACATTTCCCATTCTAAGTGTTGAAGATTAACTATTGTACATCCAATACAGTAATCAACCTCATCTGCTTCCGGAGATCGTCTTGGAAAGCGATATTTTTTCCCTTCTATTTCTTTCCTTCAGAGGAATAAACTTTCCTCCCCTTGACAGATTGTTTTTTGACATGATAATTGTGATATTTCACGATTTTATAACAGAAATAGGAGATTTGAAATCATCTTGGTCCATACACATATCTGCTAGCAGCACAACAAGGTTTGAGATCACAATGACGACAACTATACCTGTTTGCTGTGTTGCCAATTCTATGTTTGATGTGTTGCCAATTCTATTTGATGATATACTTTACCAAAAATATGTAGTTAACAATATGTATTTCACTAATTACTGCCTCTAAATACATTTTAATATTCATTTCATTGTGTTCATATATCTAATATTTAAGATAATCAACATTTCACTTATCTAAAAATTCAATCTGGCAACGATGCCCTTCGTTGAAAAATAAGTCAATTTATATTTTAAGGGACACTAATTAAATATATTTCGTGTTAATTCGATTACATAGCTTGCAGCATGCATAAAGAATATCTACATTTTAAATCTAGAGCTACGAATTAATAACAGATGAATTTGTAGGTATTAGAATGGCATATTAGTGAAAATAGTATTTATCTTTCATTTTGAATTCCGCAGTCATAGGGCAACCTCCTTAACTTGAAAATTAAATATATTCGTCGATATTTATTCCTTTCTTAAGAAAAAATCCTATAATTCTTACTTAAACATCGATTATATTGATCAAAATTTGCTTCATTCTTAACCAAAACACTCAATTTCTGAACCCAAAAAGAAATTATTTCGTCAATTATTATTCCCTTTTAAAGAAAAAAATCCTACAACTTTTGTCTAAAAAATTATTGCATCAGTCAAATATGCTTAAATTAAAAAAATCTCAATTTTTAACAAAAAAAATTACTTTTTTTTGTCAAGGGAAATTGTTCAGGGAAAAAACCCTACTATTCTTCCCACAAAATTTATTATATAGATCAAATTTTGCTTAATTTTTAACCAAAAATTTCAATATCTTAACGAGAAAATGAATTATTCTTGTTGATAATTATTTCTTTTAAATAAAATATCCTACGATTGTTAGTAAAAAATTTATTTTATGTATCGAAATTTACTTCATTTTTAAGCAAAACTCCTAAATTCTTGTCGAGAAAATTAATGATTTTCTTCAATATTTATTCCTTTTTAAAGAATCCTACACTTCTTATAAAAAATTTTATTAGCATCTTATTTAAAAACTCCAATTTCTTAATATGAAAATTAATAATTTTTGTTGATATTTATTCCTTTTAAAAGCACAATCCAATCAAAATTACAATACAATCCTACAATTCTTATTTAAAAATTGATTATATTGATCAGTAATTTTTTCACTTTAAAACAGTAATCTAAATTTCTTAATGCAAAATATTTATATGCGATTTATTTCTGTACATAATTATTCCTGTTTAAAAAAAATATCCTACGATTTCTGCCTAAAAATTTAATGTATTGTTTTAAATTTGCTTCATTTTTAACCAAAAATCCTAAATTCTTTATGTGAAATTAATTATTTATGTTGATAATTATTTCTTTAGAAAAAATCCTACAATTCTTACTTAAAAATCGATTATCGGGATCGAAATTTGCTTCATTCTTAACCAAAATCTCAATATCCTAACCCAAAAAGAAATTATTATCGTCAATTATTATTCTATCTTTAGGAAATAACCCTACGACTTCTGTCTAAAAATTTATTACAACGGTCTAAATATGCTTAGTTTTTAATAAATAATCTCACTATTTTAACTAAAAAATTTTTTGTTGAGAAGTGTTCCTTAAAAAGAATAAATCCTATGATTTTTGCCACTAAATTGATCGAAATATGTTAATTTATCAACAAAAAAATCTCAATTTCATAACCCAAAAATTAATTACTTTCTTTGATAATTCAGTGTGTCTGGAAAACTTAGGGAATTTTGTATCTCAGGAACATTTGGGGATTTTGGTAGTGACCTGGAAAAATAGATATTTTACTCTCCTTACAAATTATCTTTCCATGACTCTTGTTTTTTGGTTTGTCTTAGTTCAGTAAAAATTTCCCTGAGAGGAAGAAACATTTCAATGAGTGTTGTCGTGACCAATTTAAAGCTTATAAAATGTAACCGTACTCTTTCTTTCCATGTACTAGTTTAACATTTTGGTAATATTTTAAATACGCAGAATGGGCCCGTACAGAGTCGCAGTTTACAGGAGTACCCTATTTCTGTTTAGGCATGAACAGCGAATAGAACATGATGAGAGTTTGCTTTTGACTTAGGTGGTTTCATTCATTAGTTGGCATCACAGTTTGTAGTTGGACTTAGTGGATGTAATGCGTTGTCGTCATTGAACATGTAAGTTTCAGTTTTCCTTTACGGAGACTACCCTCTTTATTCACGACTTAGTGCTTCAAGTATTCCAGGGATACGTTTAGAAAGGGTGCCTATGCGGCGTAGCGTTTAAGGCACTTGCGTGCCACACAGAGGGGGTTCAATTCTCAGCCATGGCAAATTTGCCGGCCCTGCCGGCATTTTTCAGAAAGGCCACAGGTTGACTCAGACTGTAAATGTGTAAAAATGAGTACCGGAGGTAAAACTCTGGGTAATAGTAGACAGTAGAGGCGTAGTGCTGGCCACACTACCTTCATGCATACTGTTTGGCTAAGTATTAGCAGCCCTAACCTGCTAACTCCCAGAAGCGTGATACGCTTAGAAAGTGAGACTACTACTACATTTAGAAAGCAATTGAACCATTATCGCTCGGTCATTAAAAATTGTAAACTCCTAAAGGATTAATGAAGTATTTCAAATGAAATTTATTTTTGGGAAATGTATTATGTTGATGTATGGAAGTAATTTATGTCAATTAAAATAGTTATACACCGCTCTTTTTACTGGCTGATTAAAACGTATAGATACTCGAGTTTGGAGTTGAACAAAAACTGAACTAGGCATCCTACAGTAGAAAGAGTTACACTAAGTTTTATCATGTTTCATCCTGCGTTTAATAATATCATGAAAAATTTTTGTTTGTATACAGTTTTTATTTTATTGCTAGTTAAAACAATAAATTTTTCCGTTCTTTATTTGTGCTCATTGAAGTGCCCATTTTTAAATTTCATTTCTCAAATAGTAACAATCCAATGAAAACAGAATTTTAATACTGTATTTTTATACTCATTTTTGACTGAAAAGTTGTAGATTATTTTCAATATTTCCTTTATCGATTTTGTAAAACAATTTTTCTCACAAATGGATTGATGCAAAAATGCAAACTTGATCTTGTTATGTATTATGTTTAATAGGTTATAACTTATGTGGAGTAATATTTACCAATTTATTTTGTACGAATTTATGTTTAATGTTGAATACACACCATAAAAGTATTGTCTGTGTGTAGGGTCAGCTCTAATGCCAATAAAATATCCTGATGAATCTATGAACTGTTTGTCACCATTTTGTGGACCCTGAATCTGTAATGATCTAATTATCCTATTCTAATATTTTGCTAAAATAATATTCCTTTGCAAATCTGGAACTCCCTGGAAAAATGAAAATATTATCCTGGAAAACTCAGGGAATTTCTCAATTGCTGGATAGAGGACTCCCTGAATTAATTAAAAAGGGAATTAGAAGATATTTCTGTAAATCTCTTTTCATTCCTTCTTTCGGTTTTCCTTCAACTAATTTAAAGAAGAGGCCAGGTAACACTAGAATATGTGAAGACTTTTGAAATTTCAACCAAAATCTTAATTTGGCTACATTGTTAATCTATAGCCACAGATAAAAGCTGCCAGTTGCTCAAAAGACACACACAAAATATCAGGGGTGCAATCCTGTGATATTTTTCCTTGTGTAGGGATGAAATATCCCAGTTGTAATTCATTAACAGCATTATTAATGAATTTGATTGAATAAAAACATTTCACAGAGAAAACTTTTCATCAATTTTATTTCTTCTGAGATGTGCATCATTATTGTTTTCCTATTCTCTAACCAATTTTATTCACTTTGCAGGTGTGCAATCACCCTGAATTATTTGAGAGAAGAGAAGCTAAATCATCAATGCTCATTCGTACCCAAGATTTTTTAATTCCTTGTATAGTGTGGGAAATGGCTTTTGGAGGACACAAGCTCACTTCGGTTCAACGTCCTTTCACCGACAAATTTTGCATTTTTACTCCTGATAAGATTCAGTCATCTCTTTTTTCCAATGACTCATCTTCTCATAAAGGTACGTATCGGTGCACATTTTTATATCTTAGTAGTTGTTTTAATATGTTATTTCCAAATTTTGTCTAATGACTTCTCCATCTTTTCTTTTCCTCACAGGCTGTTTTTCATTTTCTCGTTTTGTGGATGTCTCACCCCAGGAACTGTTTTTGCTATTTTTAGGTGGAATACATCACAGGCAAGCTATAACTATTGCTTTTCAAATATGTTCATTGCTCTACGATATAGTCTTTATTATTATATTCCATACTTTTCCATCAACAGTGTTTACTTTCTTGCTTATATAATTATCTAAAATACCTGTTGGTTAAGAGTACTGTAGAATAATTACTCATCACATAACAGGCAATTTTCAACATTATATTTTAATGAAAATGTATAGGCAAAACCATTTCATCTGCTGAATCAATTTTCAGACAAATAATTAATGCGATTAGCTGCGATTGAATCTTAAACTGAATCCATGAATGGTACATTTTATTACTAGCAACAATTTGAATTATCCATTTTCACTTCTAAAAGTTTACACTTTTTTAAATGTTTGAATCATTTCATAAAGGCAGTATGTGAATTTCCTTGATTATTGCTTTGATTTGTTTTGCTTTCTGTGGGTTTAAAGGTGTTGCAAAGATTGAGTTACTTTCCATTGATTTTGTGCGGAATTGGATGCGCTAGATCTTGATCTACAAGTTGTGTGAAATTATTTCCTAAAATCCACTTTCAAGAATGATTAGCTGCAATTAATGAAAGAGTAACAGACAGAATTCAGAATTCAAAATATTATGATTCATTTGTACTCATATTATGGATTCCATTTTCAAGTTTTCCAACAATTCTTGTCAAAGTTTTTACTTTCACAGCACACTCATGTGTTGACTCAAACAATGTGGTATACTCAACCATAAATATATAAGTTTTGATAGGTATTAAATTGTTTAAGACCAGTGAACTGCGTGTAGGCTAAACTAAATGACATTACAAAATCAAATGGTAAATAAAGTGTGTGTAAATGCAAAAATCCATTTGGTACTCTTAGGTAGAATGCAGTACAACTTTAATTGACGACATACCATGCTAAGGCATGGTACATTTGTTGGGAGACTTTGTTATAGTTTATCGTTGTTTTTACAGGTGGAAGGATTTAGAAAAACAAGAAACGCTGTCAAATCAGAGACATCATACATGGTTATGGAGAGAAGGAGTAAATCATGGAAAGTATATCGGTAATTATGGACTTGTTTTGGGTCATGAGCGATGGACTTGTCCTGCCAATGCAGGGAGTGACCCAGACAGTGCGTGGAAGGACTTGGTGTTTGCGTCTCGTACGGGAACTGTGTATGCCCATCTGAATCACAGGATGGTGTCCATGGCAGAGACGCTGGAGCACCGTATGATGAGGAGTTGGAAGAAGAGCGCGACGGAGGAAGTGACAGTGGGGGTGGTGGAATTGCAAGAGAAGACGGAGGAAGTGAAGGAGGAGAGTGAGATGGATGAGGAGGATGATGACGACGAGGAAGAGCAAAGGAGAAAGAAGAAAAAAAGACAGAGGAGTGGGTTGTCCATGTTGAGGAGTCCGTCTAAGCTGCCCAAGTCGCCTCCATCGTCTCCACTTAAGGTCTGTTTGTCATTTGTGTGAATACTATGTAGTATGAATGAGAAGTAAGATCCCTTGATTTTAAGATACTTGATTTTATTACGTGATCATCACTTTCAAAATACATTCCTTGGCTGTCAATGCTCTGCTCCCAACATTTTTTCTAGCATTTGATTGCCACTTCAAACACTGCTTTTGGGACAGCCTTTAAGCCTGCTGTACAATTTTGTTAGATGTCATCTATAGTTTTAAATTGGCATCCCTTTAAAGTGAATTTCAACATAGGAAACAGATAAGATTCTGCTGGAGCAAGATCCTGATTGTAGGCTAGGGCTGGGCCACCTGTGAGCTGTTTTTGGCCAAAAACTTGGTGTCAATCACTGTGGTTTGCACCCGCTCATTGTTGTGATGAAAGGACCCAGACTCGCTTTTCCACATTTGTGGTCATTTTAGCAACATGGTGTGTCTTTCGAGATGGCAGTATTCTCGTAAAATGGTGCTCTAGCACCTAGTACCTTCGAAGGAAGAACATCTCCTAAACATGGAAGCACTTCTCGTCTCAGAAGGTGCCAGGTATAGAATTGAACGCTTTTTGATCCTTCTTTGCAGGGCTCTGTACCCTTCCTCTGCAACCGTAATCGGGGATAAACCGTCGCTGGGTAATTCACTTTCCCTTTCACTTCATGGGCCATGGCTAACTAAATATTATTGGTGTCTGTTTGCCGTAGAGTTATTTTTAGCAGTAATTCTCAATATTAATTTGGAAATAAAAATCTTGTAATTTGCCTACCATGTACAAATTTGAAACAAAATTTTATGTTTAATATTAAGGTATTCAGTATCCTATATATATTAAGACAGAATCATGTCCGTCCGTCTGTCCTCAAAAAAGGGATGTAACACTTTTAGCAAAATCTGAGTCTAAATTCAATCTCCCGCAACGATTTTTAGTTCGCTGAAGGCAGACGGCCTGCATGCACAGGCGTGCAAAAATTTAAATTTTTTGGTTGAGTTTAGAGGTGCAAAACGGGCGGAAAAAATTGGCAAAATGAGGGCAGTGGGAGACGTTTTCTTTTGGGATGACGAACGCCGCTTACCTATCGCTAGCGCGTCATTTAACATAGTTAAGTCTTTATCAGTTGATCTCACTGCTGAGGGTGAGGTCCCGACTTTGCAGTCTCTGACATTATCTACTTTTTCGGAATCTTTAACGAAGGCCTCGAATACCTTTTGATGCTGCCCCATCAAACGTAAGGGAACTAACCTGCCTGCGGAGCAGGCAGTAGGCAACTGCTAGTATACTATAATGATAATTTTGAAATATAGTCCTGCTTTCTAATTTATTTTGCATTTTCAAGCACATGCAAGGTACAATATTGTTTTTAAAGCTTTTTATTTTTCGACAGATGCCTGTAGAGGTTTACTACATGAAAAGGCATAAAAATGCACTCTTTGAGGAATTGTAAAATAATTCTGATAGTATAATTATAATACAAGGTATTTTACTCCCATTCATTTAATTTAATTTTACCTTATTTTCTTTGTCATAATTCTGGTAAAAATAACTTTTTCGTAAAATGATTTTAATAAATTTTAATTTTCCGCAGCACCAGGTACGGATCTAGAAAAACATTTTGGGGGGGGGGTCCGATTAAAAATTTTAAATATAGAAGATATTTCGGCTTTCACAAAATGTGACGTTAAAATTGTGTTAGACAAACTCGAATTTTTTCGCTAGTGATTGCTTATTAAATTGTGTTTTTATTTGCGTTAGTTGAGTTTCATTTTTGAAAAATAGGCACAAGTGATATTTCGGGGGGGGTCCGGACCCCCAGGACCACCCCCCTGCGCAGCACCATGCTGCATAGAGGGTTGTAAATGACCCCAGGGGCTTAGTTTCCTCTGTGTGGTGCAAAAGGAAAGGTCAGAAATCCCCAGAAAAGGGTCAGAATGGCAAGATCATAATATCCCAATCCTCTACTACTGCATCAGCCTGCGATTTATTCCTGCGTCATTTATTGACAACAGTCATTCGTTTGCACAGGAAAATCTCTGTCGGGTATACACGACAACAGTAGTTAAGTGAAGGAAAATCACCGTCAGCCATAGACGACAACAGTCTCAAAGGGTTAATCTTCTCATAACCTCAAAATAGAACTGCTAATTCACTCTTTGTCCTTTAGAGGCATTTTCATAATGAATAACCCCTTCTCAATCAAAGAAAACAATCAATGCCACCTTCACATTTGATTGTGACATCCAAGCTTTCTTGGGTCGTGGGAAGGATTGCCTCTTCCACTATTAAGACTGGGCTTTGTTTTCCACATCATAACCATAAACACAGGTTTTTTCGCCTGTGATGATTGCTTTCAAGAGGTTTTGGTCATTGTTTGAACGATCAAGCAGTTCTTCTCTGATGTCAACACTTTTTTTGCCTCTGTTCATCCGTTAACACTCACAGCGCAAATAAGGATGTGGTTCATTGCATGACCAAACTTTCTTAACCTATGGTATGCACACGCCAAATCATTCCCAATTTTGATGTGAGCATTGTTTGTTGACGTTGATGATCTTTCACTTCACAGTCCTTCATTGTTCGAGGTCAGACTTGAAGTGGTTGTGCCAACAAAAACGCTGTCTGACTCAAAGATTCATCGCCAAATACCACTTGAATCATTTAATAGGTTTCGGTTGCACTTTTCCCGAGGTTAAAACAAAAGTAAATGCAACGTTCTGCTCCTGTAATACCTTAATTTTTAACAGATACAAGAATTTGTAGAAGAATGTGTAGCCTCAGACAGGAACCATTGTTGCACGAATACTAATCAAGACTAGAGTCACAAGCAAGGTACTTACCTACTCACTGTCGCTGCTTAAAGACAACTTCATTCATTGTGATCAGCCAAGCAATTCACACAAAGTTAGACTTGTCTCATCTTATTTGAACAGACCAGACTGTTTTTCTCCTTTCAGTTAATATGTTAGCTTTTATTTACTGAATTCTCTCTGGTTTGACTCCAGAAAAGGCCAAGAATTTCCATAATAAATGCACGTTAAAGTTCATTTTTTGTCTACAGGCTTTATTTCTTTTACAAAATGAAATTTTGAACAATAGTTGTACAAAACTGAGGTATGCACTAAATAAAGGAAATTGAAATAAGAAATCTTATTATGATAATGGAATATTGTTTTCTATTCAAAATTGCTGGAGTCAATTTTCTGAGATTTTAGTATTTTCTAAAATGATAAAATTGCTGGGTTCAAACTAATGGGTGTGTAGAACTGTTATCAATCATCCCAAAACAGATGATCGATGGTTAAATGTTTCTTTTTTATCATCAATTAGTTGAGAAAATAGATAAGTTGGACAGTGCTGGGATAAAAATGAGCTAACTTTTGGGAATATTCAAATGATTTTTAGTGAAATTAGACAACCAAAGAAACTTAGAATAAATATGAGCTAAAGTATTTTATTTGTATCTATTTTATGGAATTAAAAGTCTATTATTTGTGAGAGGGTATACATACATGAATGTTCTACCATTTGGTTGGTCCTTCTTGCTCAGTGCCATTTCCTTCATTTTGTGGTAACTTACGTAATACGTTCTGTCATCAAACATTTTATCTTTCTAATATGTGCAGTAAGATTTCAGTGCCTCTTAAATTGAGTGTTTCAACTGTTTTGGTTACGTTTAGAGAGCACCTGGTGGCCGTGAATCTCGTTCTCCTCCTCCTGTAGAGGACGTTAGGAGAGGCAGAGGAAGAGGAAGGTCCTCCAACAGTGGGGCCGGTTGCCTTAGAAACTGGGGCACGGAGAAGTACAAACTGCTCCCAGAGATGCGTCACATTCCACGCCCTGATCGACTTCTCACCTGTGTACCAACGGAGGTACCACCATTTCTCCTGAATGTCTTCATTCCAAAGGTTCGTGCATTACTCTTGTTCTCATTCAATGTGTGCCATCAAGAGTGCTTCCTAGGATAATTATTCTTGTTTTTATCGTTTGTTGGTACATTTATGGTTCAGTGATATTTTGTTTGTCTTACCCAGGGTTAGAAGAGACTGACTTGTCTCAATCTCACTAGAGATGTTAAGAAAATAAATGTTGGCTAGTATATAAACTGAAGGTAACGCTGATACTTTTAGTCAAATTTATTTGCTCAAAGCTTCTGAAATTCATTCTGACTTCATTCATTTTACTCGCACGAATTGTTTCATTCAACTTTTTCTATGATACGATTTGCTCACTTTCCTTTGGGAAATACAAAACTCATAATGTTTGATATATTTTAGTATCAAAAAGCCATTTGTTTATTGTACTACTTGTTATTATTTTTTCTTGAGCTAATTGTTAATGCTTTCAGGTGAAAATGACATTGGCTGAGGCATATGTTAGCAGTCGCCGTGCTGCTTGGGTGACATCTGGTCGCCAGCGCCTCTCGTTGTGCACACGCCCCTCTGCCCCTACACCCTTGTCCCCCTATGGCTTCATGGGGGGTCCTGGTGGAGCAGGCTCTTTTGGCAGGCGCCATGCATTCTCAGATGAAGAGGAAGCGGTGTTTGCTGAGCTAAGGAAGCTGCTTTGGGGAGTTTCGTATTATATATCGGACAGCTGTGCTGATGGCGCTATATGGAGAACTCATCCTAAGCATGGATGGTCTGGAGTCATAGTGCCTGGTCAGTGGGTATTCTCCTGTTGTAAAGTTTTAAGGTCATGCGCATAAAAGAAGGAAACAAACATATAGTAATTCAAGCACATCCACATTTACTCATATGGAAATTATAGCCACCAAAATGTGTGATCAATTGGGTCATCCATTTGCCACTTTTATGGATTACGAAATCTTTGATGTATTTGTCTGCAGATGTTTCTCAGAGCAATATGTCCCAGCACTGTAAGAAAGCTCCTACTTTGCTTCATCAACTGAAATTAACAAATGCTTCTGATTTTAAATTATGCCTACTCTATATAATTGTGATGTTTTATTTATTATATTGTTATATTTTGCGATATTTTATTTTAAGGTCATCATTCATTAATATAATAATATATTATATAATAGAAATTATAATTTTTCATCACAGATAAGAAATCTTCGGTTTCATTGTTTCTAGGCTAGTTGGTGATTTAATGCAAGTCTGTTTGTGAGAATAGGATCATAATATAATGATTTTTGCTGCTTCTGTATGGGACAAAAATATCAGTGTCAATCAATTAATTTCTTGTAGTTTCAAATGGGAAACAATATTCCATTGCCTCAATGAGAATATTTCAGATTCCCTTCATCTTTCCGAATTTCAAACTATGTATTGTTATTTCTAAGTCAATTTTGTACTCAATATAGAGCCTCGTTAATGTCAGAGCATGATTGTTTTCTAATTTTTGGTGCAGATAAGGAGACGCTTGTGAGTGACGCTGGGAAGCTGTCCGTGCTCGATAGTCTTCTGACGAGATTGAAGGAGCAAGGACATCGAGTGCTCATCTACTCTCAGATGACGAGGATGATAGACCTGCTCGAGGTGACACTTTTCTCATTCCAACTTTTATTGTGAACCTTTCTATTTAACCTGAGTCATTATTCTGAATTTTAGGTAAATTTAAGTTAATGTCTGTCAAACTTATTGGCTGAGTGGGAGGAGCAGGAAAAAAGGCTGCTTTTGGCAAATAGCACATTAAAGGGAATATAATGACTTGAGGCTTTCCTGGTGTATAGCTCGGTTAAAAAGCTCTAGGGTTATCACCTGAGAGGTCAGGCATTTTCGGAATTTTTTTGAGGCACTTCCTAGCAAATTAGAGCGTTGAAATTCTAGCAATTGCTGAAAGCCGAGCGCATCCAACGAAAACTGTGAAAACGTCTTTGAAGATTATCCTTGGTTTGATTCTAGGTGAGGGCAAATATTCTATGTAAGAAATGGACGTGAATTTCTATTTTACCATTAGCAGGCTTTATTTCATTTGCAAAATTAAATAGGAAATAAACGTCCTACAAAGTGTAGATCAGTGACAAAAGAACGAAAATCAAATGAAGATTCTTATTTTGGTTATGCAATAATGTTTTCGAATTGAAATTATGAGAACTAGGGAAAGATGAACGAATATTTTGTGAAATTTCTTGGTAGTAAACAAACAGTCCCCATGGCGACCAAGGCAATTGTTCAATCTGAGCTGAAGTGTTTTCTCAATTGAATTCACAGGGATTTTAAGGCTATACCATAATAATGGTAGAGACTAATGTCAGAATTTATGAAAAGGATGCAATTTACTGATATTAGATGTCAACTTATACAGCCTAGGATTCATAAAGAGCAGGAACAAAATTATGACCAATTTAAAGAGTTTTTTTGAAGATATTTTTAAGCAATATTCCACTGGATAGGAAATTCAAAGTCACAGAGCTCACAGAAAATGTGCTCTTCTGAATTAATAATTGTAGATATATCGCCAAATATGCATGGGTTTGATGCCAGGTGGGTGCATAAATCTCCCATTTGAAATGCACTGCAGCATTTTTTAAGAATTTTTTAATCCCTTTTCTGATAATTTGTAAACGTAAAACCCAGCCTGTAAATGGTGTTCATAAATGCATTTCATTTATGTAGTAACGCAGTTTAGTCTTTAGTCTGCATAGGCTTTTACAGTAAAAACATCGATAGTGCATTGGTTGAATGTGTGATGAGTTGAGTGGGACCTGGGTGATCCAGATGGATTCCATTCCCTGCCGTGCGCTACGGGACATGTGCGCGAGTAGTATGATCTAGCATGCTGTTGATTCTAATATACACCTGATTTTGGAACTGAAAAAGGACCCAAAAGGTTGTGCATTATTTTTTAGTTTAAATGATAGTTTGTGACAAGTTTTGTAAAATGTTTTTATTCTCATTGTCAATTTTATATTTCTACTTTATTTAAATCTACTTCTGTTTGCTCATTTATATTCCAGAGTTGTTTCAGCCGGTAAATACGTAAATTTGTAAACTGTTTATTTTTGTAGATTTGCTTTATTTAGGGACTTTTGGTAATATTTTCTCATTACTCATTTGAACTCTCTTTATCTTCCAGGAATATATGTGGCACCGAAAGCATACTTACATACGGCTTGATGGCTCCTCTAAGATCTCTGACCGACGAGATATGGTGGCTGATTTCCAAGCCAGGTGATTAATACTGTCCAATACTCTTAATAGAAACCATCAAATTCTTGTGTAAACTGGATTAGTTATTAAACTTAGAATTTATGGTGAGATGGTCCCTGTATTGTAAAAGGCCATCAAACAGATGGGAAAGTCCCTATGGTGTTGAAAAGCAAGAGAGAAAGGTCTAACTTATTAGCCTACCACCACATTGGCCACTGACAACTTCCTAACTCAAAACCTTTCTACAAACTCCATCTTAACATCTGGTTAACTACCTAGAGGTTAAAATTTTATCCTCGAAATCAGTGACACATTTTACCTCTGATTAGCTTTTCTTTGGGTAACATTTTAACACATATTTCCTTGTGACACCAGTATTCACACAAATGAATAAGGAGGGAGATACTGTACATGGTATTCAGAACAGTAAATGAAAGGGAAAACCTTGGGAGAAACCCAGATTTAAGTTTTATTCTAGAAATTGCATTTTCCAGAAGAAGAATAGTGAGTGAAGCCTATGAAGCAACTGTGGAAGCATTAAAATCTGTGTAGTGGATGTACGGAAGAGAAGGATTAACACAGAAGAAAGAATAGTTGGTATAATTTTGGTTGCTATTTACTATCAATACTAGTTTATTATTAACTATATAAACAAAATTTTAACTTCTCAAAATCTTGTTGTTAGCTCATTAGAAATCAGACAATGATTTGAAGGGCTAATTTATTATGGAAACATTTTCTGACTGGACAGTGGCAAAAAGAAATATCGCGACATGTTTTGGCATCAGAATGTTAATTACACTGGAACTAACTGAAACCACTCTATCTCAGACAATTGGGCAACTCTGAATAGATCCAGTTAAAACCGGCAATATTCAAACTCCTTACAAATGAGCAATCAATTTTAAGTATCGTAAATATAAGTACACATTTATGGCCAACATTTGTGAAATTTCTTAAGGGTTAACATCATACGACCGTAACGTTAATGAATTTTCTGGGATTTTCTCTAATAATTTGGAAACATTTACTAGTAGAGATTCATTTGAATGTTTAAATCAGGGAAATATAAGACTTTTAAGACATGGTAATGTTAACAGTAGGTGCTACATATAATTCCTTGGCAAAATGAGTACAATAACAGCTAATTTCCGCAGCCCCATGGTGAGGAAGGAGCTTTGATTCATCCAAAGGATAATTTCCTTGCGCAGCTGTGAAGGCGTAAGTCTTGACTCTAGCTGATCGCACAAAAAGGAAAAGTATACCTAGCACTTGCAGTGCTTTGAAAGTGCCAAATATTTGGTTAAAGATCTTCCTCGCAAAGTATACAAGTATATATGAGCAGAAATTGTTCAGCATTTATGCAATCTTGTATTTTTTATTATGGGAATGGTATTTTCTCCTAAGTTTTCCTCTTAATTTGTGACAGACCAAAATCTTGTGTATTCTAGGTCACAAATTATGTATGCATATTTCTATGAAGAATTCCCTTCATCTGCATGATTAATCCATTTGCGTCATCAGAGGCTGCTAATTGGTGTCCAATGTTGACTTAGGCCAGTGGCCTCTGATGCAAATGGGTTAAATTGCGGGAAAATTATAATCCATAGTCAAAATACTCATTTTACATTTTGCCATTATTAGTATCTCAATAATTGCTCTTACAACTAATCACTTTTAAATTGCTGAATAAAAAATGCATAATACGTGTAATATAAAATGGTTCTCAGAAAGTTGATCACAGTAAATGAATATTCTATATTGGTACTGGACTTATGAGCTTTGCATTAATGTCCATCGAACAGCCATAAGCCGTTTGGCTGTGTGAAACACCAGACTACCTAAATAACTGCCTTATTAGAGCACCTTTTGCTATCCACGAAAAGATACCTATAAGGTCTTCTGTTCTCACTGTAATCTTGCAAAATATATTTTTTTCTGCCAGGCTGCGAAAATCTCTTTCACTAAAGATGGAAATATGTCTATAATTGCTCTAATTTTTATACTTTTCAGGGAGGATATATTTGTCTTTTTGCTCAGCACAAGAGCTGGAGGACTTGGAATCAACCTCACTGCAGCTGATACTGTGAGTTATTACTTTTCATTTAATATTTTTTATATGCGTGTTTTTAGCATTCAAAATTATAATTTATTTCTTCTTAAACAAAATTATTATATAGATGTGTGAAAGGGCACAATTGCTGATAAATCAATATGTATGATCACAAAATAATAGCTGAACCATTCCAGTTAAAACGTTGCATAAGATGAACTCAATACTAAAATAAAAAATAAATGCTAGTCTACTAGCGAAACATGTTAAGATCCATATCATGTGGCTCCCAAACAGGGTTTGGATATCGCACAATTGGTTTAGCCAAGGATTAGTTCTTTCCTTGACACCCACTCGTATTAGGGTCCTCATTTCCAAGTGGAGATTCCTGTTTGCCTTTGAAACAATATCTTCGATGTAAATCTGCTTTTGGGATTTTCAAGAAGTTCAACTCCTAGATACTGTAGAAAGGAGTAACTTAGGCACTGCACCACAAATTGTAATTTTGTAGCACAATATCTAAAATTTCTCTAAGTCGCTATTTTTTTCCGCCCTTTATAACATTGTCTGGAAGTATTGCCAGCAAATCCATCTTAACTTCTTGCAACATTTACAGAACAATGGTCATTGGGAGCTCAGTTGAAATTTGTGCATTCTCGAGACATCTACAAAACTTCTCTGTTAAAGTCTAGTAAGAGAAAATCATCTTGTAATAAAATCTAAGTTCTCTGGCCATACTTGGTGGAACCAAGTACGGCCAGAGAACTTTTCTTTCAGAACATTGAATTCTTTGAGAACCTTTCTTTCAGAACATTGAATGTGCCTACCCTTACCAGCATTCATTGCCATTTACTTTAGTCCACTTATCAAAATGTTTTAGATGACTCAGCAAGATTTTATAATCACGTTTTTGCCTAAAAGGGGAGACTGGGGTATTGGCAGATGCCTAAATGGATGAAATCATGATTTTTATTTGTTTGAAACACTACAACACCTAATAGTATACTTATACTCTTTCCTAAGCACTAATCACTTAATATTGAATAAAAACAAAACTTTTTTCTATTTATGGTAAAAAAGTAAAATATTAGCTTTGACTGGTATTACCCCGACCTTGGGGTAATGGAAGTCAGCGGTGTTGTGATTATTGACTGACTATATAACTAGGAATATGGAGATTTTTTAATGAGATAACCAATTAAAAACTGATATATAATTTTGGTTATATTACGTAGTTTAAGTTTTATGAAAATTAGAGTAAATAGATAAGTACTCTACAGTCATAAGAGCACAATCAAATCATAAACGTCATTATCAGAGTAAAGAACAGGTTTAAAAACTTTTATTTAAAAGTATATAGTCTGTTTACACGCTAGTTTGTTTACTTCCTAGTCACACATATATCCCCTGGGTGTGCCCTAACCAGAGCTGTCTTAATGTGCCCATAAACCACAAGACGTGCAGCAATACCACAGTTCATCATCTTTTCCAGTTTCCTTGCAATAAAAACAAGTGTCTTTTTCCACTTCCGTTACGCTTATGTCATCTTCTGGCTCATCCTCACAATTCTACAGAAAAGTACAAGTAAAATACTGTTTATAAAGGCTGAAGCCAACACATGTGGTTGCAGGGAAACCATAACAACTCCGTTTTGCCAGCAAAAGTCATAAGACTCAGAAGAACAGTGTGTACTTTGATTATCGAGAATTAGGAGTATTTTGTTGTCTACACAAACATGAGTAAAATCAGCAAAATGTTTTAACCAAGTTAAGAACAGATCTTCATTCGTCTGTAATCAATTGTAAACTGATCCAGGAGGCCCATTTTTTTTCTAGCAATGGGGATATTCAAGATCTTGAAAGTATGCACATCTGTGAAACATACATCCTTCCTTAACTCATTGGACAAACAACAGTTACGTTCTTGCTCCTTTCCCAGCATGTTATGTATCCTACACGTTTTTGGCCCCTTTCTGCCAATATAAGACCAAGGTCTTGCACAGTTGTGATTCTGGCCTCATTGAAATTCCAAAAGTTCTTATCTTTAAATTTATATTTGTCAACTGCTTCTTTTTTGTTCATGAAAGAACATTTAACTTCTTCTTTGTTTAACCTTGCAGCTTGTCCTACGCTTGTTGCTTCAGGTTTCCTAACCCATATCTTGTTCCTTGCCATGAACTCGTACATCTAGTCTAAACCAGCCATTTCATCTTCTTTATTACTTCTATCATCCAAATGTTTTTGTTTTCCAGCATATTCAAATGTAATTTTACATAACTTCGATGCTGTGATACCATAGAAAATCTTTGGTAATGTTTTAACATCGTCAGGTAGAGCTTTATCGTGTGTAGGCAGAAAGTCACATTTCCTTCCAGAGCGTAGGTCAGAATCAGTTTCGTTTGTTTCTGATTTGCAGTGAGCTAAAAGATATTTAAAAATTTCCATCAGACTTTCTTATCCATAACCCTTCAGCAACAGCTTGTTTTGCTTTCTTTCTTACCATCTGAAACATTATAAAAAAGTGGATACTATAGGGGTAATGAGGGTCAGTTGACATGGTGACTGCCATTACCCTGAACACATGGTTCTATTCAACAATAAAAATCTGATGTGGCCAGCACATGACTTTCTCCATATATAAGATGTAAATATTTATCTACGAGAGTATTTTCGAACTCTATATTCAATCTAAACTTGGATGATAAGTGATTAATTTATATCATATTATCTTTTACATCACAAACATTATAAATAATGTTTTTTGGGACATGTTCGATGAAAAACGATGAAATGGCCTATCGCCCAAGCTCCTAGAGCGATGGATGTTATGGTCCAGGTTTAAGAAATGAAATACTATATTTAATCTGTCTTATTTCCTATCTACAAAAGAAGAACTAAGGTGAAAAACTTCTCATAATATAAAAATCTGATGTGGCCAGCACATGACTTTCTCCATATATAAGATGTAAATATTTATCTACGACAGTATTTTCGAAATCTATATTCAATCTAAACTTGGAAGATAAGAAATTAATTTATGTCATATTATATATTACGTCACAAACATTATAAATAATGTTTTTCGGGACATGCTCGATTAAAAACGATGAAATGACCTTTCGCCCATAGCGCCCAGAGCGCTCACTAAGTACATAATCAACAACTTCCGGTTTATCAGTATTTCATGAATATCTCCTAAACAATCAGTTTTACAAAAATATATTTCATACAAAAGTTATGGTACATTTTATTTTCTAAAACTATTATAAATAATAGTATGTACCTAAATATCATATTTATGGAGATATTTTTAAAACCGGAAATGAGCTTTTAATTATGAAGCTCGACTTCCGGTTAATTGATTTGCTCCAAAAACTAATCAACTCTAACGACATCAACCAAAATACTATATATGAAATTTGGTGTTGATGCGACAATTAGTTTTCATGTTAGAGCGCACACAAAGTACATAATCAGCTACTTCCGGTTTATCAGTATTTCACGAATAACTCCTAATCAACCGGTGATACAAAAATGTGTTAAATACAAAAGTTATAGTAAAACATATTATCTAAAACTTTTATAAGTAATACAATTTACCTATATATCATATTTATGGAGATATTTTGAAAACCGGAAACGAGCTTTGATGAATGAAGCTCGACTTCCGGTTAACCGATTTACTCCAAAAACTAATCAACTCTGACAGCACACACTACAGTACTATATATGAAGTTTGGTATTGATACGACTAATAGTTTTCACGTTAGAGCGCCCACTATCACACGCACACACATACACACACACACACACACACACACACACACACACGCACATACACACAGACATCATTCCGAAAATGGTCAAAACGTGTTCTAGGGACCCCAAAACATGTATTTCCGTTGAAACTCGAAGTCGATTTTTTTCATGTAAACAATACTTTCTCTATACTACGTATATGGAGAAAGTAAATAACAACTATGTGCTACTGAAGTGGGTCTTACCTTGATACTCTTTAATCAATCATGTCAGCACACACACACACACACACACACATATATATCATTCCGAAAATGGTCAAAACGTGTTCTAGGGACCCCAAAACGTGTATTTCCGTTGAAATCTCGAAGTCGATTTTTTTCATGAAAACAATACTTTCTCTTTATTACGTATATGGAGAAAGTAAAAATCTGATGTGGCCAGCACATGACTTTCTCCATATATAAGATGTAAATATTTATCTACGACAGTATTTTCGAACTCTATGTTCAATCTAAACTTGGAAGATAAGTGATTAATTTATATCATATTATCTTTTACGTCAGAAACATTATAAATAATGTTTTTCGGGACATGTTCGATGAAAAACGATGAAATGGCCTATCGCCCCAGCGCCCACAACGTACATAATCAGCAACTTCCGGTTTATCAGTATTTCATAAATAACTCCTACACAATCAGTGATACAAAAATATGTTTCATACAAAAGTTATAGTAAATTACATTTTCTAAAACGTTTATAAATAATAGTATATACCTAAATATCATATTTATGGAGATATATTGAAAACCGGAAATGAGCTTTGAAGAATAAAGCTCGACTTCCGGTCGACCGTTTCACCCCAAAAACTAATCAACTCTAACAACACCAACCAACATACTATATATGGAATTTGGTGATGATCCAACAAATAGTTTTCATGTTAGAGCGTCCAAAAAGTACATAACAGCTACTTCCGGTTTATCGGTATTTCACGAATAACTCCTAATCAACCGGTGATACAAAAATATGTTAAAAACAAAAGTTATAGTAAATTTTATTATCTAAAACTTTTTTTAGTAATACAATATACCTATATATCATATTTTTGTACATATTTTGAAAACCGGAAATGAGCTTTGATGAATGAAGCTCGACTTCCGGTGGACCGATTTACTCCAAAAACTATTCAACTCTGACAGCACACACTACAGTACTATATATGAAGTTTGGTATTGATACGACTAATAGTTTTCACGTTAGAGCGCCCACTATCACACGCACATTCGCGCATAGACACACGCACTTACACACACACACACACACGCACATACACACAGACATCATTCCGAAAATGGTCAAAACGTGTTCTAGGGACCCCAAAACATGTATTTACGTTGAACCTCGAAGTCGATTTTTTTCATGAAAACAATACTTTCTCTATACTACGTATATGGAGAAAGTAAATAACAACTATGTGCTACAGAAGTGGGTCTTACCTTGATACTCTTTAATCAATCATGTCAGCAGAAGCAGTGAAACAGCCGATTAATTGTGATCCTTACTATGGCTTTGCTTACACCACACACTTGCTAAACAACTCTATCTCGCTCAACATCCGGACAACAACTGTCGTGTTGGCGAGCTCTGGTGTAGTAGTTCCAGAGAGAGCCACGCAGTGTCTGCACCAATTTGTTGCTACCTGCGTTACCAACTTTACGAGAAATCATAGTGACCACGATTACCCCTTCACTATCATTACCCCAGTCTCCCATAATATGCAGTCATCGGCAAAGAGTCTAACTTTGGATTTAATATGATTAGAGAGATCGTTAATGATAATAATGATCAACTTCAGCCCGGAGATCAATGGTTTCGGGAGTATCTTGAACTAATCGGAGGAGCTGCGTCTTTTATTGTTAAGAGTAGCCCAAATCAGTGCTGCCTCCTACATAGCCAGTCGTTTTCTTTCCAGAATACATGTTTATAATCTACTATAATATTTTCGTTTAGTTTGCAAACTTGAGAAGTTATGCTAATATGCCTGTAGGTATCAGCTTTTTTTTTCGAACCTCCCAAAGCCTCGTCCTTCATACTTCTGTCAACAGGAACTTTTATGGGCAAGATGACGGTGCTCCACGTAGTGGCAGCAACCACTACCAGAGGTCCTCAGAAAGGCAACCGACCAACAATGCGATATTATAAGGAAAAACCTCCTAAAGGAATTACAAATTAGATTATATGAATCCCTTGCCTGTACAAGCTTCCGTTTACTTAGGTGAGGACGTGGCATGGCTATTTAGTTGGCCAGAGCACCTGCTTGGAAAGTGGTAGACTTGGTTTTGTCCCAGTAAGGTCTCTATTTTTCACTTCTTGTGCAAGCCAAATTTATAATTGTTGATTACGCCTCGTCAAGAAGTTGTGCGTCTTTGTCCGTCGCTTATTTTTCCCGCTAGTTTTGAGTTAATTTATTCATCAGTGATTTGCTATCAATGGAACCTCCTTTCAAGGATTCCTCTTACAACATCCGTGGAAAAATTAATGCTGTTTTTCGTTTTACCGTATTCGAAAATTATTTGTTTTATTACTGCGTTTTTATCAACCATATTCCCAAGTAGAAAATTATTATTACTTCCATTACTCATAATGCTGACACTGCATTTTATGGGAAAATAATGCCAGTTGCTTTTGGACTGGCATTAACCTAAAGAGCTTCCTATCAGTAATTTTGATTTCTCTCCAAGTATGAGCGGGACCTCTTGAATCCTGAGGAAATATTGACCAAAAATCGAGAATATCGGCTCAATCCGTAATACCCTTAGTGGTAAATTAACGTTCTTCTTAAACTTTATTGATTTTATGATTTCTATTGTAAGTGTAACGGAAAAACACGGATCATTCAGGAGTTTTTCTCGAGCTACGTCACTCTTATTTCGATAATAATTCGAAAGGTGGCGCTCCAGTGGCTTGCAGTGAATGCGATGCATATAGTCCTGAATAGACTATAAAGGATAACTTCAATTCTGATTCTTAAAAAGGAAGTACAGAGAATACACAAGTATAAGCATCTTAGGGCAGTAATTAATGAGACAAAGAACTGCTCTGAAGTAGTAAAATCTAGAATTGGACAACTGTTTTTATGACAATGAAAAAGAAGTATTTATGATTTTGATCGTGTTCCTCGAGTTAATCTGTGATTTTCGGTAATCAGCAGCGTTCGAAGGAATGCGAATCTTCTTTGGAGATAGAAATCGAGTGGAAAGAGGGATATAAACACAATATTAGCTTTTCTATGGAAAGAGAGTTCTCGAGAACTTTTCCTAATGCATTTTCTCTTCCAACTTGCTTTTCAACACACAATATTTCTACCATCCTCCACGGAAAATGAAACTTTTCTTCATCGAATAAGTTTTAACAAATAATTTTGAAATACATAAGATAAAATAAACTATTAATTCATTCCACAAATTAAAAACCAAATATTCCGATTACTCACCTACTGTCCTGCATTGTGAAAGAAAAGGTCAAAAGACACCGTCGGACAATACGAGATATGCAAGAAGGAAGAGTTTGTACCCCACCCCTATCATTAATGAGCATATCTTCCCCTCCCATTCACGCACTACTACCATCCGCCACTAACATGCATGCAACTTTTCTACCTCTCACAGTATACCTTCCTTATACCCATTCCCCCTCCCTTCTCAAACCCTTTATACCTTCTGCTAAATCTTCTCTTCACACCTGAAGACGACCTTGTATACCGAAACCGATCGAGTGAGGCTGAAGTGATAGAATTAATAATTTTTAACATACATCACGGTTGTCTGATTGGACAATCCCTGTTTCTTTAAGTTTTATTGGAAAACTGACGATTATTATTGAAAATATTTTCAGAGTAGTAATATTAATATTATTATATTATTAGTTTGTTTCTAGTCATTGATAATCCGACGTATAATTTGGACAGAGAGTTGGCTTGGAATTTTACGAAATAATGATCCGGCCTCCGGTGACCAACAATTTTTTTTCATATTTAACATCAGTTGTTGTTATTATTTCGAAATTCAATACAACCTATATTAAATTGATTATTTCGAGAATTCTCGGGAAATATGATTTCCCGATTTCCAAAGCAGTCAGTGATTTGAAACCGTTTCCCCATCGTTATGAATATTGAAGCAGTGAGCCAACTTCGACTTATTTGTTCCTTTCCGCCGTCCTTTTTTGCGAGACGCTCCTTATACATTCAAACATCCTCGTCTATTAGAGATGTTAATTTAGTCTTGTATATATTTTTAAGACACTCGTAACTTAAATGTGTAAATTAGTTAGTTTGTTGATGGTCATTGATGTTGTTGACATGGTTGCCATGTGCTTGTTTAGATAGCAATAGTCGTAATAGTATTCAGATTTTTGCCCTTATATCGAAAGAGAATGGAAATGAAAACTATGCAAAGTGATAAAAAGCATTTAATTTCAACGCTTGGCGCATCAAATACAAAGTAAGTACGAAGTTAAACGAAGTAACATGTATTTTGGAAATTATATTGACTCCCCCGTCATGCATGACGGGTCTTAATTTCAAATTTTTAATAAATATGCAATATTTAAACATAGATGACTTAATAGGTAACTTATCAATACCCTAATTCTTTTGATAAATACTAATCAGTATAAAATTTAAACTAAGAATATTAGCGAAATTCCGAAAAATTACGAATTCGATTCCATTGAACATTATGCAGTTGCGTAAGAATCACACAAACGCACTGCTTTGAAATCTCTGCTATAAAATCAAGTTTGCATTAAAATTTTTTCTCTCAAAAGTCTTCCCCTTCCTCGACGTAATATTTCTTCGTCATCACCACGAACGTATTTATGTCCTTTTGTAAATCGGTTTGATAAAGAAAAACTCCAAAAAGGCCGTAATTTTGTTCTTGCATTTTGTTACATCTCAGTAAATCCTCTTCATAAATTCTGACTTGAGCCCTACCATTAATTCGGTATGGACTTAAAATCCCCGTGTTTTCTTGTGGAAAAATGAATGTATCGGATTCAACAGTCGTCAGGGGGACTGGTTGTTTACTACGGCGAAAATTTACAAAATGTCCGTTTATTTTGTCATAGTTCCTGTAATTTCGATTCAAAAAGTGCATTTTACGACAGTAATAAGATTCTTTCTTTAATTAACCTTTCTTTTGGTACTTTTCTTGACTTCGTAGGACCATTATTTCCAATTTAATTCTGAAAAGTAACAAAGCCTGCAAGGTACAGAAACAAACTTTACGTGCATTCCTTATGGAAACGTATAGAGTCCTGGGTTCGAACCCGAGCTTTCATAAAGATCAGAATAGTTTTAGTGTGGCTTTCAGTTTATTAGAAATGCAATGCAGTTAGTCTCATAGCTCTACGACAAATAGTTTCCAAGATAGAGAGGGGACGGATGGATTTTTATTTTTATATATCGTATATATAATGTTACATGTACATACATTGTATTGACGATGTACTTCCAGACAACACTGCTCTAAATTCATAGATACCTTTTATTAGGATAATATACTGACGTATTAATGTGGCTTTTACTTGGATATTGCAATTACCATATATATTCGTGTGAAAGGCGAGTTTTTCATTATTTCGAGTTCGAAATTATTTTGCTGAAAAAGTCCCCTTCGGCTTATACTTGTGTGGAGGTCCCACTTACCTGTTCTCTAGTGGAAAATGTCTGCCGTAGACGTTAATAGACTTGCAAATTCTTTACTTGCTCAATTAACAAACCTTTGTCAATTTTCTCCCACTAATCTACCGATGCTTCAATTACTGCGATTTTATTGGTACCCATTTTTATTACTGCATTTCCCACACTCACTTGTACTCGAGTCCATTAGTTTTCCCAGTTATTTTTTAGGCGATTCGGCTTATATTCTGGTCTGCTTATACTCGAGTTTATACGGTAAATCGAAGTTCATATTTGTTCGTTTTATTTGCAGTGTTTTTTCTGACAACTGATTTTCGCACTCGAAGCTGTTGTGGCAGCTTTTGCTGGTCCCCACGTTTAATGCCGATATCTAATGTTTAGTAACTTTTCTTCCGTAGCACTCAGAATTATGAGCACGATGATTTTGGTAGCTTCGGCGAGGAAGGAATAAAAATTTCACTGTCGCGTGAAATAGCCTCTTACAATGAAGCGAATATCAATGAAAGTGAATGTTCTTCTGTGAGCTGCGCACGGATGGCAAATGGAAGAGTAAGGAGATCGAAACTTGTCAATGAAATCAGAAGTGATAATTTATCGGTATTCGATGTGAATCATCCATTCGGACACGATGAGATCGTGCGAGTGAAATTGAGGTAAATCGCTTCAGAAATTCATTATTTCGGCTAACTAGACTAGAACTAGAAAACTCTTGGTAATTTTTCAGTGAAAACTGAATAATCTTCTTATAGCAATAGAAGCTCCAGCCCGTGGCTATTCAGATACAAATCATTACTATTTTAGCATTTTGCCAACCATTGGCACTTAAAAAGAAAACATTGCGGTTGAAATATAGAATTCGTGAATTAAATCGATTATATGTATTATCGCATTGTATAATGTGAATAAAATTCACAGTCTCTGGCGATGTCTTGTGGAAATACTTACGTACATACACAGCATTTACATACTGTGTGTTAAATAGTGTGGAAAAAGTACAAATTGTTCTTCTTCATCAACTTGTATAATATGGCTCCCGGATAGCCAAGTGGGCTGCGTTTAGGGCGAAAGCGATCCTGGGTTCGACTTCCAGTGGCGGCCCACGTTAGAAATGACTGAAGCTCTCGAAGAAAAACTTTAGAAAACAGTAGCAACAATTTTCCGCCATTTTCTCGATTGTTTCATCTCCAGGCATTAGAATAAATACAGGTATAATTTAGTTAGCGACATTTTGAACGAGTGTATTTGTTAAAGTTTTGCGGGTACGTTGTCCGCAATGGTTTATTTAAATGCATTCAAAATGAGGGAATCGCAATCGTGTACACATTCTCAACTGTGTGAATCCTCCTCACCTCGTTTTCACATGGCTTCGTACAACATTCCTCGCACGTACCTCCGCCACTCCACCCCAACGCGCACTTCGCATTCTGATTCTTTGGCCGCTCTCTTTTCTTTCATCGCCTTCCCATGCATTCCTCTTTCATTCAAATTTCATCCCGGCCCACCTTCTTGTTTCCTGTCTGCAGTCATGTGACATAACAATCAAGGCTTGGCTTATATAGGTAAACCGAGCTGCAAAGAGATCTAACGGAGGTTCACGAGAGGGACACGTTAGAAATCGCCTATAGGGACTCCTTAAATTATCTTTCTTCGTATTTCGTATTCTTGCAGAACCATTTTATGCAGATTGCTCACGCCAAAAAGGAGATGCAGATAAGTCAATAAATTATCTAATCGAAACAATGTACAGATATAATAAGATTCGAAACAATGCACACAAACAAAAAAAGCTATTTATTATTATTTTTATTAAATTCTTAATTAAAGGCGAGATTGAGACTGAAAAGTCACTTCTTCCATCTAACCTTTCATCAATGGTATTATATACATAAAAACTTGTGTATATGTGAATAGAAATAGAGAGGGAAACTTTAGAAGGAGTGGAAGTAAAAAAACCTAAGGTGATATCTTAGGAAAAAATATCCCCAGCAGGAAAACACCCACAGAGAAGGGGGGATGTGAAAAACCTGCGCAAACCTACTGATAGTACAAGCTAAAAGATGTTAAAGAAAGCTGTGTATAACATGAAGATTACAAAAGCAATAGTAAACCACGAGGAAACAATAAGACAAAACATAAGATAAAACATTCAGACGAAATTATAAAAAAATAAAATAAAATAGAACATTCAAATAATAAAAATTGTTTCGAAAATGACACTTACTAAAATGACATGGTTTAGTTCTCATATCAAGTTTTATTTCCAATAAAAGAATTTTATTGCGTGATTTTATAAATTGTCGACATTCTAAACCCTTCCTACCTAAGGAAGTCTCCGAAATCGGAAAGACCGATATGTTTTACCTGACTTGGAGAGGCGAGTCCGTCTGCAGCAGGCTCGGTCTTGGCTCCATCGTTGGTCTAACAGATGCAAACGGTCGTGCTTTTATGATATATATCGAACCGCTTGGGATAGGGACATTTAAAAATATTGCATTACCTGGGAACATTATCAATCTCCTACCTAGAAAGGTTTACACGGCTTTACGAAGAATTGAGAGATCTCTTTCATATCTTTCTGTTTCTATAAGTTCCGTATGCCTTCTATACTTGCATTCAACGTCATAAATAGCTCTCATACAATAATACAACGTTGAGTTTGCCATCGGTGTACATCGATACGTAGCCGTAATTCAATAAATAAAGTGAACCTCTTCAGCATTCACTCGACAATTGCTCGCCACCACTTGAATACAAAGTAATAATTGTCCAAATTTCACATAAATGAACCAGGAAGCTTAGCTTTAGTGGAATCTATACAAGGTGTATTTGGAATGGTTGTGACATTTCATGGAAGAAATCAATCTTTTAACGGAATAAACATTATGGAAAGTTCAAAACTTTCAAAAATCCGTAATAAACTCCGATCGTCGTATCTTATTGCTACCTCATATCTCATTGTCGTAATCCACGTATTATTAACAATACTGCGTAATAATGACATTCGGTTTATTTTGAAACTGAAATAGATACGCGGTAAAGCTTGATTCCTGGAAATTATTCGAAGCCTCATTTAAATAATAGCATGCATTCAAATCAAATCTAATTCTTTCTTGAGCACCAGCAGTAGGTATTCATAGAATAACAGAGATGTGCGTGAATGTTATTCGCTCCTATTTTATTTCTCTCTCTGTAAGCCATCCGATATCTTAGGTACTTCACTCTGTGAATATCAATACAAATTGTCAATCCGTTCATTAAAAGGTTATAGTTACACCCGCTTTGGATGTTGACTGAGTGCTACGTAAATGATCATCTTTTTCTTATCACATTCTTTTTTAAACTTCCACAGCAATCATTGGAATCTTAAGAGGGAATCGGCACTTTCTCCTTTTAAACTCATGGTTTGTCTCATTATTAGTATAGACTTTCCTTTAGAGATAACCTTCCTGAAGATCTGTTGTAGAAGAAGTGTAGTTTATATTATTCATTAGTAACATCACCTTCCATCCTCATAGGCTAAGTTATGGGAACGGATATGCGCTCTGAGATCGAAACGAAGAGGGTTTTTTGGGTCTAACTTTCGGAAGGCTTGGTTATAAATCCCTTTTACTGCCTTATCTTGTCGTTGGAAAATGTTTTTGTGTGTCGTTTGGTAGAGGATGGGGGAAACACATATTTCCTTTGCTTTCGTGGTTGTGGACATGATAAGGGCGTCAATTAGTTTGTATGTTCTTTCCCTCTTTCGTTCTTCTGGTTGCTTCCGGAATTTCAGCCTCGAAAGTCAATGAGTGGCAAATGATTTTTATCGAATGTAAGCTGAATTGTCATCGAAATGAAGTCAGTTCGCCATCTGTACAGAGGTTTTCTGAGACGATCAGCGCTTGACTCAAATACGATGAAGTTCATGATGCCTCAGTAAATTCTGATTCAATCCCTAGAGTTTCATTATCGTAATAGTAATTGGACTACTTAAGAAACTTTTGATCCAGACTTGCGGGGTTGACCTGTGTGCTGTTTTTATTCTTAGTGTTTGGCTTTTTTTTAACGACTTTTTAAATGACTAGGTCCCTTTTGCTATTTAGACTGTAATTTTAGCATTGAAAAAATTGTCTGGGCTTTGGATTTACTTCTTTGGGTCTAACCATTACTTTTAAGTCGATCTAAAACGTCCTCAGGCCTTTGGAAGTGCTATTGCCAAGGCTCGGTGGAATGGATGGTTCGTGGGCAGAATGTTGGGCCACTGCTATGGACCAGAATTATATGAGTGGACTCAACATATCACTCTTATTGCATTCGATATAAAGAGTGACGTAAAGAGTGTCATTACTCATACCTCAGTGACTTCTGTGTTATAACAACGATGCACGCGTTGAGAGAAAATGAAATGAAACATAATTATCCCGTGTCAAAAGACGAATGTAAACATTCCGCTAATGAAGACGGTTTCAAAGAATGGAGACGTGAGGTAACTGTTTCCTATATTTGGTTCGTGAGGTGCGTCACGTCTTTCGAATCACGCCCAGCGCTGCTCGCGGGTGATGTATCGACACACATTTCCGCTGAAGATTTCCGGAAGAATTTTCTCTAGATGACGAATCCCTAAACTGCAAGGGCCATTGACTTGGGATTTGTACGACGTGCTACCGTGAGGCCCATAGAAAATGAGGGAAACCGATCATTGTCGACCATTCCCTGGATGCCGCAAAATCCAGATCCTTCCCCTAAGAATACGTTGCTTGGAATTTCGGAGTTTTTTAGGCACTTCCCGGTAAATAGAGGGATGAAAGTAATGATATGCTAGATAATGCTAGACGTCACGCGAATCCATCGAGAACTACCAAGACATCTTCGAAGAGTATCCTTGCTTCAACGCTATGAGCAAATATTCTCCGTAAAATTGCACGTTAAGTTCTTTTCTATCATTTACAGGCTCCATTTCATTTGCACAATTAAATTAAAAATAATGCTCCTACAAAATGGAGCCAAATACGGGAAGTCAGGATATCAATTAAAGATTCTTATTTTGGTCGGTAAATATCGTTTTGGACTCTAAATAAGAAGAATTCGGAGAAATCAGACAAAGGGTTTATTAGATTACGCGGTCATAAACAACCAGTTCCCCTGACAACTGAGGCGATGTGGAACTCTCGTAGGAATTTATTGGATTGGATATAAGAGGAGTCTGCGTGGAGGAGAGCCGACATTTCATCCTTATGGAAGCACTTTTTAACCTTGGAAATCGAATTTCAGCAATATATTGCAACGAATAATTTAATTTCCTATACTATAGATGATCACAAATTGTACTTTGTGAATGAAATTTAAAAGAATAAATGTTTTCCTCACAAAGTAAATCATTGAAAATATTGCCATCGAAAGCATGGATAAGGTAACAATGTTGATGGACGCAGTATTGTTTTAGCAACTAGCTAAGCTCACATGAAATACGCACATTTTTGTTGTTTTTGGGAAGCCTTATATTTTGCGAAATGATTATCTCAATCTAGCTCCAATATAAAACGCATTACTGTTATTATTTCTATGACGACCATGTAAGAATAGTTCGTATTCAACCTAGTATTCCTGACCTAACCTAGTATTCTACGGCAGGATAAAGGAGGCTACCAAACATCAAGTTATTAATTAGAGTTGTGAGAGAATAGAGAAAACGTTTGGGAGATTTTTAGCAAAAATAACCTATTTAGAGTACGTATCTATTTTGTGAGATCAGATGAGAATCTCTCTCCGTAAATGATAAATATTTCAATGGTCTAGTATCATAGAAGTAAATTAAAAGCTAACAGTGCTTGCCAATTTACAAAATTACTCGTATATAACGAAAAACAACGAGAATTTCCTCGGGAAATATTGCCGTCGTTTTTGGCGGCGCGGAATCAATTAACATTAAATTAAATTCTGTCCATCGGTTTAATTTTTATCAGATCGGAGTAATTTACATTGGAGAGGAGGCTCATCGTGTTTCAATTACCATTAAGTTTCCAAAATAAGGATGTATCAGATACATTCCAATTGATTCGATTTTTATTAACGGGCATAAAAGTGCCCTTTTTAAGTAAACATGATTATACATCCAAAATACATATATATTGTCTTATACAAGAGGAAATAGAAACATTTAATATAATAAAGATAGGTTAAAAATATATAAATTAAAACATAAACATCACAACATATCTATACATTAAGATGTAAAGAAATACGTAGATTTTATGATAAACACGAGGGAATCAGAATATTGCAAACATATATTAAAATATTTTAATACAAAACATAATTGAAAAAAAGCAAAAATTGAAATACAGAAAACGGGAATAAACTGTAATTACATCTCACGTTAACGAACAAAATCAGGAATTAAATTACAGCATAATATTACAAATCTTTGAATGCAGACTTCACTTGTATAATATTTGTATAAAATATGTCAACAGACTGAGCACCAAAGAAGTTATTACCTAATTTTTGTATTCTTTTGATAGGTGAATTATATACGAAGTTCCTTGTATATTTGTCACTAACTAAAGTATCAAATGATCTCGTCATATGTTTAATCGGTAAGAGGCTTTCTAGTGCAAAGGATTGTGGAATGTATTTTTGTTGTTAGAAAATTTATTTAGTTGTCTCTGCCACCTGACAGCAGTATATTTAGTAATAAATAAATGAGGCGGCATAAGTGGCTTCGGTTGTGCGTTACGATCAAGTTTTAACCGGTAAGCGTCGGCTGTTTGAGAGGAGTCCTTTGAGGCTCTTTCTATTGTGTCCTGTCCACGGGAATCTTTTGATAGACACGTTCCTGCCATCGATCGCCTGCACTCTAAGGAAACGCAGCTTCAAATGGAATTAGGACCCTTGTTATAGCATCCGGATTTAAACTTTTGCCTGTTCGACTATCCGCTTCATTTCCAAAGCCTCTTAATTGTCAAATTTTTCTGTTTTCTTCTCAAATTTTTCGTCGATTATATTTGAGTAACACTGTGCAATTACATCTTTTTACGGTTGTCTCCACGATACACGCAAGATATGTGATTGTGACAGTAAATACTATGAGTTTCACGCCGCAGTTGTCTCGTAAATTGACATTTTTCTCTATTTTTACTGCCACGCCCTAACCCGCTAAATTAATAGCACAACTTGCTCAAATTTACTTTGAAGCTACATTTTTCTCTTAAATTCCATATGTTGATGTTATATCTTCACTGTAAATTGGCGTCTAGCTCTATGTGAAGCGCTAATAAATATGATGTCCGCTCCTCAACTTCTCTTAATTAGATTTCTTTTTGTGTGGAGATTATTCATTCCTTCGTTCTATTTTAAATTAATTTCACACTAACATTTTAACACTCAACATTCTTGATTTCTAAATTTCAAAAATAGAGCTTTCATTGAGCCGAGTACTTCAAAATGTTTTTTTATTGGGAGTAGACTCTTAAAAATGGAATCAAGAGGCCTCGTCTCAATAAAGAAAACATTTTTAATTGACCGAAAGGAGGCTATCGCAACGTGTGGCTGGAATAGCTCCAACATTTTCTTCGAACGTTAAAATTATAAAAACGGAACTAGTTGGGAATGATTTATTAATAACGATTTGCGGGTAAGTTGCTTTGCTCCTCCAATGGACTCCTTTTCTGTCATATTTGGGGGATATTGCAGTCAAAGAAGTGGTTGGCGATCACATCAGTGTCCATACATCAACGCTACGTTAACTCTTGGGAAAGAAAATTGTATGAGTGGTATCGTTAGGCTTCTCGTATACTGTGTCTCTCTAAGATTTCCCGTTGTCCTGGGAATGTCTTTCCTCACAAATGTTCGTCATTGCCTAAAATAACTACTGTACAAATATTCCCATTTATAGTCCGTATTTCGTTACTTCGTATTTCATTATTTCTCCCAAAATGAGAACCTGCTAGCAAACGCTGTCTTTAGTTGTAAAAAGATCACTGCCTTGTGTTCATTCAGAAATGCCACGATAACTAAGGTGTTTTTCTATGGCGAAGAGAGATATAAATCTTAGGTAAAACTACCTCAATAAAATCAAAGATAAAACTTAGTTGTGAGCAGTTGTGGATGAAACACTCCCCTTTCTGTACAGTGCTGCCAAATTGGCTTTTACTCCAATACATCCGTCGGGATTTGCTGTCATTTGACAAAGAAAAATGCCTTTCTGTCGATTGTGTCTTTTGTTAACTCCATTTTCAGTTTATTTAATGTTATATTTCCACATATGAAAGTTTTCGTATTATTGATGTCTGGTCAATCGTACCAAGTATAGTTTTCTATTATGTTAAAGTACAATTTAAAAAAATATAGATTTTTGTTCGAATTTCACTGATTTTTCTATCGCCTGAATTTCGGTTATATTGAACGATAATTTTAGCGGATTTCTGATTAACTTTTTGTACCCGAATGTCTAAGTTGCAATTTGGCTGCTGTCCTTCTATTGATGTTTCCGCAGTACCGCTCGTAAAATCAGGGAGATGGATGTCAATAAATTTATTTTGCGAACAACAAAAGTAGGTATTAAAGGTATTAAATTGAGGTATTCATCGTTTAGGGAACGCTGCATGCAATAATAGTGAGGGCCGCCAGGAGAAATGTGATGGGGCCATGAATTCCTCCCAAAGGCCCTGCATGCCGCTAACAGAATATTTATGTTGAAATAGATAGCTAATTTGATGTTTTGTTTCTTTACCTCCATGTTGCAATTTTCTTTTTCCCGTTTAAAATTATGTGGGCAATTCAAGTAACCATCGTTTTCCCTATTATTCTGAATCCAGACAAATTCTCATCTTTGGATGTTTGGAGCAATGCTTTTGCTGTCTTTAATTTTTCAGAAACACTTTAGCTCACTTCCGCCTCTCTCAGCGTCTCGCGTTGGGTTGTTATATTGTGCAATTTATCCATCTCTTTCGTCTGGGAGCCGTTTTCTCGATTTCTCTTTAAATCGAAGAAATAATAATAATGAAGCGTCTTTTATTAGTGCTAGATAGACTATTAAATCTCTTATTACATATAACCGCAAAATCTAACCCTACGTTTTAATGAAAGAGATAGCTTAAAAAATACAAAGAAAAATACTACGTTCTGGTTTTTAAACCCTTAAGTTTCCCTGCGAAACACACGGATAGTAAATTCTTATGGAAAGAGCAAGGTAAGGAAGATCCGAAAGGCAGACAACACAATACAGATGCATTTTCTCATAGATAAATCAATATAAATGTTTCAATGGCAGTAAAGAACATAATGGAAAGCAAATAATTAGATTACAAGAAATATAATAAAAAACTACGAAACTAAAATAAAATTGAAAAGTGGGTGTTCAGTAGTGTAACTAAATTCCTCAATAGTAACTTATAGGATTAATTAGACTTATCCATAAAACTAAGTCAAAATTTTAATTTTTATATGCGATACGATAATACATTTTAAGTACATTTTAGGTCGGTATATACATACAATACAGAGATATTTTTTAGTTTCATCTAACCGTATAAAGGCTCGTTAATGAGTACAAACAATAATCATTATTGTATGTACTCATAGTACTCATACTCAAGCAGACAGCCCTCGCCGGATTCCTTCTTTTATAATTTCACGGTCGCTTCAATTTTTCCTAATATCTTTCACTGATTTTCTCTCTATATGAAAATTCCCTCTTTCATCGTTTTCAGCTTTCGACACTTATTTTTCTGGATTTGTACTAAACAAGGTCCATGGACGTTCGAATTAATTTTATCTCTATTTTGAAGAGCGCTGATGGAGTTGGGCGCGAAAAGTGGGCGGCAGATGTGCGCGCCAAATCGGTATCCATGGAAACGGGATCGATCCCAGACGACGTCTGGATGTCATCCGATTTCGCTCCCCGAAATTTGCTTCATTGGGATTTCCCCAACCCTCTCTATCGATACTTCTTTATTCTTTCGCCGAATTGATTACGTTCGTCTCGTCCTTTTAAAATATTGCTCGTGCATCTTCGTTGCTTCTAAAGCAAAGATAACTTTTTAAACATTTTTATACGAAGTACGAAAGTCTCACAGCAGAAAATCTAAACATTTGTTTCATGGGTTTGCCTTCTTATTTGAATCGTCAGAATTAAATGAGCCTGGTTTCGCGCATACTTATGTCGTTCAAATATTTCCCGGGGTCAAGCATTATCGCATCTGGAACCCTATTGAAATAAACTGAAAGTGAACGATACTCAACTGCGCCGTTGTGTATTTAATAATGCTGATGATGATAATGATGATGATCAATTCACTCGCTCGACTGATGTATTAGGACGGAAACTTTCATTTTCCCTTACCGAATCTCGAGGAAACTTGGCTGAGAGATCAGGGAATAACTTGCTATTATTATATCTTGTGATATTAGCTGTATAGTTGGACACTTTATTGGCGAGGCTAGGCCCTCTCTTCCACCTAACCTCGTATGTCGATCACATTTATAGTTAACTTATTTAAAAAATACAAAAAGAAAGATTAGGGTGTGGGAAAAAAATCTTTGCAACTGAAGGTTGACAAAGAAAAAACCCACGTTGCGGGAAAACACCCACAAAGAAGGGGGGTGAAAAAAAACCGCTAAAACACAGTCATAAAAATAAATACAATAGTATACAAACATAGATATATAAACAGTGACAAAGATTAGATAATGAACAATTATTTTACAAAGTTAAGCAATAGAGAAGCTAATATTTTCACGGTTGAAACTATTTTTACCTCTATGTTAAATTTTAATTCTCAATTTTGCCCTTTGGCTGCTGACAAGCTATTTGCTTCTCCAAGGAAGGAAATGGATATGCAGCGATGTTCACTGTTTGCTTGTAAATGCTTTCACGCTTACTATTAATAATTTGACAAAGGTCTACGAGGATTAAAAGAAATTTTCCCACATCGAGTATATTCATCTATTCAGTTTTCACATTCAGAATAATTGCCAGTTTAAAGGGAAAGTGTGACAAATGAGAAAATTAAATTAACTATAAAAATTACAAAATATTTAGAAAAGAAGCTTTGCGCGAGTGAATCCCATGCGAATGAATGTCCCTTTTGTCAGAGTTTGGTCATGGCCACGATTCTCATTCATATCAATGGCCTCTAAACTTAAGATGAATAATTTGCGGAGTAATTATTAGATTTCCAATTTTTCCAATTAATGCTATTATAAGTTTCCAGTAATGAAATTTTGTTCGGTCTTTAACTTAAAAAAAATACTAAGTTTCGCGACGAGGTCTTACTTCTAAGAATGTGTTTTCATTTATAAATCGGGCTTAAAACATCATTAGTCTTATATTTAATAAGCTTTGTCCCATATTTAACATTATGTATTATTATATATTTATATACGATTTATGTAACCATTACCTCAAATTATAATCTAATATCAAGTAAAGAAAAATAATTTCGGGAATTTGCGATAATTCTTGGGAACTACGATTTCCCGTTTTCAACGGTTCCATGTTCTCCGTAAATTGCAAACTTTAGTGAAATGTAAAAAGAACTTTTATCGGATGATGATAAGCGTCTATTTATTATTAAGACGACCTGAGACGACGGCACTTTGCGATGCATTTTGTATGCTGTCTTCAGATGTTTTACTCACCTTTAAAGTTATGCTTTGGGAATTGGAATTTATTTTATAACTTCGCGACGTTTACGACATCGAAGCAACTGAGTGAACATTTTATTGCGAATCAGGACATTGTGTTGTTCCGGTGATTAATCGGTGTTTTCCCCAGTGAAGGAGAATGATAATCTGCTTCGGTTAATCATTTTTGTTTTATATTTACTACAGTGTATACATAATTCTATGCTGGAGTGTAAAATGGACAATTTTTATCATGGTTCCTCATGGAACTTCTTCCTCGTTGAATTTCAATTTGGTCGTCCTATTTGTAAGTAGAGGAATTGTATAACGAAATAATTCTCTAATTTTGAGATGGACTTCCCGAAAATATAGATATCTGTCCCCCGAGATGTTGAAGGAACGATAGATGAATAAAGTTGATGGAAGATTCAATTTCGTAAACGCCACGGACTTTCACCAAGATGATGATGAAGGTCCCAAAAGGGACTTGAATCAGGCAGACTTCCACTTGCTTCCAACATGTCCCACTGGACCAAACCATCTCCCGATTTCGGTATCAATCAATTGTTCGTGCTCTGGAAGGACTTCCGGCAATAAAAGGGAAGTGATAGCCGAAAGGATTGAAGCCTTTCCGCTCTGACCTGATGAGAGTTTTTGACCTCTCGTGAGAGGACACCACTTGTACACTTCCGGCGAATGTCCATTGTCAGCCTCTCGTCCGCAGGAAATGCTCGCTAGATGGCGGCTTTTTCGCAGTTTCATAAGTGCAAGGCCCTCGTTAGCTGATCGTCACGACTTGAAACCAACATTTGCTTTGTGCGATCGTTTCCTTCAAATACTAAGCAGAGTCAGCGGGAGTCGATTCGGAGGCTTTCGGGGAGCAAGATGAAAAGCGTTCCTCGATGGTTGGGCGCATAGAAATGTCGAATTTCGTCACAGGCTGGGTTTATTTCTGCTTCACCAAGTGTTGCCCACATCAAAAAATCTTATTAATCCTTAGTACAGATTACAGACCCGTCATCTTTGACGGGGGAGTGCAGTTGTTTATAATAGTTTAATGGCGCATTTAGAATGAAATCGAAATAATTGACGCATTAATGTTGGCGTGATTGCGATAGGATGGATTTCGATTATAATTCATGGAATATATGAAGGAATATCTTGTCATTTCAGCCATTTTAGGATTTTTGTGGTCTGATGATAAATGATCCAAAGGTCTGTTGATTTACTGGATTAGCAGTCTTGCGTCCCGTAATTTTGTGATAAATATTTTAGTATTTCGCAGATATAATGCGCTTAACCCTCGAGTACTCGCGTCTGGGTCGAATCGACCCATGTGAATTTTAAAATTCCATATCTTTTTATTACTGCTTTTTTACTTCTTCTTTCTCATAGTAGCTGAGTTTCAGAATGTTCTGAACCAGCCATGCATTTGCGCCAGGTCAGAAATGGAAGTTTAATTATTTAAACAAATCTTTCTTAGCAGTAGTGCCAGGTATATGAAAGACCTTTACGTAAAATATTGCATTTTTGACCTTGTTTCTGCCTTAATTTTTAGAGATTTTATATCTATTTCATATAATTAACAATTATTATTAATATATTAAATTTTATTTTACTTTTAAACAGTTTACTTTTTATACGCAATATTCCAAATTCATCAGCCATATACTCGGCGTCTGGGATATCGAATTTTTACTGAATATTAAAATTATTTGATTTTATTTTAATAACCAGGTTAACCATTAATTAATATGACATCATCACTAATGAATTAAAAATTTATTCACTACATTTTGAGACAATTTTCCCCTTTGGAAGATGTCGGGTCGATTCCTCCCAACGCGAGTACTGACGTGACGATTTGGGACGCGAGTACTCGAGGGGTAAAGTTTCCGTTTAATGTGTTGGATCGTTGGATTGCATGTTCCTCTCGAATTATGTCTTTCGTTTCACTCCTCCGTTGGAATCTCATAATTGTAATTGTGATCGGCAGGTGATATTCTACGACAGCGACTGGAATCCGACAGTGGACCAACAGGCGATGGACCGAGCGCACCGACTCGGCCAGACGAAGCAGGTGACCGTGTACAGGCTGATCTGCAAAGGCAGCATCGAGGAGCGGATCCTGCAGAGGGCGAGGGAGAAGAGCGAGGTAAGCCTTTCTTCTCTTGCTTCCAGTCGGTAACTTCGAAATTTTGGGAATAGTTAAAGGCTCGATTAAAGATTAATTGTGCGAATGCATGTGCCCAAGGTATCTTGGGTTCGACCCCAGAAGACTGAAAGACGTTTCCATAGGAAATGCACGTAAACTTTTTTCACCGCTTGCAGGCTTTTTTTCTTTTGCGGATTTAAATCAGAAATAATGGTCCATTTAAATCGAGACAAGCGTCAAATTAAAGGAAGTTGAATAAAGATTCTTATTTGTGTCGTAAAATATCCTTTTGGATTCCAGATTACGAGAATTTGGGAGAATAAAACGACATATTTGTGCTTATAAACAGCCAATTCCCCTTGACGACCAAAGCGATTGTTGAATCCGAGCTTTTGTGAATTTTATATACTTTTGGCTTTGATTAGATGGTTCACCGTACTTATCGGAACCCGGTATACTTTGGTAAGCGAACTCTCTCTCCCCGATCCGGAAATAAGTACAGAGTATGATTTCTTTCACTATTCGCACGAAAAGATGGACGAAGGTGTACAGAGATTGCCTGCCACTACCAAAGAAAGTATTCTTGACTTTCTGCTAAAGCGGAAATACGTCGACCTGCAGCGAGGCCTTTGAGAAAACTTCCTAAAAAACTGCCGAAAGTCTCCGCAGAGACGTGAAAAAACCCTTAATTGATGGATGCTTTCTTTAGGTATTGCTTTTAAAGCCCTGTTTATTGCATTTCGCATTGAGTCTGACCAGAAGTCCATCCGAGGTCCGCTTACAGGCCCCAACGACCCTCTTTTGGCCCCCATAATGGCCCTAAGCTCGCGCTCGCATATCCGAGTCTCTTTCGAGGTGCGGCGTAACCGTAGACAAAAATCAGGCAAAAAATCGTGACATGTTTAGGAAAAGTCTGTTTTCCGCTTCGATGTTTTCGAAATAATTGTAAATCTGTTGAGATATTTCGAAGTGCAATTGAAAAACCCTTTCCCTCCGGATTTCGCCTTTTTCCATCAAAATACGCCAAACGACTACACGATGAAAACGAAAGTGATGTAATTTTATGTAGAAAACAGTTGTAAAATTTACATATATTTTCTTCTTTAATAGTTTTTTTTTCTAATACAGATTCTGTTTCATGTACAAGAGTTTGAATAGCAAAATACTGTTTGTTTATATGTTATAAGTTTATTAATGATATTGTTTGTTTTGTTGTCGCCAGCTGAATTAAAGAGTGTAATTTTTCTACTGAATTAAATATCTATATGCTGATTTATTCAAGATAAATATATGCACGTTAAGTGAAAAGAATATAAAACAGAATCTTCCTTTAATAGAAGTTAGTACGTGATAATTTTTTTTCATTAATTTTAAGAACACAACGTGGAATTAATTTAGAACCCCTCGAAATCGGGACCCTGGGCATAAATGCCTTGCCCACCTCTGCGTATGATGGAGGTCTTGGAAGGTGTATTTGCTCCTTGTTCTACGTATTCAATATTACCATTGAAATGGTGAATTAAGGGATTATTTCATGTCTAGTGGCTCTACTAATGAACAAAAACGTACTTAGATCGTAAACAGGTTTTCTATGCTCTTAAATTATACTACGAAAATATTTGATTCGTAAATAAAGAATCCTACTTCGCTGAAATTCACTTACCGCAGTAGGGAATGATTAACCTCGATAAACGAGGGCAGACTGTACATCGTAATCTATGCATTTTAATGTTTTATGTTTTCTTGTTGAGGTGTGGCGTTCATATGTTTCTTGGAGTACCTATTTTGGAAGGGCCCTTTTCGCTCCTTATACGTTTCGCCGATATGATTTGGGGGCCCTTGATTTGATCCCCCGGGTGCACGTGCGAGCATTTGAGAGGGTGCCCGGTGCGGTCGCACCCGATCCCGGACACGTGTCTTCGTGCCGTATAAAAAGGCGGAAATATTTCCACTTTTCTTTGGGTTCCAACGTTTACGGCGACAACTCCACGATTCGGGAGAGAGCAACTCGTGCAGAGAAAAATGTGGAAAAATTCATGTTTTTGGAGATTTAATATCTCCATTAGTTGTCTTACGGCATTTTAAACTTCTAATTCATGAACAAACGTGTTCTAATTTTTCCTTCTTTACGTTTATGTTTTCGTCACTTTTTTACTACCTTTTTTAAGCAGAAAATAAAATGCCACGAATGAACATCTCAAAAGTACATACATACCTACCGTATATACTCGAGTATAATTCGACCCAAATATTAGCGGACGGACCTAATTTTATCACAAAAACTTGGATAACTGATCGACTCGAGTATAAGCCAAGGGTGGAATATGTAGCAGCTACTGGTATTATTTATAATAAAAATAAATACCAATAAAATCGCAGTAATTGAGGCATCAGTAAGTAAATCTTAAAAGAATTTTTAATTGAGTGAGGAATTTAAAAGCCGATTTCCGACTACGAAAGACTTTTTCCACCGGAGAACAGGTAAGTGGGACCCTCACTCGAGTATAAGACGAGAGGAGCTTTTTCAGCTCAAAAAAGACGGTAATTTCATTAATTTTTCTAAATGGACGCTGATGTTTTAAGTATCCGCGATCTTAGTTTCCTCCTTCGTAGTCTCTTAAGTGTTTTGCAGTACTTTCAATCGTTTAATATACCGAAAATGGCCTCGAATTTTTGGGTTCTATAGAAATCCATTTTTTTCCATTTCAGAGTTTTTCCTTCTCTTTTTAATCGCCGTTCAACGTCTCATTCAAGCAGCTTTTTTCTGTTTTTACTTCGTTATCATTCAATTATTTTAGGTATCTGCTCCATTCGATCATTTCTAGGGGACACCACCATTAGCTTACGTATGATTTTCGGCTTAAAAAACCTGCAATTTATTTAAAATGTTTAACGGATGAAAATAATCCATCCGCCTCAAATGTCTCAACCCGAAGTAGTTTCTTCGAGAAAGGTTTTCAAAGGTTCTTTGTCGGCTCACCGAATTTTGGAAATTTGCGAATTTTATAGCCGTTGAAATTAATCGTAAAAATTTTGTCTAAGAAATTTTTTCTAATTGCCTACCAACTTACTTATCTCATAACGATAATCATTACTTCTTATTTCGTCTCCCCGCATCAGCTGCGTTCGGTGCTTCTCCCAGAAGGAAGTCTTTGCGGTGGTTCCCCCATTGTCCTCATCAAAAGCTCTCGGATTTCGGTGGAATCCTTTGGGTGGCCTCCTTAACTAACATTCTATCCCTATTCAATCGCTGTATCATTAGTGCTATTTAATAGATATTTGGGAGACCACTACTATCCCTTTAATTTCACGAATAATCGGTGAACAATTACTTTGTTATTTGTAAAACTTGGTTGCTACGGACGCTTATGCAAAATTTGTTTCTATAATGTACGTATATTTGTCCGCAAGATTATTTTCAGGATAATGTTCGTAACTGCAAAAGTTTGAATCTTTTCTCTTCTTCATGTAGCCTATCATTTATTCTCAACATTAATTTGAAATAGTCATTTATTCTGAACGATAAACTCATGAGCTCGGATCCAACAATCGTCCTCAAGGGATAAGTTGTTTACAATCTTAAAATTTTAACAAATTATTCGTGTATTTAGTCAATCCTTCTCCTCTCAATACTCGACCCAACAGCTTCGTCACTTTAGTCCCAATCTTCTCATCTTTCATTATCTTTCGCTGTTCCTTGTTAGATTTACTTTCGATCTAACTTGATATTCCCGTTTTACGTCATACCTGCATCTCGAAGGCCTCGTATATTCTTCCGTTTTTTATCCCTTGTCGTATATTCGTTGAGGAAGATTCTTCTTTTGAAGAGTTTTCTTTTCACCAGTTTTCGAGACGAATTGCGATATATCGACGGATTACATCAGCTGGATTAACCATCATTCTAATATAATTATATATCGTTATCATTAAATTTATTTATTGCATTATAATTATAGTTTTATTCGATTTATCACATTTCAGTGATGAATAGAATACTCTTTTAAAGGGAAATATTTAAAATGATCAAAAAAGTAAAACAATGTATTTGATTAGTCTTATTTTCTATATTTCATCTAGAAACGATAGAAACATCACAAATTGAAGAACGGGCTGCATTATTTTCTTCCTTGTGGATATTTTCTTTCTCATAACAGTTATAATCTTAGATAAGGAAAGCGGAGATTTGGCATGGAATCGATCGGAAAAAACTTCCTATTAAAATTTATCGATGAAGGCCAACTAAAAATCTTTTCCTTTCTTATTATAAATATTTTAAACTACTAATAAAAATACATTGTATACGGCTCTTTAAGTTTGAGCTACTGTGACCTACAGGAGTAACATCTTTGAGGGGTGTGGGAAGACGAAATGTCGCGAAAGGCGAGGAGCATCTTGAGACAAAGGGAGAGATGAGGGCGGATAAGGTTTCGCAGTGGGCCACCCGCTAACTTCCTCGTGGGGGGCGGAAGCTTCGTCTTCCATCAGAGTTGCCAGAAGATCCCGAGGACAACAGATTTAAGATATCGCAGGGAAATTACAGTTCCGCTATCATTGCAGGAACTGAAAGTTGACAAATGGATTATTTTTCAATTGTTTTTGGTAAAGGTTAGAATAATAGTTAATTTCCTTCATTTACTCTTGTATCGGTCTTGTTTAAGGCTGTGATAATACATGGAATTAAATGGCGAAGTAAAGACGTGCATAAAGAGAAGTTCATCTATGAAGATTCCCAAGGAAATACGGACATGAAAAAGTCTGACTGGACTGTTCATTTCAGGTGCGTTTTTCGTTTGGAATTTTCGTTGCTGAGCGCCTTTTTTGAATACAGTCGTGCCTCGCGCTTCTACTTTCGCGGCTTCGCTCTATCGCGATTTTTTCAAATAAGTATTTTCATAAAAAAACTTGCGATATTTGTAACGTCTAATAGGTCTTATTTTCGTTTATTTAGTCTAATACATTCGATTATACGACTAAAGGGTGTTATTTAATGTCTATAGACTCAATTAATGTTAAAAAACGGTTTAGGTATTCAACAGATTTACTGCGGTATAACTACGAAAATATTCAATTTATTAATAAAGAATCTTACTTCGCGGAAATTCACCTACCGCGGTAGTAACTGATTAACCGCGATGAACGAGGGCCGACTTGGACTTTCCCTTTCACCAGGACACCCCCTGTGTGGCGCATGTAGAATATTGGGAGAACCTCCCATGGAGAGAGAGGACGCCATTTAGTTTTAGCAGTTTTCAGCGGCGTTCTTAAAGATTTACCAAAGAGAAAACATTGCAGGAATTACCAAGTATTATTGTCGGTTTTTCTGTTTCTTTCTTTATTTCCGAAAATTCTTTCATCTCGTTCCCAGCAACCTATGGCGGGGTTCAGTGCCATAATTCGACATTTATTCATCTTTCATGGAAACTTCGAGTACTGAACTGGAAGACTGAAATTGATGTCTGTTTTTGGGTTTGCCATGGTTCTTTTTTCGGTTAGGGTTTTCGGATTCCGGTTTGATTCCCTGATTTAGCCGATATAGACAGCGAAAGCGGTGATCTTTTGAACTCCTGGAGGCTCAGTTTGCCAGTGTCGTATGAGTGATGAAGGATAAATAATTATCCTTTGATAAATACCACCCCAAATATTTTCCTCTCGTATTATTTTAGCCGTTTCCAAAATAGTAGTTTTCTGCCAGATGTCTACTCAAACCAAAGAAAGAGTGTCTAAGTTTGATCAATTTTTCGAACCTTTTGCTCATAAAACTTTGAGGGTTCATTTTTTACTGTAAATGTTTCTATTATCAACCTGATTGTAAGATATGGACGGTTTTAAACTTTTGGTTGACTAATCTAGGTTTAAGAATATATTTATCTTGGCTTATCTTGGATAGCTACACGCCAAAGTAATTGTTTAATTATTTTCAAAGGTTGTAAATATTTGACAAAATAGGGTCTTATTTATAAAACGCAGGTCTCCTATTGATAACAACTAAATGAAGAATGTTTTGTAACACAACTTACTAATAGCTGAATTGGCCCTCCCATGCTGTGGAAGGGATGCTCCTTCATTTGATAATAGTTTTTAATTAAGCCTAACTAATATTTTCATGGTTTCATCATTTTTTCATTTTATTTCTCTTCCCTTTTTTCATTTGCACCCGAAGTTAGAAACTGAACCTGTTTTGGCTTTGGAAGAAATTGTAACTTAAATTTAAACTAGTCTTTACCTGAGCAGTTTGGACTTTTAATCTAGTTTATGAATAAATGAATTAATTGCTTTAATTTGCAGATTCAAAGAATGGTTATTAGTGGAGGAAACTTCAGACCAGACACGCTGAAGCCTAAGGAGGTTGTCTCTTTACTTTTGGACGATGAAGAAATTGAGCAGAAATGTAAGTCGTCATAATGTAATTTAATAAAATGTAGTTTCATTAATGTACAGCTGTACAATTTCAATGAGACATTGCTTTAAAATTGCCTAAACTTCTTACATAACACTAAGCCTTAGGGTCACTTGCATGAAGGGATCAAGTTTATGGTGAGCTTAAATCCTTACAAATCAACATTTAATGTGAAAATGCCACAGATTGTTAATATACTATGCATAAAAATGAATCAAATAATGGTCTCATACTCAGAATCATGGTACTAAGATAACTAGTGTTACTCTTATAAAACTTATACTTTGGGTTCCCAGATGGCAAAGCAGGCAACGCTTTTGTTATTGGCATTATTTTGATATTATATTAAAAAATAATTCATGTGCTGTTAGGCACAGCAAATTGATTTGGTTATTTGATTGTATTAGAATAATTTTACATTCCAGTCCGTCAGAAGCAGGCAGAAAAAAGGCAACTGGAAGAGACAAGAGCAGATGTCTTCAGGGATAGAGAAAGGAAGTTGAAGAAAGTCTCGGTAAGCTTCAAAGCGTTCAGTTTTTTAAGATAAATGTTTGGGAGGTCTTTAAAATTCAGTCGCAAAATGTGTGTCTTTTAATTAAAAAAATTGAGTCTTATTTTTGTGATTCCGTTTGCATGAATACTCTTCATTTGAAATGGTTATAGTACTTTCTAAGAGGCAGCATTTTTATTTGTGTATATTGTGACGAAGTATTATTTTTATCTCACAAAAGTTATAGGAAAACAAAATATTTTGACTTTCTTTTCATATTTAGGAAAAGGAATTGACTATCAAATTGTTTGTATATCTTGGGATGTTGGTGTCAGGAATTTGAAAATATCCTGTATTTTAATGTAAAAGTTGTATACATTTGTAGAATTGAAGATGTTTGAACTTTGAAGGATGATAAGGTGCTTGCTGCAGAAGTTGGTTTTTCTTAAGGAATATATTCTTCTATGCAGTAGAATTGAGAAGTTATTTAAGATCTTATTTAATGTTTTTGTCTTATCTTTAAGAGATCCTTCCTAAAATTTTGCTAGCATTTATGTTTTCCCATGATTATAGATTTTTTTAAGGAAGATCAATAGAATCATTTACTTATGAATCATCTTCTTATGAATCATTTTTAAATCTCCTCAATAAGAACGGTATGTTTGGTTCAGTTGTACCAGAGGCTGGCTTGGTTCCATCAAGCCTGCTTCTGGAGGAAGAAAACCATTGTCTGCCAAATTTTGTTTTAAATATCTATCGGTAAACATTTATAAATTGCATTTTGCAAATGTTCAATCAACAGATTCATTGTTTTCAGTCATTTTATTCTTAGAGGGTCCTCACATTGGTCTTTAGGGACAGTTATCAAAGTAAATAAAGAAATTAACTGAGTCTCTTTCCCAAGGATGCGAAGCGGCCCAAAATAGAAGAAGGAGTGGATGCTGACTCTGTTCTCAGTGTTGGAGGCTCTGGACCACCCAGTCCCACGCAAAGTGACGTAAGTTTTGTCTACTGTTAGCTTTACAAAAAGGCTTTGTAATTGTCATCACTAAACTTTCTACTTAAGCTTTTTCATTGAAATGATTGAACACTCTTACAGGGAATTACATTACATCAGATGTGTGTATGTAAATGTATAGATTGTAAGAATGTATATAGATGTAGATGTATTGGGCATCAAGAATACAAAATGTTTCCTTTACAAGCATTACAAATGTTAAGTCTGGTTTTGTGATACTCAATAATATCGCAGTAAATAAACAAGGAGAACTTTTGCATATTAAACTGTAGTGAAATCACAGCATTTCTGAAATCTTGGAATCTCCCAAATTCGTTGTATCTATAATTTGAAGCAAGTTGACCTCACTTTCACTCAACAATATATTTGGTTGCACCAGGTGTCGTATGGCAGTGGCGCTCCTGGGATTGGTGCTCAGCTGGAGGAGACAAGCAATGACGCTCCATTGGTGGTGGACATGATCGCCACCCCACCCTCTGACCATCTCCACTTTGACTACGGTAAGCCAATTTGACTGCAATTGGAGGAACGATTAATCCTTGGTGGGCCTCATTTAAAATTGCTGAATGTGTGCTATTTATTTTCTATTTTGTGGACTGCAAACATTTTCTCATCCAATTTCCTGGGCAATAATGTTTGTGCTGCCACATTTCAACGAATGGTCAATTGTTCACTCCCCTTTTGGTTGTGGGAATGGATTTTTCATCGCTTTTTGTCTCATTATTGGCTATGATCATTTGAAGGCTTCCGAGTTTTTTTGATAATGGAATTCAAATCCTTTGCTTCCTGTTGACAGGAATTCATTCACAATTCTGTAAAAAATTTGGTATTCATTCTCACATCACCTTATTATCGTTGCCTTTTGGTGATGACTGGAAATGTATTTAATTTAAGCAGCACAAGTAAATTTCGAAAAAGGAAATATTTCCTCTTCACTTCTGATCAACTAGAAATTAATTTATTTTCTTATTACTTGGATATTCTTATTTTTAAAGCGGATTTTATAATTCTATTTATCTAAGTATTAATCTATTATTCAGCATTATTTTTATGGTAATCATGCTAAAAACCACTTATTTCAATTATTAATATTGTGCAGTAACTCTTCTTTTCATTTCGATTTAAAATTAAGATTAAGAAATAAATAGAAAATTGTTTAATGTTTATGATCAGCTGTTTTCAAATTGGCCTCGTCAATTGTTTTCCAATTCTCTGAGCTTTTTCCCCTCGGACTGCAGCTTCTGCTCTACACATTCTTCTGTCACATTTTTCCTCGCAAAAAGAAAACACACAAAACTTATGAATTGGGCTTTAATTTGAAATTGCCCTTTATTCTAAGGATATTTATATTTATGAATGTTGTTATTACAAATTCGATTTTTCTAATTAGAGATGTTGTGCAATATGAAAGATATTGATATAATATTTTTTTTTTATTTATATATATTTGTTTCAAAGTCCCCTGCAAACATCCAATTATAGGACGATTACAATAGTATGCATAAGCAATAACAATGGACAAACACAAAACAATTCCCTATCAAGAAATATTTGATTAGCCAGAACCTAGAGGTTGGAGCCCTAGCTCTACCATCATGTGGTCGGTATGGAAATTTAGCATATAATTAGGATGTTAAATGAATGATTAATGCAATAAAATAGAATCGAAAAGAAAGTCTAATTCTATCCTCCAAGTATTATTTATTGTTCAGGGCAGCTCTGTGAGTTTCTAATCAAATTGTTATCTCAACTTAAATTGAAATTTCCACTGCCCTTGTTTGCCGCAGTATCATTTATATCTTAATTTACTGTAAAAATATTCCTATGAAATAAAAAAAACTTGGTTTTTTATTTCATTGCTCAGGTAGGGCTTAGAAGAAAGCTTATGATTACTATTAGATCTTCAAATAAGACAATCAAGAAATGTGCCAATTAAAGCATTTAATATGAAGTATCAGAAATAAATTTAAGGAGAATTGTTGGTCAGAACAATTAAAGGGATTCAAAGTATTGTATGTCTGTGTAGCGTAAGTAACAGTTGAGACGTGATTTGTATTGTTTGTTCCGATCAAGTTGAAAGGGTGCTGATAGGTTTATTTGGATATTAATTAGCATAATTAGAAAAGTAATCCTTTAAATTTGTGCTCTGCAGTTTGTATTTAACAGCAAATATTTCCATCACATGGACAGGGGAATCGGTAGTATTTTGTCTGAGAATTATATCAAATCTTCTTTTTTTCTGCCGTGCTAAATTCAGTAAAAGTAGCAATACTCTCTTCAATGAAAATACAAAGACCCAATCACTTCCTTTTTAATTATTCTTATTCTTGACGAGCACATATCAGACATCTGTTCAGCCAGGACTCAAACCAGGAGCTTGCGATTAACTTTATTTTGTGCACCAATTTGCCTATTTAATTATCTCGTCTTTTGTTTCAACTTCTGAAAAAGCATTTTATTTACTGACATGGGGTTTCAACTTACAGTATTTTATTGTTGATATCATTACAGGTATAGAAAAGGAGGTCTGACTGTATTTTATTCATGAATGATTGCACATCTCTATTAATTCTCATTTATATCTGTATATTTAAATTTATCTATTTGCGTTGATTTGTAGCTTTTAGTAGTTCAGACTCCTAGTAAGAGCCTAGCATATTATAAGAAATTATTAAATATTTGAATCATATAATTGATGAATTGTAATATCAGCAGTTTCCAAGGGTTGTTACTTTATTTCCAGTCTCGGCTAATCAAAATTTTCCAGCTATTGGACAGATATTGGCATGATGTCCGTCTTTGTCTGTCATTGAGTACCTCTTTGTAGTTTAATGTCCGAAATTCATATTTTGAATATTTACTTATGTTATTATTCTTAATCATAATTATCATTATTGGGAATAACTCTCACAATTATTCTCAACTGGGATATTTCAGTGATTCTTAAGGAAGAAGTTATTTGAAATAAATATTGTGTCCATTTTATACCTCGTGAAAATGAGATAAAGCAAAGTCCGTTTTAGACATTGAATACTTTCCTTATTACTGGAAATGCAAAGAAGTTGCTAACAACAAGAGAAATATGTGTGATTAAGTTGCGTACAAGTGTGGGCTTGCAGTGGGAACCAAGACCACTGTGAATGAAATCAGGACACTGATTCAAAATAACCAGCGGTACATGGATTAGAAGTAAGAGAAATAACGTAAAAATTGCTGTACTATTCACTAGCATTTATTGTACATTGATATGGTTAATAGTAAGGAAGATTGATTTATATTCTTCTGGAAACAAACCTAGTGCATCGTATTTCCTTCTACGACTTTGTTGATAATGAAGTAGAGTAATGACGCCCACTGAAAGATGGCTTTATATGTGTACCTTTGAGGTTTGTAATCATTTCATTAAGGAAGTTCCATTAAACACTCTCGCTAACTAATAATACATTTTCTAAATATTGCTAATTACCTTGTTTTATATTTTTATTGTTATAATTAATTTAATTTTCTCACAAGTTACATTTCACTTTAAAGTGGCAATTATGCTGTATGTGAAAACTGAATAAGTTAATAAATTAATATCTTTTGCATACTTATGAATATGATGGATTGCTATTCTTTAGTCAATAGTATTGTTCGAATTTTACATGTTTTCCCTGATAATTAGAAGCACTTGCGTAAATTTTCGAAAGAATTCAAAGCGATGTTATTTATAGACGAAATGAAGTCTTTATTTGCTATTCTGTGGAGTTTATTAGCCTTTAGCAGAAATAAATCTATGATTAGCGTACTGCCTAAGCCAACCACCTCATTCCAGAAGATGATGCGAAGGGAGCTACATATTTTCTGCCTAAAATTGTCTCGATTTCAGATGATTGCGAGTATAATGCGTCAGTGGTCCACTGCTAAGTCACGCCTCTTGAGAAACGAACGCTTTTTGTGTGCTAACCGCGGTATTTGTAAATTTTCGAATGCGTAAGCTATTTGCTACATCGCGTTCTATATGCAGTTCCAATGTTACCCCATGTTATCCGAAGTGTGCAGGCGGCTTCAGAGGAAGAGTTTCTAACCTCGGGACACTCTTTTGGCGGAATATGTGCTGATTGTTTCCTCACCTACACTCGGTGTAGCGTAACTTGATGAAATTAATCTAACTTTTCGTGTTTTTCTTTGCATCTTACTGTCGCAACGACGATGTTTTTAGAAGCTCCTCCACGAAGAAATTTGCCGAATTCAAGTAATAAAAATATAATTGTAGGTAAGATTTTATCGAATAGGATATAGTCATGTGTTCAGTTAAATCAGTGTCAAATTATGTTCTCTTTAGTCAGCGTAGAAAAGTTGCTCGATATTTTATTTTGATTGTTTAATTTCCTCAAATAATTTACGATTGATTAAGGTTCGTGTCGACCCGAAGTATTAAGCATAAGAGTTAATGTTCCAATGGTCATATTGATTTACTAATTCCTTGTATTTATTTAGAATTTAAAATATAATTCATTCGGAGTTAAGTGTTATCGTAATAAATTTGGTTTTCATGAGTACTATATCATATGTGGAACGCAAATTAACTTTTCCCCTCCTATTTTAGGGGTTGAAATCTTTCAAACTTGCTGTAAACAAGCAAGTTGATAGCCCATCCCTTCTCAGCCACGAATTCTTAAGTTTCTTCGTGCAACATTTCGATTACGCTTGTATAAATGCTGCGTTAGAGACGGATGTATTCAGCAATCTACCCCTTGATTCTCCGGAGCTTTCAGTGTCGAGGCAGTACTCAGCGGATCATGTGTGTAGTACAGAAAACAGTACCGAATTAGTTCGTTCTGCTGATAATTGCGTGTGGATGTCCAGCTTGCTGCTTAGGCAGTGGGCATGGTCGTCTGTTGGTTATCTGTTGCCCTCATGAAAACAACAGGAAGAAAGCTGATGTTATCCTGCCAATATTTATTGACCTCTTTCTTGTTTGAAATGTTTTTTCTTGCTTTCTTCCAATGCTTGGCGATTCTTACCGCATATTTAATTTACTTCGCCAATACATCTTCTGCTGTTCCATTCCTCATCAGTTTCTTCACCTCATTACTTGTTTCGGGAGAGCAATTATGATAATCATGTCTCTCTTTCGGTGCATGTTGTGAGACCCTTATTTTATGGACGAACCACGTCCTAATTCTGTTTCGATCCCAGTACCTCGGTGTTTCCAAGCGCGAGACCGGCATTAAACGTATTTACGCACAAGTGAGGGAGTTGAAGACTTAAAAAAATTGTTGTTGCAGATGGCGAAATGGTGTTGAAGCCGCGTCGCGGGGGCAAACGGGGGCGTCCGAGAGGCGGGAGCAGAGGAGGGCGAGGGCCGAGGGGGGCAAGCAGAGGGGCGAGGAGGACGAGCGACCTTCTCGGGGAAGGGCCCCCGCCGCTCTCTCCTTCTGGCTCATCGGGCTCTCCGGGGTCCCCCAGGATCCCCAAGACGCACGCCCACAAGCCAAGAGGGGGGAAAACGGGCTCACCTGGAACTACCAAAGCTGCCATCGCGTCCCATGGAAACGGTGAGATTTGTTTTTATTTCAATCCTTTCATCTTCTAAGTTGAGATCTCTGTTACCCACCATTTTCTGCTCCTATTTCTGCCAATTCCTCTGTCACTTACCTTTAAGTCTCGATGTCAACGAAGGTGCCACTGTGTGTAAATGAAATTATGTCGCCTTTTTGTTTTGTTTTCAGTATATCATTATCTCTAAGTTAACAGAATAAGAAATAAAATGGTTTCGGCTTTATATTTTATTATTTCTTGCATTTTTGGGTCTGTTTTGGTAAAAAATGATTTTTTTGGGTAAAAAAAGTTAAAATTGTAAACAAATCAGATTACGATTGTTTTTTTTCATTTTTGGGTCTATTTTTCCAAATTTCAATGAGTTATTTCTCATGAATGAGTTGTGGTTTGAAAAAGTATCCTCGGCTTCTAGTCTACGGATGATGCCTGTAATCATTAACTCGATTCTTGAAATATATACATTTCTAAGACCATTCCTCGATGAATGTAATACAGATATCTTTCAGTTAACGCGAGTTAAGGCAAGACGAAATCCTCTTTAACACGAGCAGCAATCTGAGAACCTATTCGCGGAATACGAACCAATTTCCCACTTTTTCACAAATTAGTTCGTTTACGATTTGATATACCCACCTAATCGAGTTTCAGCGGAAAGAAATCGCTATATAAACGGCGCATTTTTCACTTAATTGAGTATAATTAATAATTTATAAACGTAACATGGTCGCGACAGGGGATATGCATTTAATATACATTTAAAATTTCGTGTAACACGAATTCGTCTTACTTAACATTTTTTCCTAACGTATATCTCTTGTGTTATGCGGGGGAAACCTGTATTCGCTTTATCCGGGACAAATACGAGGGCAGATCGGAAAGTAACGCGCATTAATTTTTTTTCTCCCCTGGTATTGCAGCTGGAATGTTGAAATTTCACGACGATATAGTTTGAAGTTTGCGCTATAGAGGGGATTTGTTTTCATGTGCAGCTCTAGCGAGAGAAGCCTGAACTATGAAACAAACATGGCGCGCGTGTTACTGTCGTCCACGTGCGAAGAGCAGCGGGGCAGATCGGAAAGTAACGCACAATTATTTTTTTCCCAAAAAGTTTAATATGTACGAAAACCAAACAAATCACAAATTAACTTACTTCTTTGACCTACCATTATAGAGTAAGGATACTTTATGCTACCATGCACGTTCCTTACTCTATGCTGCCATGTAAGTTAATTTGTGATTTGTTTGGTTTTGGGTCATATAACAAAATACCCTCTATAGCGCAAACTTCATATCGTTGTGAAATGTCAACATTCCAGCTGCGATGCCAGGGGAAGAAAAAAACCATTGTGCTTTACTTTCCGATCTGCCCTCGCATATCTTTTATCCTCTTTCTTGTCGATGGCTAAGCTATCGATTGATGTTAAATTTATCCTGGTCACATATCGAACGCAATGAAATGTGTTATTATATACGTGGACTTATTCCACTCAATCTATCGAGACTCGGCGAGGAAAACAAGAGAGAACATTCTTGAGATAATTATTGCTGATCGTAATATTATTTGATGCCAGTTCGTGCTCATTTTATGTTAATTATTTAACTTATTATTTATATATATAAACTTATATAAGATAAAATTTTAAAATAACTAAAATCCTTTACCTTTAGTGGTAAGTGATGGTAAATATTTACTGAAACAGATTTTAATTTAGAATTTTTTGTTTTGTTTCCACTGTAATTGCGATAAAATTTTGGAAACCAATTAGGCACTTTGTAAAAAATGTTAGTGTAAGTGTTAATTTGTTTCCAGCTATGGAAGTCCATTAAGGTACGGCTACGTCCATCGATTATACGATGGAATTTTAATTAAATGTAATAAGAATGCACTCACACATAATGAAATGCATTTGTACATTATAAATCGGATAACTGAAAATGCCTTGAAAAGAGATAAATTTGAATAAAAGTTCGTAACAAAAATGCGTAATAGATTTATAGAAAAATCGAAGAGAAAGGAACGAGTTTTCCGTAATAGATATGATAGAGTAAATCAGGGGCGGAATCGATTGCTCAATTGTGACGTCATCTCGCAATCGATTGCTTAATGTAGTGTTCTTTAGTAAATGCTTGGAGATGTCTCCGTCCCCTCTCCGAGATATCTCCGCTGCATGTCCCCGTCTCGATGCCTGCCTCGACTAATGACTGCCCTTTTTGCGGTTTGTGGTATCCGTGGTTGTGTCTGCCGGAATCACATGAAAACTGCGATATTGTTCTTAAATCTCTCGTTTAATTTCTTTTTCTATTTATTCGAGGAAACCACAGACAGTGATGGGCTGGACTAAGAATGTGATGCATTAAAACGCAATCGAAGGGGAACAAATTATCATTGTACAGCAAGCCCTGATTTATCGCGATTATTCCGTCTCCGACTCTACATCGATTGGTGAATTTCAGAGGATCCTTTCTTTATTAATCAGATATTTTCGTAGTTAGAGCATAAATAACCTGTTTCCGATCTAAATACGTTTTTTAACATTATTAGAACATCTAAATATGAAATGACATCCTGAAGCCGCCATTACGCACTTATTACCCAATATATTACTCAAAATAAGAGAAAATAAGACCTTTTAGACGTTGCAAATATCATAACATTTTGATGAATGTACTTATTTGAAAAAAGACGGGATAGAGTGTAGTCACGAAAGTCGAAGAGCGAACTGGTTAGGGACATTAATATAATGAATAAAGTTTTAACTCTTTAAAGTAATTATTATTTGTGTAAAAAATGATCTGAAAAATGTGTGCGGGATAAGAGTATGCATTAGTTGAATGAGTAATATGGTATCGGGAGAAAATTTGAAGCAATGGATTTGATGCTAAAATTTTGTCGGAAAATTAGCGATGAAAGTAAAAAAGAAATGAAGTGGGTATTCCGTGAGATATGGAAGAGGTAGGACCGCATTGCCTTATCTCTTCGCATGAACATCTGTAGGAGTTATTGGGGCTGCAATCTTTTGTTTTGTTTGAATAATATCGTCCTTCGTAATCAGTTTCTCATTTGTCCGCGTCTGTCAGTTCAATTCCTTTTTGTTCCAATTTTACCCGTTTATTAAGTGATTTTAGCACAATCCCCCACTTGAAATGTATTTTATTGATCATTTTGGCGACTTGTCAACTAAGTATTCCGGTTGTAATTACCATTGGAAACAATTTATGCTTCAATCAATTTTATTTTCACTTAGTTGTATGGAGGTCATAAATGAGTTGGCCAGCTTTCATTAAAATATTAATCCTAATTTGTCAGGCGAAATTCTAATCACAATTCCATGTCACATCACAAGTGAGTGGAGGGAAAACGCATCCATTTGATGTAAATAAGTTTCGTTTTTCTGGCCCACCTATTCATGCCTTCTCGAATCTCTGTTAGAATGTGCATCATATCGAATAATCAGTTAAAAGTTCGTACATTAAAAAGCCTTTTCGGAATTTAATAAATTATAATAATTACAAATTACTTTTGTGGCTGTACGTATATTTCCTTTTCCACGTTTTGGTTCCGTTTTCACACAAAATTTCACGAATTATTCTGAAATTTAGATATTCAGTCATCTGAAACTCTCACTTTCACCCTCCTAAGATGATATTTTATGCGTTAATTTGGTTTATAAAAGCCGGCAAAATTTTACGTAATTCTCGAACACAGCACTCATTGGATGCAAACACGAAATCAGACGCATCGTTTGCGGACTTTATCATCGTTCCTTCTGAAGATTCACAGTATAAAAGTTCTGTAAGTGCCCGTTAACAAATACACACATTTTGTCTTATGTCATTGATAATGCTTAATTAACTACGAGCAATAATCAATGACTTCTGGCGATATATGGTGGGACTTGTACATGATTATGGACATCAGGTGTGGATTTACGTGAACACAATAGAAGAGAAAGTCGATGACGACCTACGCAAATGACTTAGGTCAGTTTAGAGTACTCGAAGGACAGGACTAATGGTCTTCAAATGTGTTTGCGAGTGCGTTTGAATGCGTTTCAAAAGCCATTAGAAGGGCTAACGTGTTTCATTTGAAGCGATTTCGAAGTCGACGATTAAGAAATCCTCGCGGCGATTGGCCCTCTTATTATTGGCTGGTTATTCACTTATTTTCAGAAGAGGATTATTCTTCGGTAGAAGTATTTACCACGTGCTATTCTCGGAGTTAAAAATACTTTCTCGAGGAAAACTTTGTTCGCACGCCAACATAAGCATCTCCTGAGGTCGAAATCTTAGGAAGCGTAAGTGATCGAAGGCTGGTCGAATCCTCGTCAGAGGGAATGAGACATCGTGATGAGGAGTGCGGTACTTTTCTACATCATCCGGAACGCTGGAAGTTGGAGGGTTTATATTTTAGACATATATAGTCGCCCCTCGTCACTTCGCGCTTCGTCTTCACACTGTCTCTGTTTTTTTCGTATGTGTGTATTCGTAAAAATGTATTTGTAACCCCTTATATGCCCTATTTCCTCTTATTTAGTCTAATATTATTATATATTGGGTAATACGAGTCTAATTGTGACTAAATGGAGTTATTTCATCTCCAGAGGCTCTAATCATGTTAAAAAGCGTATATAGGTCGTAAACATATTTTCTATGCTCCAAATACGATATTATTCAATTAATAAATAAAGTATACTACTTCACGGAAATGCGCATATCGCGATGGAGTATGGAACTGATTAACCGCGATAAACGAGGGCCGACCGATTACCCCGCGATCCGCCAGTGGCGTATGGCAGAGGATTCACGTGTATATTAAATAACACTGAATAGTGACAATGATTAATTCCATTATCAATCAGCATTCATGCATCTCTAGCTTTTCCCTTAACGCTGCCATGAACAAGTAAATGAAGTACACATTTTCATTTACTTCATACCCAAAGGCGAAACATCAAATTTAGTTGCATGATTATTATAAAATATAGATGCATTTCCCTCGGTTTTCCTTGTGTGTGGTTTGGTCTTGTTATTTCTGTTAATCATGGTTATTATATGTGTACGGAGGGTATTTACTTTGTTGCATAGTTTGAAGGTTGTCATTTATATGTTTGAGGGAACAGTATTGTCTAAATTGAGAGTGAATCATCTAACAATGTCTATTTTCGCGATGTTTGGGAGGGCGATGCAATGATGACACTGTTGTGCTCCGAGGGAGATATTTTTGGAAGTCATTTCCTCTCCCGCATCTATGAATTATTGCATTGAATTGAGCGAAGTGTTGTCAAGCATCAGAAGATTCCTCGAATGACGTGTTATTTGCACCATCGCACTGCGTTGCATTGCACGCCCCATTACTACAAAGCATTTGTAAGCGAGTCTTATGAATTTCTAGCCCAATATAGTTGATTGATGAAAGGTGTGAATTTTGAAGTGTTATCGTTAACTATGTTTAAATAATAAATTAAAATAAAATAAATAACCCCATAAGAACGCCAAAACACGGTTTATTTACCGGTTCACTCTCTTATTTGTGAAATTTGAATCACAGGTAATTTTCTACTGTAAGAATTACCATATATATCCACGGAAAAGACCCAGAATTCAGATTAAACAAGACGTAAATTTTCATCGAAGTTTAACCGGTTCATCATAAATCCGTATAGCCCTGTAAGACAATCCCCTAACTATAAATGGCCTAAGAGTTTAGTTTTGATGAGCGATTATCATCTATATTATAATGTTGTATAGTGTATTTGGAATTTCTGGGGGCTTATTTTATGATTCAGCTATTATCCTATTTGTCAACGTATATCTTTCGGCGTGCGGCAAGGGGTGCACCAAGCACCTTGACTCTATTTACCTAATCGATTGCTTTCGCGTATCTTTCGCGGAAAAAATAATTCTTGATACGATTCGTTCTAACATCTATTTCCCTGATCTTCCTCGCAGTATCAGAACGGCCTATATAACAGGGAGGTCGCATTATATCGGTTACAGATTTGCGGAAATATACTGTATATATCTATACTATTGGTTCAAAACATTGAAAATTTACGATTCCATCGCGTTCGTGTATCGTGAAAACTCAAGAAACGCCAAAAATCCTTAATAAAATTCATATTCAGGGAAAAATACTCGTTAGGATCGTTAAGGGGGGTCAGTTTTAACAATTTTAGCTGATGCAACCCCTTATAATCGTAAGAAATTATCTCTTAATATACAAGGTTAGGGTGAATCTGTCACATTTATGGTGATAATGACGGATTCTGCTGTCATGAATGACATCGATATTGACGTCGTCGGTGATTGGTCGTGTGTAACCATTTCCTGTCACTAGTGAAACTGTTATTTACCCTTTCTTTCCACAATGAGTTCCCCGAGTCCATTTCCTCTCCATTGATGAATCAGCGGATCGTTGGAATCACTTTTCCTGGAACATCCCCCTCCCCCTTTCCGTCTAGACACACTTCCACCCTTCCATTCCACCTTATCACCAATTTTCCGCGAAATTCAAAATTTCGGCCAAATTGTTTCGCGAAATAGCTCATTAGCTTTGAACATCCGCTCTGAAGGATCTACACCCTCCATGTGCTCACTCTCTCTGCATGAATTATAATCCGAGCGATTATCCAACTTTCATTGTTTATTAATAGTTTTGATGTGTTTTTCAGGGTCTTCGCCCAGTTTCTCCATGTCTCCGAGTGGGGGGATGCCGGTGAGAAGGGGTCCAGGGCGGCCGCGGCTCCACCCCGTGGGCCCCGGGCACACGGGCAGCAGAGGCTCTCGCCCCGGGCGTCGAAGGGGCCCCGGGCACCACCGTCCCCTCCCCGTTCCCCTGGGGGCATCGACGCCTCCGCTTCCGGAGCCCCCGCACCCAACCTTCGGATTCTACTCCCAGAACCCAACTGCCGAGTGATCTTTGCATTTCTTGTGTCCTCGAGGCCTTTTAAGACGTTTGTCCACGTTTCGAATTAACCAAATTTCTTTTCCTAAATTGAATTCGTAATTTATTGGAATTGTGGTTGATTGAGTGTTAGCCATCGTGTCCTGTGGAATCGCCTTTATGGAAGGAGCGATTTCTATTTATTTCCCCTATTTCTTGGCGAGTGTGGATCGTTAGGATGTCTTCCCCTGTTTTCTTAGTGGTCATTCGCTGTTTTCCATGCAATAAGTGTGTGGTTGGTCGTTAAACGCTTCCACGGACTGTCCGCTAGTTAAGTTTCCTGCAGATTGGGCGCAAAAGGTAGTGATTGCGTGTTTGTCCACCCGGCGCTGCGATCTCCTCTTACGACGACGTTGTTTCCGCAAGAATGTGTACTGTGATTGAGAACTTTTGGTCAAATAAATCATTTTGGTCGCATTTGTTAGTCTCGCTTGTTTTTATTGTCCTATTAACTCATCCGTGAGGATATAATCTTTTTTTAAGTCGCCGTCGATTTCGTACTTTTGTTAACAACGATCTAAAGCTGATGCAGTCTCATACCTGAGTTCCACTTTATCTAACTCATAAACGTTTCTATTCGAGATTAAATCTTCGTGTTATTGTAGCTACAATGTACTTCATGTCGAAACTCCTTTTATTACAAATTTACAGCATAACTATGTTTATTTTAGGTATTATTTTAATTAAATTTATTTGGAAACTTTTATACAATGGTGAAATTAAAGTTTACGTATTTCAGCACTTTTTTACGCCGTAAGATCCTCCCTCAGCTTATACTCGGTGAGTATAAGCCGATATATACTTACCTGTTCTTCGGTGGAAAAAGTTTCCAGTAGCCGGAAATCGGCTTCAAAATTCCTCACTCGATTAAAAATTATATTAACATATAACATACTGAATCCTCAATGACTGTAATTTTATTGGTATATATTTTTTGTTGAAATTTACTAGTTGCTACTGCATCTCCAACCATAAGCTTTTCTGTGATAATATTAGGTGCTTCGGCTTGTATTCTTGTCGGCTTTTACTGGAGTATAAGCGGTACGCGTTATTGGAGCTACTGTGTATGTACCCCATTTAATGTAAATATTCAGAATAACAATGTTTATTTTAGGCATTAACCTAATTAAATTACCTTTGGATCTTTGATAAAATGGTAAAATTAAATATTAATTATAAAATTAGAAATATTCGTAATATACATGAACATGGTATGATTGTCTGACAATGAAACACATTTTCACATAGATTTATACGTACAAACAGTTACGGTAAGTATAAATAAGGGAATCCCTGTTTGAATATCGCACTGAGAATTGTCTTCCGGCTGCTCCGGGCATTTGTAAATCGAATTGCATCTTTTCCAATGAAAAAATCTTCTCAGATGAGCTTGAGATGAAAATAGGCCTCAATTGGTTTCCATTCTTTCTTTCGTTCATATCTCTCTTTAGGATTCCTTTTTTATTCAGATTTGCTCTTTGGCTTTCTTCACTGCGTTTTATTCGGAGTAGAATTAAATTCCTCCTCTAGCGCACTCATTAATGTATTATTTAAATTAAAAGCGGTACGTTTTCCAAAAAAACATCCATAGAAGCAAACTATAGATTGTTTAAATGGTTCAAATCACATACGTCATTATTTTATCTCTGTAAAGAATGTTTTCATTTTACTCCAACTTTTATAATCATTAAGAAACAAGCCAATCAACCTTATCCGGCATACATCAAATGACCTATTTCACAAAACCATTTCATTAATGTAAGTAAATGATATTTAAAACTGTTATTTTATATATTTGCTTTTTTACTTTCTCCATATACGAAGTATAGAGAAAGTATTGTTTTCATGAAAAAATTCGACTTCGAGATTTCAACGGAAATACACGTTTTGGGGTCCCTAGAACACGTTTTGACTATTTTCGGAATGATGTCTGTGTGTATGTGTGTGTGTGTGTGTGTGTGTGTGTGTGTGTGTGTGTGTGTGTGTGTGTGTCTGTATGTGTGTGTGTGTTAGTGGGCGCTCTATCGTGAAAACTATTGGTCTTATTAATACCAAACTTCGTACATAGTACTGTGGTGTGTGCTGTCAGAGTTGATTAGTTTTTGGAGTAAATCGGTTGACCGGAAGTCGAGCTTCATTCATCATAGCTCATTTCCGGTTTTCAAAATATCTCCATAAATATGATATATACGTGCATTGTATTACTTATAAAAGTTTTAGATTATGTAATTTACTATAACTTTTGTATTTAACATATTTTTGTATCACCGGTTGATTAGGAGTTATTCGTGAAATACCGATAAACCGGAAGTAGCCGTAATGTACTTTGTGGGCGCTTTAACTTAAAAACGATGCATTATATCAACACGAAATTTCATATATAGTACTTTATTTAGTTACTTAAGAGTTGATTAGTTTTTGGAGTAAATCGGTTCACCGGAAGTCGAGCTGTATTCTTCAAAGCTCATTTCCGGTTTTCAAAATATCTCCATGAATATTATATTTAGGTATATACTATGATGAATAAAAGTTTTAGAAAATGAAATTTACTATAATTTTTGGTTGAAACATATTTTTGTTTCACTGATTGTGTAGGAGTTATTCATGAAATACTGATAAACCGGAAGTTGCTGATTATGTACTTTGTGGGCGCTCTGGGCTCTATGGGCGAAATGCCAATTTCATCGTTTTTCATCGATCATGTCCCGTAAAACATTATTATTCATGTTTCTGGCGTCAAAGATAATAATATATATATTTTAATCTCTCATATTCCAAGTTTAGATGGAATATAGAGTTCGAAATTACTGCGGTTGATAAATATTTACATCTAATATATATGGAGAAAGTCATGTGCTGGCCACATCAGATTTTTATTATGTATTTCATGATGAAAAAATTATAATTAAGTGTTTAATTTTAAACTACTTTGAGAACTCGATTTCCTTGGTTGTTAAAAAATAGCGATTACTCAGGTACTTCAAATATATTGAATCCATTGCGTAAACTTAATTCTCTTCTTTTAAAATAGTAAGAAAATTTTATTGGGTGCATATATTGCCGCTTATGGAATTGAAGTTGATCCATGGTTTGGTCTAAAACGTTAGTAGTAGCACGTTTTACTTGTATAAAAAAAAAACAACTGCTTCTGATGCAGGAAGCCTATCAAAGCTATTCGTATTGATGAGAAAATTCGTCCTGTTATGCAGTAGATGGTACATACAGTAGCGCTTGTAAGCAATTACTTCCTTGTAGTGAATATCTTGATTCTATGGCGTTGTATTTTTATAACAAATCACAGAATCCTTTGAAAGAAAAACAGGAATGTTCCGTTTTGTCTTTCCTCTGATATTAAATGGACATCGCAATAAGGGTGTCTTGGCTGTTACGCTCAGAGTACGGGATGAAATAGTCTTTTGATAATAATAACTCTGATTTTGCGGGGTTTACTTTTACCTTTCTACTTTATTTCTATAGAATGTTATTGGAGTTAGCGAACAAAGTATTGAACGAAATTAAATGAAGATTTCCATCGAGGCTTGGATAACGAATTGAAGCTTTACGGAAGATTTCCTTGTTAAATCGATGTATAAATAGTGAATTATAATCTACAGAAAATGCATTTATACCGCCATTGATATTTGTCAATGGGAAGTATTTCGGATTTATTCCCTCTTGAATTGGAAACGAACTCATCTTTTACGTTCAAGAAAAGAACTGAATCCGAGACCTGGATCTAACAGAAAATGGAATTTAACTTTGCCCGTGAAAGCGTGCGTCTTAACCCAAGGTTATACAAGAAGCGAAATATAGAATTGTGAGAAGGACGTGGCATGGCAATCTAGTTGGTTAGAACACCTTTCCGGAAAGTGGGAGACCTGGGTTCGGGTCCCAGTCGTGTCACCATTTTTCGCTTTTTCTATAACCCCGATCTAGCAGTTGTGTTTTACAGATTCACTCCGAGGCAAAGAGTGTATGAAGGAAGCAAGCAATATCTCGATTAAAGGAAGAGTTTTCACTTATCCTTTAATCGAAATTAAATAGTATATTTTAATATTTTTCATTTACTTTTGTCTCGGTATTTTTCAGGTTATGACTGAATATTTTTTGGGCTTGACTGATGATGATGGGAGGGTTCGAACCTCGCCTTCGCGAGCCTTTTCTCTAATTCCACTGCACCTTTACGATTCCCATTTAGTCCATTCGCTCTGTACTTTGGCAGAACGAATCGTTGAAGAATTTTTCCTCTGTTTTGGGGGCTCGCCAGAGTTGGAAAAAAGGGTTCCAGTCCAAATATTGGTCAAACGTACTTTTGTGTCATTTATAAAAAAACCCTTCTCATATATTGAAGGAAAACACTCCTTAGCTTCCATAAGAGATACCCATCCGAGCAGAGATGCTGCCTGAACCTGACGACGTCTGAAGAAGCGAGTCAAATAATCTGATTGAAAGGAAGCATCCTTGGAAATTATCTCATTTTCGGTCGGAATTAGCAGAAAGACATTCTAAAGTAATAAAGAATAACTTGATGGCTTCAGCGAAATATTTTATTTTCACCACACCGCATCAGCTACTAAGAATCACGATGACTCAGTAGTCGAAGGCAAAAACGAAGCATTTTGTGGAAATTACGTTCTTACATAGTCATAGACAAGCTATTTTCCATTCCTTCAGATATACCTTTTCTTCCTCAGTATCACCTTTCTCACAATCTTAAAAAAATCTTATTTTGAAAATTTCTTATAGGAATAGGAGAAATAATTTATTCTCTATTGCTCCTGAATATCTTCCGATTACTTTCGTGGTGCAACCCAGCGATATCGTCTTCATTTGTTCTGAAACTTTGTCTTTTACCCCCTAGTTTGAATTAATCTTGTTTTAATACATTTCAAATTCTTATGAATTTAAAATATCCCTGATGGGTCATGATATTATTTCTGCAAAATTAACAAACTTTTAATATTCCTCGATAAGATTTGATCACTTGCTTCGTAATTATTTTTCAAACGTTCCACTTTTCAAAAATCACAGTCCTTTTCCTTTGGTTTGTCTTTTGATCCTCCTATTGATAACAAGATACATAGCCTAGATGGTTAAGGCAGCCTCCCGGTTAGAGGAAGATCCCGGGGTCGATTCCCGTCCCCGTCAGACTTTTTTCAAGTCCGTTTTTCCTTGGGATTTTTCCTGGGTGGAAGCCCTTATGTGCAAAGTACCTTAACCCTTCCCTTGTAAGATACATCTTTGCAATACTTTTGGCTTCTCAACCCCAAACCAAAAAAGAACCAATTTTATTTCCGATGTATTTTCTACCTTACGCCACTTTCAACGATTTATGTTAAAAGGCGATGACGTAAGGAACGGAAACCTGTGTTCCAGCGAAACATCTGTGTGTATACTAAAAGCATCCACAGTGCAATTGTGGCCTGAAAGTTGTCAGCCAACTTTCAATCGAATATGAAACAAGGAAGTTAGAAGAAAAATGGAAACGCAACGGAAGATATCGGAAAGTGATAGACGGAAAGCCCTTCTATAGAATGGGCACTTACATGGAAGATCGATTGTGGCATCCAAAAGAGAAGAGGGAAGCGATGGAACGACGTCTCCTCTATTTATAAAAGTTGCTCTATAAGTTAGTAATGACCTTGGTATCATTGATCCTGAACATCTGTCATTGGGTCATTTATTCCTTATTTTCGTATTTTATTTCTTAGCGAACGAGGTTTTGTGGAAAGCAAGGAACAAATTCTCCCCTAGCTGTTGGTAGACAATGCTTGAGATCCGTCTTCTGAATGTGGATTAACGAGGAGTGTGAAGTATTGTGGGAAAGTGTGATCGCTGTTGAAAAGCGAGCCTGTGCTCATTGGAGGTGCCAGGCACAGCCGATCGCCGATGCCCCTTATTCTCTTTTGGGGACAAAACGACATCGTTCATCACCAGAATGGCTTCTCATCTGACGGAGATTCGTCTAACCCTGTTTTCCACCTTCAAATACATTTCCCTGATTTTTCTCGTACCCATACTATTGTGTAATATTACACTCCATAAAGACTACATTTATCGATCGAGACACTTTTACCTTCCTCGATGACTTATAAATCGTGATGATGCTTTCATGTTTTTGTGTGGTAATTCTAAATGGAAATCCTTCACTAATTTCTTTCCAACTGACTGCAGCTCTTGTTTTTACATACATTCATGTTTTTTACTTACATATATGTGTACGCACTTAGTATAATACACTTCTCGCACATTTTCTCACCGACCGCCGTGGCACGCTTTCATTTTCGATGGTCATGTGACGTCATCGCTACTCAATTCGTTTAACGACACCATCTTAAATTTGTATCCCTATTTTCATATACCTTTATTTACTTTAGAATTCTTACTTCCTTTCTTCCCATCGGAAGTATTCTTCCGATGCATTAAGATGAAATAGTCCACAAAAATCTCATTTGCTTTTAAGTACTAGTCTTTGGAGAAATATTAGTAAAAGGAAGTCCGACATTCGCATAAGTTAAAATATGTGTAAATACTCAATTGCTCTGTTATCGATTCTTTGTCAATTTTCTCCTACTAATCTACTTATACCTCAATTACTGTCATTTGATTGATGTATATTTTTATTTTGAGTCTAGGGGCTGCTGTATTTCGCATCCTAGACTTATTCTCAAGTCGATTAGCTTTCCCTGTTTTTCTGTGATGAAATTAGGTGCCTCGGCTTTTATTCGCTTCGGCTTATACTCGAGTATGCTGGAATGTCCTCTCAAACTGAAGTTCTTCCATTTTATGACGTGTCTCAGAGTGCGGCTGCTCACCGAATGTTTCTTCATTTTATCGCCTAATACCCTTTTTGTGGCTACACTTCCGTTTATTTTTCAGTTGTTATAATAATTAATTTAACTCGTTCGAGTGCACTCTTAGATATATACTTAAAATAAAACTGCGGGGAAAGTCATTCCACGGCGTCGTGTGCCCTTGATTCAACCAATCATTCGTGACATTTCGTGCAGTTGGCAAAATGGAAGTTTCTCGGCAAATTCATGTGTGTACCTGCCACGAATTCTTTTTTATTGGTTGACGAGTTTCTCTTATGATTAAATTTGAAAGTTTGCAAATGTATGTGTGTATAGAATCAATGGAAAGAATGAGAATTAAATAACTTATTAAAGTTTTACTAATTAATTTTTTTAATGCGACTGGTTTAGACGACTCTAAGATGAGTTGAAACTAGTCGCTTTGAAAAGAATAAATTAGTGTAACTTTACGAAGTTATTTAATTCTCATCCTATGTATGTATGTTCGTCTAAGACTTAGGAACAGAAATTTGCTCAACTTTCATACTCTGGAGCATTTTCAAATATTATCCCTGCGAAATAAATTGCCTACTATTCGTATACCTTATAGTCTCAGATTCGATTCCGGGTGGGTGAAAGCGTCCCCATAATAAATTCATGCAAAGTTCATTTTTATTGTTTTCGGGCTTTATTTCTTTCGGAACACTTTATTTAGAGAGAACTCGAGACAAGTATCATAAGAGTGAAATAAATTAAATGAATGTTCTTACTCTCATCATCGATTAATATCGATAATTAGTAATAATGTAATTAATCATCTATGTATTAATATTGATTTTGAGTCTATGAAACGCTTAATATTCTGAATTATACTGAGTTTTCGTCAAACTTCTTCTCTAACAAACAACGTCGTCTTGTTGACAAAGACCTTTTCTTAGTTTCTGTTTATGTAGACTTCCTCTTCTAGCCGTTCTGATTAAATTGCATTGGAAAGTAGCTCAGTAAGAAAAATACAATTATATGTAATTGATCGTCTTCAAATTCTAGATAATTTTGCACGTTTTCAATCACAATACAACATATTTAAATTCCTTTATTAATTATTGCAATACGACATCTTTAAGTTTCCTTTCCTCTCCATTCCAGAATGTTAAGCTTATTTTACAGGATCAATACTTTCAATAACACAGACCGACAAATTTCAACTTTTTTCTGTAACATGGATGGCAATATCTGTTCTTAACCAATTTTAGTTCGCTGATTACAGATATGAACTCAGAAAAGTCCCACCACGAAAGATTTTTGTTATTATAACTTATACATTTTTCGTTTACATAATTCTACACATATTTGCCTATATCGCAAAAATATTTTTGTTCAGTTACATGGATGGTAACAGCTGTTCTTAACTAATTTTGGGTTGTTGATAACAAATATGAATTCGGAAAAGTTCAAAAACGTACGAATATTTTGTTATGGTGACTTTTACCTTTTTCTCAACCGTAATTTCACATCGTATTTTATGATGTTAGGGTATTTTTTTCTCATTTCGTAAATTTTATACGATGTAAGAAGACATTATTAATATAAAAAAGGAAATGTTATCAAAATTTTAGTTTAGTTTCTATAAGAGGTAAACAATCCAAAAAGTCCGCTAAAATATTTCCTGAATCCCTCTTCTGTGTAATTACTCTCATTTGTGCGGTGATGAGTCTTCCCTTACGAAATGTTTAATTAATTAAACGTTTACAAATGGAAATGGGAACCTATTGACGGATTCGAAGCTGGAGATCTTCTCTCGGATGCGAGTGGATTCGACAAGGACTGATTGCAACGGAATGAAATCGTATACTAGAACAAAGATCCTTTAAGAGCTCTTAAGTGAGTGTGTCTTTGAGAAATGGGCGTTTTATTGAGCTATCCACACCGTTTTGGAGACCTTGTCAACTCGCCATTTTGCTACTTTTCGAATTCGGCCTAGCAATATAAATTGAGATACAGTGAAGTAATGAACTGCTCAAAATTTTACATAAACATTTAGAGATTTTCAACAAAAAAATATAAAGATAAAAATTAACGAAGAAATTACACTGTTTATTTAATGTTTAAGCAAAATTCTCAAAATCTGTACGTGCTGGACAATTGTCATAAGCACTGCTGAAATTATCGCAAAAAATACATTTAGACGCAAATAATGACGTCAATGTTGCCAAAACCTTGTTGGCCTATGTAATTGACCATGTTGAATGACGCTTTTGATGTATGATTTACGTCAATGTTTATTTATGGTCATTATTTAATTGTATTCCTCCGTGAGAGTTGCATTCTACAGAACAGTTGAGACTGTGTCCGGCGATTGGTATCAGTGGTGTGGAGCGTCTGTAATTTCAGATTGGCATCAATTTTTATTGGTTACGATCGGAATTCATCTAACGATCTCGAAAATTGCAATAGTTCAAGACGAGGTTGTTTATTTTATCACTGCTCACAATATCTAACTCTGGCGAAATTGTATGATTTTCTTCTCGGAATTTAAACTTTTGACAGTTTGTTGATTTTCTTTGTCCAGTAGTAATCCACGAATTGTAAATGTAGCGCAGATTGTCAATATGATTAAATTAATTTCACGGTAATTAATTTCACGGTAGATTACGAACATCAGAGATATAACTGCGCTGTGTATTATCTTAAAATTCCACATATATTTTCTATTCTTTTTGTGTTCTTAAGTTGTGAAGGAAAAACTGTCGTACAATAATTAATATCAATATTAATAACAATAAAATAATCATTCATATTGTCCACGTCTATCAACTCTACTATCTAATTCAAGATGTGCTAGCGATTACCATATCACTATTTTAATTTGAAATTCAATTATCTATGATTTAAATGCTCATACTTGTGCCAACTCTGATTATTCGCTATCATTAAGACATAAAATGAAATGAGTAATTGTATTTGCGTTTTGCAAGAGAATAGCGTGTGCAGTTGAGATATTTCCATTGCAAAATAATGTATATTCAATCTTGAGTACCAATTATTGCGAAACTTGCTGTGTGATTCATTCTGATTACTTGCTAACGTAATAATAGAAAAAGCCAACGTGTTTTATTTTGAATTCGTTCCAGAATTATTCCACCTGGTGATTTCTTTAATTAAAGAAACCGTAGAATTTTTACCACCAAGGTTTACTTCGTGTCAATCCCTCTCAATTAGAACTCACTTGCTATTGCAGGCAGAGATTTTAGCGGAAAATGTTAATGAGAAATATAGGAAAGGGTTGGAAGTTTTTGGCTCTACGCATTTAAATAGTAGTCACTAGCTATTTTTAACTGAATTTTCTTAGGATAAACCTTTTTGCGGGAGAGGTTTTGAAAAAAGTGGCTGTATTATGTGTGACTTATCTCAAGGTCTAGCCAAAAAGACCAATTTATTTCATGGAAGAAACGAAGAACTTGGTGGGACCACGTCGATTCGATCTCTCTCAGATTGACTAATTCTCATTTATTGATTTACTTAACCATTTGATTTACTAACCGCATGACATGAAGTTATTCGAACGTGAAAAAGTTTCCCACGCGAAAAGCTGCTGAAATGTGAAATGTTGCATCAATGTTGCATCAATGTTGCAAATGTTGCTTGCTTTCGAAACTGCATCTCCACTGAGTTACAGTTACTGAGTAGTTATTCCCAAGCAGTACAAGGAAATTCTGCATTAATATCCTCTGGTTATGAATTGGGCAGTCAGCTTTAAATACTGTTTCTGAGTTTTAAAGTCTAGAATTCCTGAACGCAGTCGTGATCCTCTAAATGTTATCCATGCCATGATATAACGATTCCCTCTTCATCTATGTTTAACTTTCCATTAATCCCTTGTGTTATTTCTTGCTGATCTCAAATGCTATTCTTCACATTATATTAAAAATATTAATCATATTTACTTTTCATTTAATAAATATTAATATGTATTTTAAAAATTTAGATGCAGATTTACTATATTTAATATTTATTGGAATGCACGTAAAAAAATTGAACATGGTTCATTCAATAACCTAAAATACCAAAAATTCCTTCAGAACAATAGTTCTTAACCTTAATAATATTCAGTACCGTCCATTCAAATACTCCCGAAATGAAAAATAGAATTTAGCTGAACGTCTTTTCCCGGCGGCGTCTCATTGCTAGTCAATGATGACATCCGCACCCCGCGCTGCTAATTAAACGAATCGCTGCCTAAATCGAGCATTTTCTTAAATCCGAAGGAATCGTGATAAAGGGGGGACTCGAGTTGGTGTTTTCGATTCAAGGAAAAATGAATCATAACGGCGAGTGAATACGTATAGAATTAGCATTTGTCGGTTTCTGTGTCGGCCATAACAAAGGCCTTATTAAAATGAAATAGGAGAGGAAAGGAGATTCCTCCGCTGAGGACAACTTGGACCGTAACCGTCTTTTCAATTGCATCTTAACGGTGCGTCACTTCCGTTTCCTGTCGCTTCCTCACTTAACCCACTTCCTCCTCTTTTACCTGTCCATTAACATCTTTCACAGCTAGATTATATGTAAGACTGGAACGCGCTTTACCTCTCCTTTGGAGACATATCGAATTTTTGGGCTTTGGAATTGAACTTCTGAAGCGTGTCGTGAGTAGGAGTGCCTCGAAGTGCCCAAAGGAATTCAGAGCCGCCTAAAAGGACGACATTTCCCTTATTGATATTTGAGATTAAAGAAGTACTTCCATATCATTCAACTCAGAACTTTGGAAGGCCCAACAGCGTATAGAAAGTGAAGATGACTAACGTGGTTCCTAAACAAACCTTTACAGATTGCCTTCAGTCCCCTGTATCATTCCCGCCACGTGGCCCACCTCCATTTTAGTGATCCTACCTTAGCAATGATGCTGCGTTTAATTCCAAATTTCACTTCCGTAAGTACAGACTCGTAAAATGCATTGGTCGAAGACCTTCCACTTCAAAACCATCGGCATTCTTGCCTTAAGAATGCGCGAGTTCTTTCCGATTGCGCTATAGCCAATTTTTTTCTTCTGTTTACTTCATTAATCCTGTTTTTCTATCCTTTTGTTGCAAGTTGTCGCAGATACGTGTATTCTAAGCAAGCATTCAGAGATCTATCTTGAAGTCTAACTGGTTCTTGTGCTGAAAACGAATTATACTCGTACATAACTAAGGCTTATCTTCTATCCCACAGTGTGTAATTCTTGAAGTTAGATCTTCTGCGTTTGCTACAAAGAGAACTATATCATCTACAAAACGCAGGTGACTGATGTATTCCCCATTTACCCGACAATCCTTCTTCTTCCAATCTAGGATTTTCAAAACTTCTTTTATAACTACTGTTAATAATATGGGCGATAGACAGTCAATATGTCGATCTATCTTCTCAATCTTGAATTCATTTGTGCTGTGGCAATACTATAGCATTCTTATAGATACTGCGTAAGAGCCGGATGTACATCTATTCCTTGATTCTCCAGAGCTTTCAGAGTTGAGGAGGTACTTACCGAGTCGAAGGCTTGTTCGCAGTTCACAAAGCAGGGGACTAGCGGCATTTCTCATTCATTCGTTCTGCTGATAATTTCCTGCATGTGGTCCATGATGCTGAAGCCCTTCCGGAATCCCGCTCGTTCTCTAGGATGAGCTAAGGATAGGTTCTTCCTCAGACGTTCAACTATCCTCATGAACGTCTTGTATTCAACTGGAAGGAGGCTGATGGGGCGGTAGTTCTTCAAATCTTTCTTTCTTCCTTTTTTGAGAATGGCAATCCCCATGTTATTGAATTTAACGTCTATTTAGCGCCCTAGCAGTGTTTCTCATTGCAGTAGACCTTGTTCAGAATAGCGGAGAGAAAATCGCATTAATATAAAAAATCTTATCTGTTACTTCGCTCTATCGCACGGACGTAAAACCGAAAATATTTGTACTTACATCTGTCCTCTGCCGCCTATTCCGGATGACTCCCTGTCTCTTGTTTCGGAAGACATGATTCTGCGGGAATATAAGGTATCGCACCACTCCCATGTCGGAAACGGATTTTTGAAATTTAGCCTTAGTTTGACCCTTTATTGGCGAGGTTAGGCCCAAGTGGGCCTCTCTTCCACCTAAACTCGTATGTCGTCCAAATATGAACAAGTAAAAATTAAATTAAAACAAAAAGACAGAGGAGATTGTGGGGAAAAATCTTTGCAACTGAAGGTTGGCAAAGAAAAAAACCCACGTTGCGGAAAAACACCCACAGAGAAGGGGGGTGAAAAAAACCCGCTAAAACACAGTAAAAAATAACAATGAAGTATATATGACAATAATAAAATTACATTAATAAAATTACAATCATAAAATTATATACAACATATACATAAATCAATAAATTTACAGAAAAGTAAAAATATTATTAACTACAAGAGAAAAATATAAGATTTACTAAAGTGAGAAAGAAAATTATATATTAATGATTTAAAATAGCGTTGAGTGTTAAAGAGAGGCGTGGAACGGAGATGAGATTGAGTCCAGGAATAAATGCCATAGAGAACGTATCTGTATTTTGCGTATAGTACCCAGCAAGAAATTTTATTTAGTATTTTACTATTACATGGATGACGTTATCAGAAACTAAGGTACTATAAATTTTTTTCTAAGTTAGACGCTATATGTTGTTTATTAAGTCTTGTGCTTGATATTGGCACTGTCTTAGTATCGTTAGGCAGGGTGCCTGTTGTGTTATGTGTTAGCATGGCGCAGCTACAGCAAGTGGACAACCTACTTAAAAATTTATAAGCTGTCGAGACAGCTACAGATGCAAATTATATTTTATGCTGAATTTGAGTCTTGCAGGAGTGAATACACATCATATTATAAGAATATAAGATAAGAATTCTCTAAAAGCATCACCAGAAGGCAACTCCAGGGAAAGCTCATAGTATGTACAGTCCTGGCCAAAATTAACGCAGCACTAGCCGTAAGGATCGCTAGGGAGGTGCTGCGTTAATTTTGGCCAGGAGTGTACAATTTCATCTTAAGTTAACCCTCCTCAGGTCTCCCCATGGTTGTAGTCCTTGGGGATTCTCCCTTGTTTTAAGCAATTATTGAGTAATTCCGCTCAAACATTGGCAATATTTGCTCTTCCTTCTTTCCCATTCTTCATCTGCTTAATCGCCGCCATTACTTATTCTGGGAGAATGGATATCTTGTGAGTTTCGGCTTTCCTCTTCGGCATTTTCGTTTTTCTAATTCTTTCTTCACGACTTCCATTATTTTGGCTTCCAGCTCATGCTCCCGAAGTGCTGAGAATCTATTCCTTAATTCCAGCTGAAACTCCTTCTCGTTATACGCATGTTTACCGATGTCTATATCTCCACTCCATTCTGGAGTTGATGTTCGTTTTGCATCTTATAATTTTGTGGTCACTCTCTTGATGTTATTCAAATATTCACAGTTAGTTACCGTTTAGTTTTTTACCAATATCGTAGTCTATTTCATTTTTGTACCATCAGAACCTCTCCGCATCCACTTCCTTGTAGGATTTTTCTTAAAATACGTAAATGCTATATAAATATTAGTGCATTCTGCAAACTCTACCGAGCGGTGACTTCGTTGATTTCTCTGCCCTCTTCCAAATTGCCTGCGATAGTGTCATCTACTTCCTGCTGACATACACGGGCATTAAAATCACTCATAATAATTTTAGAGTAGTGGACTTCCTCGTCATATTCAGTTCCGAAAGTTAAGTAGAAGTTTTCTATTTCATTTTTGCTTCTTGCAGCTGTTGGTGCGTTTACTGGGATAAACTGTACTGAGTAACGCCCATTTATCTTGAGTATGAGTTATCAAATACTGTCAGTTACACCTTCGATTTTTACCACATTATCTTTCCATCTCTTTTTGATTTGGAATCAAAGTCATCCATTCTTTGTACCCCTGCGAAAGAATAAATCGCCTTCCTTCAGTGTCAGTTGTTCTTCCGAGTTTCTTCTGACTTCGCCGAGACCAATGATATGTACCTGCTTTGTGTTGAGTATCGTACATTTTGTACAAAATTAATTGTTCGTCTAAAAAAATAAAATTGGAGAATTATTGCGTCCAGTTCCGTAATACCCCATACGATAGACACAAACTGATTGATACTTATAAATGAGCTAATGATATCCTTAACGTTCACGAAGGCCAAAGAGCGATAGATGTAAAAATTATAAAAATCCCCAACCGAATCCTTTCCATTTTTAAGGAACGATCAATTGAAAATACACTAGAATTCCAATCATCCGAATCGCTGATTATCCGAATCGCTTTAGGACATCATCTCATATAGCAGTTCTAAATTCGCTGACGTGATAAGCATAATTGATGTACGCTTAACATGTTACCATTTTTTAAATTAATTAATACGTAGCTCTTTTTATACTATATATGTAGTTTTTCTCCCGTTTTCAATGTACATACAGAAGTTAATTAATTATCCGAATTTTCGATTATCCGAATTTTTGATTATCCGAATGGGGTCTGGTCCCAATTGATTCGGATAATTGGAGTTCAACTGTATATAGTATTACACAACTCTATAACGACAATTCACTAGTCTTCGCGGAACTCGGTCGTATTAGTGTATAATACTGATTGGATTAAATCGAAGAAGCCTTAACTTGGTGGAACTCCGTAATCGGGTAAATTCCACAAAACAATTGTTTTTTGGGAATTACTTCATTTCAACCAAATTACGCCCACTTAACCTACGTATATTAGAAAACAAGGCTAAGTAGGTTTCATTAAGTAATAGAGCCGGGTTCGACTCCACAGCGTTCGTCTTTTATAAAAAGTTTATTTAATACGATCCCGAATATTGATTGGGGTATTTAATTGAATATCGCAGCTCGTTCGATGTAGCACTGAGTCTGTGAGAGGGCAATACAGCTCGAGGCAGCAGCCACGGCTCAATGAATGGCTCGACCACCGTGGGAACTTCCGCTCACCGATGCACCGATCACCAATGCACCGACCGCCAATGCACCGACCGCCAATGCACCGATCACCAATGCACCAACCGCCAATGCACCGATCACCAATGCATCGACCGCCAATGCATGATTGCAATTCATCGGAGGGCGAATGTCATATTTTTCTTTGATTGGAAAACGCGATTGTCATTTTGTGATTATATATTTCTAAGAAGAAGCATTGTGATATTTTCCTGAGAATTTTCCAAAAAGACAAAAGATGTTTCACCTATTTCAGTAATCTAAGTACATATTACGTTTATGTAGATTGTTAATGGCGATAAATTCATAATCTCTTAATTTTTATACAATAATTGCATGTAAATTAGAAACTGTTCCTGAAGCTACAGAAACAAATTCAAATTTTCACATAACGTTAAAAATGTATCAATTCCAAAGCTTGATTAAAAAAAGATAACATTATCAACGTTAAAAAGAGCAAATTAAACAAATAAAAGTTCCGGAATTGCCGTTAGGGAGATTTTTTCAAGATATTTTGGATGTATTTTGCAAAACCATTATATGCAGTTCATTTATATGTAACTTATACGCTATAAAACTAGATTTTAATTTAAAATTAAGTAATGATGAAATATATTAAAAGGTCAAAGATGGATCCCACTCTCATAAATAAAGTCTTTGAAAGAGACTGATCCGGTATTCAACTGCTTCATGAAACATCTTTCATTCGTTGACGCAATTTTCGCTCAAAATCCGTTGCAAAGATGTGGATAGTGCAAAACATAAAATGATGATAGCAATTTCGAATAAGTAGACATGCGTATCCTTTATGTGTTTTGTCATCACAGATACGTGGATGGAATCTTCGTTTTCTACCGGGAAAACTAAACGAATCGATTCAATGGGAAAATTGAATTTTTCGCAAAGTGATTCCGGTTGAACGACCCTTGTCCTTGAGTGGTGGCGGAAGGCGCCTCTCCTCTTTGGACCACTGCCATCGCGAGTTCCCACGATGCGATTTTCGGATAAATCGGGGGACTCCATCGGCTCAATGCATCTTATTTGACTTGTACCTCTGCATTTACCTCTACGTCCGGTTTTGGTCCGCTGCCCCGTGTGTTATTCATGTATACATAATTTCTATTATTTTAAGTATTATCACTCATTGACAAGCGTTTGCATGCATAAGCGAAACTATGAAATTACTCTGATTTTTATTTATGTACTGAACTAAAATATATTTATAATGAATTATCGAATCGGATATAATCTTTGAAATTTCGACTTAGTTTTATGGGCAAATTTCATTAATCATATAAGTTAGTATTGTCGAATTTGGTTTTGCAAGTGGTTTCTTTCATATCCGCTATTCTATTTTCATTTTGGTTTAATAGTGATTTTTTCTTGTAATCTAATTATTCGCTTTCCATCATGTTCTTTACTGATATACAAACATTTATATTGTTCTATTTTGTGAATTATTATCTGTATTGCTTTGTTTGCCTTTCAGATCTCTCTTAACCTGAATTTCCATAAGAATGTAATTAACTACCCGTAAATTTCGCAGGTTTCTGACACCCTCTTATTGCAGGTGTTTTCCTGCTGCGGTGTATATTTTTCCAAAGCAAAGCCTTATGTTTTCAAATCAGAATGGCACTGTTCTTCTGTGCAGTTTTTTCATGCTATCTCTTTCTTTATATGACGGAGGGTTAAACGTAAGGAGAGACTTAGTAGTCACCCTAATAAAATACGCTTTATTATTATTATTATTATATTATTTATATTACTGAATATAATTATTGTATTTGCTATATTAGTAGTGTTGTTTTACAGGTATCTTCCTGTCCCATCTTTTAGGTATGGTTAGTTGTTGGCCTGCTCTGGTTTTTCACACTCCTCTCTTTCGTGTGTGACTGCTGTGGATTATTTTCTAAGTTTTCACACATATGTTTTTAATATCCACCATTCTAGAATTTTCTCTTCTATCCCTATTTATATATTACTGTTAAAATTCTATATATCCTTCTCTCGTTGCTGTCTTTTTTCGGGTCGGATGGAAGTCTATCTTGCTTAAATAATATCGTTTATTCACTATCTGATTCTACCGCGTATTTTCCCAATGGAAGCACACATTTCAATGCGTGAAGTGACTCCAATTCACACGTATTTTTAATGCTCGTATCAATTTAAATTTTTACATGAATAACTTGATTGGCAATAGGTATTAATTAATTTCGAGAGAATGATTCATCAGTGCGATTTGTATTTTCTCTTTTCTAAGTCACTGTCGTGGGATTCTGTTCTGTAATGTAATTTATTCATGATCCACTTCTTGTTGTATGATTATGTGTTCAATGATTATTTTCCATGAGAGAACAGAATTCTGTTATTTTTCGAAATATTCTAAAAATGGCTTTTTGATGAATATGAAGGGTGTCGCTCTCCTCTCAAGTGCCCAGGGACACCAAAATCCCCGATTACGGGACTTTGCATATGTATGAGTTTCCGTAAGTGCCTAAATGTGTGCACACAGTGTTTCATTGTGCACACCTTTTCTCATACATACACGTGATTACTTATCAGTAAGTGAACACTCGCTCAACTTTTTAATTTATTGTGATTCCACGTTTCAGAGTTCGATGAGATTCAGATCCCTAACTTGTAGTACGTTGACACTGTAAATGAATGTGACGAGGAAGTGACATTTTCGGAATTGAGTTTGCGTCAGCGCAGAATGCTAACGTCTTTACGTCTAGACGGAGCGTTCACACTTTTGACTTTTTGATGCGGAATACCTCAAATATATTAGGGATATTATCACGTCAATGTTCGTGAGGATGGAAGTGAATTCGAGGGAAGTGTAGAGGAAAGGATTGCTTGGATTGTTCCAAAATAAACTCGGCCGAAGGGAGTTTAAGGGGTATCTTTTAGCCCACTCGGCGTTCCTCAGATACTCCACTCTGAAAAAACATTGTAAAGTGCTCACATATGCGCCTACTAAACTTTTCCCCTTCGACGCCTCTGCTTTCTCTTCTCCTTTTCCTCGTGCATCTCTTCAGAATCTCAGGTACCACATTCACCTAACTTATTCTTTTTTTACAGAATACCTTCATAATATATTAGGTCATATTATAAGGTGGGGTTTAAGATCAGAAACGAAGAATTTAGAGCAAATGCTTCACTTCATATTGAAAAATATTGGGCATTTCCTCATACTTGAATAAATCATGAGTATCTGCTCCAATCCGTATTAATAAAACGGAGTATTTGGTAACGAATAATCCAATGTCTGTTGTAAACTCAGCGTTGAAATAAGTGGTAATAGGACTGAATTTGTAAATAATTTTATTTTCCGAAAAATTTATTCAGTTCGTAGGGATATAAACGAAGTCCATTAGTTCGTTTTAAGTCAATTTTTTCTTCTACCATGTTTTCGTATTATTAGTTTTCTTAAGCATTTTTGAATCTGACAAATCTACCGCGTAATCTTCTCTCATATTTCCTAGTGCTGATTCCTTTTTTCCTTTCTCGTGGAGCCTTGGATTAATTAAAATGCACTTATACTTTTGATTAACGTACAGATGGTGCGTCGTATATTCCTACATTGAGGGTTTGGATTTCATCCGTAATTATGTTGCCCTTATGAAATGGTTCCTAACCGCGAAAAATAGGCAATGAAAGTTTAGAATTGTCGGGTCATATAAGCACACTAGTTTTTGAGAAACGATTCTGAAGATCATTTGTCAAGCGCCTTGAGCATGTGTTCAAAATACTTCATTCCTAACTTGCTATTGAAGCAAAAACTTACGTCGGAATTATCTATACCGATTTGAATCTCACTCTCCAAGCTTTTGCTCCGTGCTCAAATTCACTTTTTAATTATATGACCCTTTGGGTTTTTGAAGACGCGAGTGACTCGAGGAGACGCGAGCAAGAAAGGATAGTTTGGTGAAAAAACCACAAAGGAGTAGAATTGCGAATATGACGAGGTAAAACAGTGCCATTCTAGAAGAAGATACCGGGCCATAGCTGCAAAACCGTCAATTTTCTTCAAATTAATAAAGAAATGGACCATTTCACGCATTCTTTCATTTCGACACCACTGAATAGTTTTCATCAACCACAAAAGCAATAAAACTGGTGATTCTTTTTCTTGTCTTCTTCATCGTTACCCTTTGTCAATCCCAGAAATAGCTCCTTTCATCGTCACTCATTTGAATCAGCTTTAAACACCTTCTACTTCAAAGGTGCAACATAATATTTGGAAACAAATCTTCCGTGTATGAAAATAGAGAATTGTAAATGGTTGCTTATGTATCGTTGGTTTTCATTCACTACTACTTTTTTTCTCCGCAAACCACTAGTGACGAAAATAAGATAACATTCCTCACAGAATAACGACCTAACCTTCGATGCAGCGGACTATATGAAGCAAACCCTATCTGATGTCATAGTGTGATTCTGTAAAAGTAAACTATATTTCGACTCCTTTACCATTAAAATAACTTAGTGGGAATTTTTTTGAAGTATTTCATCCCTGTTATCGTAACAAAATGTATATCTCCGATGCCGTATGTTACAATTAGGATTATTATAAACTACGATCAATTCCTACTCGTGCAAATTGCGTAAAATTGGGTTAACAAAATGCCCAATTACATTTTTATTTAATCGCCAGCGAACGTACTTTTTGTATTTAAATTTTCCATTTTATCGCGTGTGAAAACTAATGTACTTATGTCTTTTTAATGGTGATATAAATCGTTTGAAGAATTGTTATTTATAATGCTTGGATACCATAGAAAATAAAGTGAAGAAGGCCATCGGTTATAGCAGGTGAAGTACTTTGATTGCTTTCGTAGTATCTTAGGTAGAGGTAGACGCAGTAGCAATGACAGTAGGACGATTTTCAGACAGAATGTGTTCCAAATCGAAAGATTTAAGTATCAGACTACATTTTGCGGTAGTTTAGAGGCTCCACGTCCACGAAAAATAACGCTGACAAGAGAATGGGCATTCATTAAGAAAGTCAGTCATATTTATTCTTTTTTATGTATTTGTCTGAAATGAACGGCATTATAAATGTGATAAACGCCTATTTCTAAGACCATATTGAAAACAAACTGCTATTTTCCATCGGACTTTTATCGTTAGCCTTTTTCTGGACAAGTGACCTCAAAATATTTAAAGATTAAATTACGAACAGTTTCTACGTATTTCACCTGATGACGTTACATGGCAACGAAACTTAAATTGTTCTTATTAAAAAAATCGTTTTATGGACTCTGCTGAGTAAGTATTACTTTCTCAAAAACATTTTAAATACAATTGCACATTATTAAACGTTTAAGCAAACATGAGGTAATTTTTAGTTGAGCAAATACAGGGATATTATTCCTCAAAATAGTTTCTACAGAGTAGGGACGCCCAGTGTGAGAGAACTCAATTATGCTTTAGTCAGGGACGAGCACTTGAAGCATCGACGAAACGTTATGAGGAAGAGACGAATAAGTTACTTGTAGTCGTTCTTCCCACTGTATCGAGAAGCTAATAGGTTAGATTAGGCAGGGGTGTTGTTGTTACTACGCCCCTTACCATACATCACTGGTGGCTCTATATATCCAAATCTATTTTCAATGTGGTCCATACATATGTCCACACTTCCGGCACAAAGTAAATTAAACTCGCCGAGATGGCCCGCGCAGAAGGGTTCCGTTCCCTGACAAAAGACGCCCAAAGTGCACGAGGCTACTCTGAACCCGTAGTAGCTTAGATAAAACAAAAAAAAACGTTTTTATCAATTCAAAAATTACAAGTACTTAATAATTCACTATGTCCCGAAGAACACCCCTGTGGCTACGGGACAAGATAGTGAGACGGTTTTGTGTGGTAATCCTATAAACAAATTTCCCTCCCTACTTTGATTTTACCAGAAATGCATATTTTTATGTCAATTTTCCAGTCGTGTTTATTTTGAAATAAAGACTCCAAGGAATAAAATTACTTAAGGTACCTAGATTTAAACGAGAGATATTAATTTAATGTAATTACATTCTTGTGTAAACGGTTAAATTTTCATAATGCTTTGATGCAGCGCAAAATTGTGGTTGAATAAAAGTATATGAAATTAGACTAATATTTTAAGGCATATTCTCAGTTTAGCAGTCATTTAACTGCCTTATAATGTTCCTGATAAGAAATGTGCACCAGTCATTTACATTCTCTTTCCATCAACGATTAGAACTTGTTCTTGCTACCAAATGCTGTTTATAAATGGAATATTCTTTCTTACAAGGCTGAGGAAAATGCACACTTAATTTACTTTTATTTGCTAACATCGATCAGCTACTCAGAAGAAAGGAAAAGAAATTGAGCTTTTCAGTGAAGCAGAGAGCTGTTCATCCGCGTATTAGACATTTGGAGCAAAGCACGCAGCAAATAAGTAATTTATATATATATATATTTAATATTAAAAAGTTGCAATTTAGTCTGCATATCAGAAGGCAATGGTCATGGGGAGACGTAAGTAAAATATTGTAGATGTATGTCCGGCATAAAAACGGAAGGAAAACCTCTCCATAAACCTCCCGTGGACAGTTCAGATCTTACAAACAATTGAGTTACAAAAATCAATAATTACGTTGAGTTAATAGATCCAAACACATCCATAATTACACTGAGTTATTAAAACACCGGCACTGAACAAACACTTAATTATATGTTGATTAGTCGTACATAATAACGTACATTTACAAGGAAGAAGTATTTAAACATATCCTTAATGCAAACAATTTTAAAACCTTTTTAGCTTAGTTCTTATGTTATTGAAGTGCGGCGGAGCGCAATTTGAAATTCAGTAATTCAGACCTCTAGAATTTGTATGCGACGAATATAAATGTTATCGTATGTGAGGGATAAAGGTGGGAGTAAGAAATATAATTATATCGCTAAATGGAATTGGCGGATTGCGACATTTTGTCGAGAAAAGGCAGCGCCATCCAAAGTATTTTCTCACTCTTCAAACAAACTTAAGCAAATCAGAAAAGAAGAATTCACTTCACAAGAATCTTATAACATTCTGTAAGAAACCATTGGACGAGTATATTTTACCAATGTTGAGGAGAAAAGTTCCTCAAGACTCGAAACTAGACGAAAACTTGCTTATATCTCTCATGTGTAAGCTTTATTAATCGAGGAATTATAGTATTGCTGTAAACATTATGATAATAATAATAATTATTACTAAGGGTTTTACCCCATTTACATTTTAAGAATCATAAAAAATGGCATAAATATAAAAATGGCAAAATTAAAATTACAATAAATGAAGCACAGTTTTACCACTTATCAATTAATAGAGATATAATTGATACATACTAGAAAATTCCGATAAAATATGTATGTAAACATTGAAAACAAAAAGCAAAAACAGATATTTATAAAGAAGTAACATTAGTCGTAAAACAAGTAATTCTACAAATGATATTATAAAAAATACTATAAAAATATGTATTGAAACAGATCTAATTTAATAGATAATAAGCATTAGTAAACATATGAAACTAGCAAAATAATAAAAACACTAAAAAATGATTACAGTTAGTAAAGAAAAATCTCAATATTATGGTTAATGTATAGATAAAAATATGACAAAATAAAGAAAGTCTGATAAAAATTCAAAATTTAGTATTTTTATACAAAAAATCATCAATTGACTATAATACCAATTAAAAATTAAATATAAAAAGCTATTGACATTATAATAAGCTTCTTAAAATTATTGACACATTATAATGGGCTTCTTAAAATGAGCATTTATTTACTGTGGTGCGAAGATAGGAAGCTTCATTTGAACGCAAAAAGAAGTCATTTTAAGCATTCTAATAATATGATTCAAATAATATTCCTTAAATTTCATCATAAACCCAGTTATCCTCATAAGTAGTTGTTATTTCAAATGGCACCTTCGAAATGTAATTGGAAAGGCGAATAGAAATATAACGATTAGAATTAGAAGTTCATTCAATCGAAAAATAGCGCATTTATCCCTTGTAAAACATCCCATTTTGAAAGAGTATAAAGGAAGCCCTCAGAGTTGCATCCACAGCATCTTCATATATTCATTCTGTATCCAGCAAGTGCATCGTCGACCTCTTGGAGCCTTTAGGATGACTTTATGGCCGTTTATCATTCTCAATGCCGGATCTAGTAGGGCTTTTCGATATCCTCTTTGCTGTTGTTTGCCTCTGCTAGTGCGTAAATTTGTTGATATGAACAGGGGAACGCGTGAGATGGCGTGTTCTGCCAGATGCACTTTCCATGCTCTCCACCTTGTTTAGTCCGCTTCTTGTTTACAATTAATCCAACGCCTTCTAATCCACCATCTTTTGTATCTCTATAATGGAATAGGTGACTTCACTCATGGCTTGGTTAAGTAATGCACGTAAAGCTGATTTACATTTCCTGTTAACTTCATTTCTTTCTCAAAACAAAATTAAAAGTAATGAACCTTCGAGATGGAGTCAAGCATTAACAGAAGGGAAATTACGTGCGAATTTTTATTTCTGTCGCGAAATATTGCTTTCAATCCGAAAGTGGGAGAATTTTGATAAAATTAACTGCGATTTTATAAATATTATGGTAATAACGAACCCACCAAGGCGATTGTTGAGACCGAGCTCATTCCCAAAAGAATTCTTAGGGAACGTAGGCCCGCCTACAGTTAATAATATAAATTAATGAAGGGCTTAACGAGGAGTAGGCAATTTCCTTATATTCCAGCGTTGATAATTGTAATATTAAAATCGCCGGGGAAAACTTACTATGATTTAGGAATGTCCTATTTTCAACGGAAAATTTTTAAAAGTTTTTAAGCAGTTACGATCTGCATGTTGTTTTGCCACGATCACAATGACTAGTCACAATAAAAAACAAAGATATTTAACAAAATTTTATTTCGTACTCATCTATTCGTATATCCGTACATTCTTGGCCTACTTAATGGACGAAATATTCATTCATACGTTTTAAGTATGAGAAATTATTTTTCGGAATGCATCCCGTTCCGATCAACCAATATGCCGGTCATATACACCAGGTTACCGAGCTTTTTGCGTATTAATGACTTGTTGGACTCCTTTTTTGAACTATATTGGGCATTCACATAGTGCAATTAAATATAGTGCAATAAAACAAACTTTATAAGCCATTACGGATATTCATTTTTTAAATGTAACTGTGATGGATGAAATTAGGTAATATGAATCAAACACAGAAATAACTCTAACATATAATAATAATGCTCTAATAATTTTCCAGCTAAAATTTCAAAGTGCATCTGTAGAAGAGACTTTTTTAATAGGCGTTAGGCATCATAAATTTTCCATGCCTATGCTGCGGCGGTTTCCAGATAAATAAAATACTCGTTTGTTGAAGTAGTACAAAAATCCTAGAAAAAGGCGAAGGGTATTTGAAAATTAAACGCAAGAATTAAAAACCTTTTTCATTCATTTGTCTAAAAATTGGCATTTCAAATCTACATTATGAGTGTAAGCGAATAAACGAAGAAAACAAACAAACCTCGCAACAAATCCTGTGCCTTTCTTATTGGAGTATATGTTGATAAAAGAAGGCCCTCATAGGGACCCTTGGGACCTTCATAATGCAGCCGATGTTGAGCGCAACGGATTTTGTCATCAAAAAACCTATTCAAAATTTCAAAATAATAGTTAAAGCCGTTCTAGAGAAAGGTGCATCAAACATGCGTACAAAGATTGTAATTGATAGAATTAATAGACGTATGTGTTCAAAGGATTACAGTTTCGGAGTAATAGTTGAATGCGGAACATGTCCATCAGCGCATCTGTAGATAATGTGGAGTGAGTCGTAAGTGATTTTGCCGCGTCGTTTCCGGTGGGCGCGGCCTCGGGTATTTCTGGACGCCAGAGTCTGCGTTAGAGCTCAAGATATATCAACCGATTACGTGGATTTTCTAGAGAAAAATAGAGGAGAGCATTCATGGGAAGACACCTTTCCCAGCAATCTCGGTGTCATAAGCATCCATTGTCATCATTTACTGCTCTTCGTGTCATACCCATTAGTATTACAATCCTACTGATACAAATACTCGACCATGGAATGCCATGTCTGAATTGCAGCATTTGCTTCTGAAATAAAATGTTTGCTAATCGCTGGATATCACATTCACTTATATTTACTTTTCTTCGTTCCAACAAAGATTTGGATTTAATTATTAAAATTTATATGGTCAAGCGTAACTTGGTGGAATTCCGTAAAAGCTATATTGAAGTAAATCAAGTTAAAGTTCCAAAATATATATTTAAGACGAGTGGTTTTGCATCTGAAGATGTTTCTTTTTAAGGAAGACTGAATATTTTAACGAATTCCGAAGAAGCACGTTTGTCCTATATTTCATTCCAATCTTTCGAAAGGAGCAAATAAACCCATTTTTTACGTTCGTTCCTCTATTTTGATTCGATTAGAAAGAAAAATATTATAATATTTGATTGATAAATTTCTCAAGGACTATTATTTTTTGTCAAATTGTAAATTATATCTCTTTACTTATTGATGTAATAGCAGTATTACACGTAGATATAAAAACGTGATATTATTGACGAACCTCTTTTATTTAGACTATTTAATATGGAATAAAATAAAATTAAAGAAAATTCTGAATCCGGCTCATTAAACACAAATGATTACAATAAAAATAATTAAAAGACAATGTTTTCGTAACTTCTCTTTGATAAATGCTAGCGGTACGTAAGAGCTGTCATTCTGTCCAAAACATCTTATTTAAAATCATAATATTATAAAGAATATTTGGTTACAGTATGTTTTCGGCATAATTTATCATTGCATTCAATGCCGTGATTACGAAACATCGGCCACAGCATATTTAACATGAAAATAACTCCTAGAAGATTACATGCATCGAATTTGCTACAAAATATACTACAATTATACATTTGTATCGGCTCAATAAAAGGTAATTTCTCAGACAGTACAAACTTCTCCTTGGATCAATTTATCATCTTCTCTTGCAAATTGCATACGACATTGACAGATATTTCTGCTCTTTGCTTCGAAGGAAGCCCTGAAAAAGTATAATTCGAAACTATGACACTTCTTTATAGGAAGTTTCAGTATTGAATTTCTACCTAATATTCTGTGCAAACACATTTCATAGACCCCGTTTAGCCTCAATAATACTATTTGTTTACATTTTCATCAATAAGCGCATTGACTTATTTTTAAATCACTCTTTTTCTTTTGGATGGATTGAAGGTTGAAAGATGCAAGGATAAATATAGAGGATAAGAAAATGAAATAGGTTTAGTCTCAAATTTAGAGATGATATTTCGTTCGTGGGAATTTCAGATTAAACATTAATATTACTGCTATGTTAAAATTTGCTCCGGTTGAGAAGATGTGAATAGCGACGGAAGCTTTTTGGCTTATTCGTCGCTTCATAACTTTTATACGAAGTAGAAGTGGCTGTAGTTTCTGTAAACAAAACGCGTGAACTTCGAATGAAATAGACAAAGCATTATAAGGAACAAATCAGTGAAAGAGATTAGTACTTTTGGCCACAGATGTAGCTATTTATGGCAGAACTTTGATGGGGGTAACATATTAGATTAGGTGGAGATGTCGATGTTAATACATCACTAATAATCACCCTCCAGGATCCCCGTTTTGGCATCAGTAAAGAGGATCTATGTGAGCACCCACCTTAAAGGTTAATTGGTCAAAGTACTCGTTCCAAAGGTCAAAGATCTGAGTTCGAGTCCAAATCACGTGCGACGTTTTCCCTTTATTCCCTGGGTTTCCTCAGGCGCGCAGTGACTCGTCAATGTTATTCTGAAATTCTTGCCCTTAGCTCACAGATGGGTAGGGAAGGTGGTATACCACACTCCGTTTGTGGATTGCATGGTATGCGCGTAAATATAAAGGATTGTAAATACAGGCAATTTCCCTGCCTCCTTTCCATGGACAATATTATCAAATTCTCTTTCGTTTTTTCTCCATTTGATGGGAGTTGAACCTCTGTGAAGAATGTTCACATTTGTCAGTGGATACATAATCCGTTTTTCGGATGTGCATCCAAATTCGTTGGAGATCATGAACCGGGGATGTTGCAAAAGAGCGTTGCTCGAAATAGACCAAGAAATGAGAGTGAATTGAATCATCCGGAGCCTTGCTCTGATGTCATCTTCGAAGAATGCCACCTTTCCCTTTCCCAACCAAACTCGCGTACATTTATTTACCGAAACAAAAGCTCTTATTTCCTCACAGGTAACTCGAGGAGCTTATCCTGCTGAAACTAAAATCTCCGTATTCAATATCTTACTGCTTTTTTTAGTTCGGTACACTTGTTTTAACAGCTAAGGATCCTCTCGGAATTCGGGGCCTTCTTGACCAGCGTGTCATCGACTCTTCTTTGCATTACTTGGTATTGCGTTGATCGACGAGGCCTCTGTCGGACCTTATCTCTTATGGATTGAAATAAACGGTATATTATGTTTATGATAAAGCGATTTTTTAGTCAGGTTAGGAAGAGCAAAGTATTACTATTTGAGAGCCACACCCCGAAAAGCGGTTTGCAGGGTACATAATGTTAATGTTATGTGTGATGATATGATTGTTAGAGTTCGGAGAGGATGAAAATCATACGAACAAAACAGATGAATAACTACTTTTTTAATGTTGGAATAATTGAGATTTGATGTCTTAAGTATTTTTATATACATATTAAGTTTTATATTTCTACCGTTATTGAGGAATTTAATGTTACTGTGGAGTATTAGAAAGAATGATAAAAGTGTAAAGAGATACTTACAGTTGAACTGAATTCGATTAGAGAAAATGGAATTAAAAGAAAAAGGATGAGTTTATCAGAAAATAACTCAACTCTATCCACAGAAGAAGAGCCCGCGAAGAGAAGGGGTTCAAGATCGGAATGTATAGAAAAAAGCAAATATGAAAAATTGGTATGACAAGTACGGTGAAAAGCCCTGGATGAGGCCATGCTGTAGGGGGTAACAAATTGAAGAGGCGGATACCAAAAAAGGATCAGAGTGAAGTTACCCCTTTTCCTGCGGTTCGGGAAGCTGTACATAATCCTCGGGTCCTGATTTAATGAAATCGCTGGTGTGGCGCATCCGAACCCCAATTCTTCCCAAAATGAGTCCTCACCACAGTCTAAATCCGTCTCCTCCACTGCGCATGCTCCATCGCCTTTGTACGCCCCACCTCATCAATATGTCCTCTCCTTTTATTTGCATTCGATTTTCGCCACCGGAAAATTCTCTATTCGCCGTCTTTTTTCTTTTCCAGACGCCGATCGCCGCTTTCACTTTTTAGCAGACGTTTCAATCTGTATCTATTGACCCTATCGCACATTTCCACATATACAAGCGATTTATTGGCGATGGGTTCAATGCCTCGATGACGGATATTTTTCTTTAGATATAGAAGAGATCCAAACTTATCTTTCTCTTTGAGTCGAACTTATTTATGTCTACAAAAATATAATTTATTATGAAAAATGCCATCATTCTGGTCCCTTGCTAGTCAATCATGCGAGTTTGCGATGAATACTCACTTTCGTCATTAATGAAAAGAGGAGCTCCCCCCAGTCTCATTCCATCTCGAGGGATTTTGGTTGGGGTAGATATCGGTCTTCAAGCTGAATACCTAACAGACATGGATGATACATCTCCCTCTGCATTATTTATAATAACGGCCAGGATTTTGGAATTCCTTCGTCCGAAATAATTTCGACGTATATTCTTAGCCTTCTGCGAAAGAGTAATTCTTATCGGCTAAAAAATCGAGTAAAACGCTAAAACTCCATCTTGTTTATTAGCGATGGCGCTAAATCCTTCATTAACTTGGTACTTGGCCATCGTCCGTCCGGAATCCTCGGCTGCAATAATAATCTGCTTATCGCTGCCTCGTTGTTTCTCTTTTGTCTCATTCGTTGGGATGCCTCAAGTTCCCCTCACCGATTCCCGTCCTATTCTGAGAGTGTCTTGGGAGGGAGGAGCACGTCCTTTGGCACTCGCTCTGCTACACTCGCGTGTTTTTCGAAAATCTAGTTTCCGTCCGCGCCAATCGCATCGCTTCCATTCGAAGACATTGTCTCTTCTGTGCAGTTTCCGCGCGACTGTCGACAAAATGGCGCCCTCGGAGGCCGATTAGACATCGGTTGAGAGTGGAGTGAGTAATTGTGTGTCCGCGACCAGGTTTGTGTTTTAGTCCATGCATCCGGTCGAAGTGTGATGAATACTTTACGCTGTGCGATTGGTGATTTTTGGAGTGATGTGTGTGGCCTGAACCAGGAATGGATACCACATGACGGGAGTACTGACACTCAGAGGTGAGTACCGTGGTTCAGTAGAGACAGGATCGTACCAACCGCGAGGGATCTATTTTCAGGGAATCCGTGGTCGGGATGGCGCCGAGCGATTCCACAGATTTGAGGCACAGGAATTCGCTTATTACGTAGCTTTACGCCATGAAAGTATATTCAGATGATTATAACAACGTTATTAGGAATTACTACTTTTCCAATATTACCTAATTATAGTAAGAATTCCTCAAAAGGATAAAGCGCGAGGTCCAACACTTGCCAAGGGCGCGAGTAAGCCTCTGTTTACATAGTTCCATTTATACGAAACAAACGAAGACATATACACGTGCTATGCAGTTTACTGGAGAAACTCTGTCTTCCTAATCAACAACGAACGCAAATTCTGAATGAATTCGACTAAACGTCACAAGAAAATATTCGCTAACATGAATATTCTGGTCGAGATTTACAGACTAAAGTTAGACAGGGATGTCGGAGTTGATTCACCCCCTGCCGTACACGAGTGCCGGCTTGCGGAGTAGACATGTAAATTTAAGTCAACATGTCAGTATACAGGCAATTCCTTCGACAGCAGGGCCCAAGGGGAATACATTTAGATTTAGACGTATACCCTGCGAGCCGCCAGTGGCCTATGGCAGGGGGTGTAGTAACTCCAGCATCCCTACCTAATCTATCCTCTTAGCTTTTCTAATAAACTGCGGAAAGAACGATCAGAAGTAACTATACTTACTTCTTATTGGTTAGATCAGTTTTTGCGAACTCTCCTTTTCAACGTTTTGTCGAGGCTTCTCGGAGATCGCGTTCGTTCCTTACTGGATTTAAAATCTTCAGATAAGTTGATAAGTAGATCTGACATTATGATACCGATCCTCAATGTGCTTAACCCACGTTAATCATCGTATTTTATACCAGTTAAGTTCCAACTGTCGAGTAAAGCACTGCTTGTCAGAGTTAAAGTGAATAATAACGCTAAAATCGACTCAAAGTATCCATTATAATACCAGACTTAATGTCAGGTATTATAATGGTAGATAATGGTCACCTTCGAGAAACTATCCTCATCTTGGTTCAATAACAAAAATAAAATTAATAAACATGTAATTATTGTTAGGCTAGCGAAAAAACACTACGCATCAATATATTCCACAATGTGAGTTATAAATATTGCATATGTAACACATACGTACTTTAAGAAATCTCCTAAAAGAAAGTGGTCAAAGAGAGGACCCAATGGAATAAAGATAAATAAACAACATACTGGTAAACAAATACAGTAACAAAGTAGGACAATTTGGACTGGACTGAGGATTTCAGCAAAGTAATGTCACCCATTTCGAAGGTAAAGTCTTAAACTTATAAAACGTATATAAATCAGATTATCTCCAGATTTTATAATATGCTAGCTGAGATACCCGTTGATCATTAACGGAGCAATTCAAATCGAAAGCTAACAGCGTTGATCGGAGAACAGGTTTCCAATGTGTAGGCATGTAGCAAATGCCAGGAAATTCTTCCCAAACCAATAAGCAAACAAAATAAACATACGATTAAGTCTACGTTGTACTGAGTTGATGGCATTGTAGACTCTACGATGCCATTTCAACTCAATATTTAAGTTCAATAAGCATATTCATCGGTTAAGATAACATTCGTTCAAAACGTTTTAAATATATTATTAGAGTTCACCCAATTTAGGATAACCAGCTCTACATTTACGCGGAAATTTTCTGAAAGAAACAAAATGAAAGGAAACGATGTTTAAATACAAATAAAAATGAATTTCACAATAAAAGCCATTGAAGAATATCCTTCGCTGATCTTACGTGAATTGAGAAGCTGACTAGCATCCCAATACTAAAATACACAGCACAAACTCTGAATACAATGCATTTTGCATAGATGCAGGCGTACTCCGTCCCCATAGACCTGGTCATGTAGCGCCTTCGTTAGATTTAATTGCCAAAGAAACGAAGATAAGTATCCGCGTGGTTTATTTTAATCGGTGCAACCTATGTAATTTAAAGCCGGTAAACCACTAGCATTCATTTGTTTATGCGGGGATATGGCCAAGCTATGGAATGCTTTTGAAGGCCATGCGATTTATTCCCGACTGAGGATACCAACTGAAGAATTAGGAGCCCTCTCATCCATCCATGGCCTTATGATCCATGCTGCTTAAATAATGATTCTCCGGTGCAAAACAACTAACAAAAACCCTTTATTCGCGGTATTCGATATTCAACTTATAAATGTCGATTTTTTCCTTTGAATTTGAAACACAATCATCGCTTTGATGGAAACATTTTCATTCAGCGGTTAAACAAAACTCCCTGTTAACTACTATCGATAATAGTAACTACTGCTATCGTTAGTTAGTAAATAATTACTATTATAATACTGTAACCATTTTAACGATCATACGGCTCAAATATAAGATATTTTTATGGACTTTTTGAATCGAAGTTATTCAATTCAGATTATAAATATTCATGTTCCGTGCATTATTGGTTCAGGTACGTAGGCGATAATTTGTGTGTATGGAATTCTACCGAAATACAACTTTCAGCATTTCACTCCTTCCGAAATACCCTTCATCCTACCATCAAGTATACTTTAGAATTGCTTCACCGCAATGACAGCAGAATAACTAACTTTTTCCATCTTCCGTAAACCCACAAATATCGATCACCTGCTCCCTCAAAGCATCATCCCACCCAAAAATTCCTCTTCCCTCATCCGCCGTTTAAGCCAGATTCCGAAGAATGAAGCCGATTTCAATAACCCAATCAAACTTATCGCGGGAAATATGGTTTCAAATCCAAACAAATAGATAATTTGTTTGCCAGATAGATGAGAAAATTAGCAATTAATAGAATAAGGAAAGGGTAGAGGTGACTTTGCACATAAGGACGTGCACCCAGGAAAATTCCCAAGGAAAAACGGACTTGAAAAAGAGTCTGACAGGCCCGGGTTCGATTCCCGGCCCTGTCAGACTTTTTTCAAGTCCGATTTTCCTTGGGAATTGATAGAATCTTTCTTCCACATATAAGCCAACCAGAATATCCACCCAAATGGCGAACGTTTAGTTTTATAGATGATTGCTCATTAACATTTGCTAATCCTCTCCCCAAAGATTAGGTTCGTTCTGCTTTTTATAACAGCCGCAACCTTGGTTCTTTCTTTGTGAATAGCAAAGACAAAATAGATGAAAAATTGAAATCAGGTATTTGCGAACTAAAATGCAAGGAATGTGAAGCAGTATATATTGGTCAATTTAGAAGACATTTAAATATCCGTGTGAAAGAACACGCAATTGAATAATACTTTACACTTTGCCCTACACCGATTCCCACCACTCCTCATTCCCTAAATCCTACATATCCATCATAAAGGGACAAAAATGAACTTCCTGGAATACTGAGAAATCTTGGCTTCAAAATTTATTTCTGAGAAGATAATTAACTAAATAATTCCCGTCCCCCGCTCTCATTTACTTTTTAGGACCCTATTTCTGGGAGCTCTGATAAGACTTATCTATACCCCCCGGAATGCTCCCAACTCTTCTCCCACCCCCTTCCCTTGCCCTTCCTTTTCTTTGTTTTCTTACCACCAAAACATTTTAATTGCTTATCAGCAAGTATTAGAATAAGCAAGTACAAGTAAAAGCAAGTATAAGTAAAAGCAAGTATAAGTAAAAGCAAGTATAAGTATAAGCAAGGATAAGCATAAGCAAGTACAAGTAAAAGCATAAATTCATATTTATTGAGGCTCTGATAGTCATTCTCATCTCCCGAATCAGGGCGAATGTTTGCAAGGCATTGCTTCAAAGTGCATGAAAATAATTTCAGTTCATTAGAAAAATGACGAATCTACATCTACATCTACATTAATACCCTACAAGCCGCCTTTCGGCGTGTGGCAGGGGGTGTAAACACCAGTTGAATCTAAACTACTTCCTTCTTCGGTTATTATCGCATATTGTTCGCGGAAAGAATGAATTTTTAAAATGATTCGTCCTAGCATCTATTTCTCTTAACTTACGGTCATTATCGGATCGACCGACGTAGCAGGGGGGTTGATACCGATTGTATCTTCCGAAAATGTAGTTTCCCTGAATTTATTAAGCAATCGCAGCCTAGCTTCCAATCTCCTTTCTTTCAAGGATTCCCAACCTACGTCTGAGAGCAATTTTGTAACGCTTGCATTTTTATCGTAGCATTTCTTAACAAAACGAACCGCTTTACGCTGCACTTTCTCGAGTTCGCGAGTACACGAATAGTACATAATTCCGAATAGGCCATACAGTATTGTTATCGAGATGATGATCACTGCTCTAAACTAAATCAAGAGGCCGTTGATAGGTCGGGGGTCGTCTTATAGGATTGGTATATGCTAAAACTATGAAATGTCGACGAAAGTCTATACTTCGTCTTATGTGAAGGTCGACTTATCACGGCACGGAAATTTCTAAACGAAGTGTCATATTTGGTTCAATTCTCATTTGAATAAATCTGGTCAAAATGTTATGTCACAAAAGTATCGAATCGATTTTAATGCTATTCTTATTTCATCGGTTAATATAAATACTCTTGGGCTCTGTATTGCGAATATTCATCACTTTTATCCTCTCGAGGTTCTCTCTGAGCATTCAATCTCTCAAGGACATCTCTCCTGCTGCGACCCCTATTTGAAGCTGCCCATCGCATTAGCTCATGTGTACGTATGCACACGCAAATACACTGCATTAACATGTATACATGCAATTTATTTTTCCAAGAAAATGCATTTACAATACTAAATCTGCATTGAATAGGTAAAATTTCAAAATAAAGTGAATATAAGAAAGTGATTTAAAAAATAGAAAAATTATGTGCTCGCAAAGTCTCTCAACTAGCTTCCCGTTACATGGCCTTATAAAAATAGATTGTGAGCGAAGTATGTTATAAATTTGACATGTTATAAACATACCTATCATAAAATTGGAGTGCTATTTACATTGAAAAATAACGTATGAAAAGTCTGTATGAAATTGAAATTGAAGCATATTTCAGAGATATATACGTGGATCACTTTCCATCAAAAATTTCAATACTAAATAATAACACTTTGTGATCACTTTCTCTTGTTATTTGGTGAGCTTTGATTGCCTTTCGTAAATAAGTTCTGAATTTTCATCTAAATATTGTATCAATTCATATACATGCATATAAAGGGGAGAGGAGGGATTTCCGTTAAAAAGGCTTGCAAGTCTCTGTCTTTGGAGACAGAGTTATTTATATAGAGGGGGCCATGGCGCGGCGCCTTTCGGCCTTCATTCACTAATCCGGGTGTCGTAAAAATGAAAAAGTTCTGACGATTCTGGAGAATCCGGAAGATAAATAAGGGAGTTTCCTGGAAACCAAGTTAATTTGACACCTCCTTCGCCAATATATTTGAGTCGTGTTGGAGAAGAAAATATTATCTCGTGGCAGCATCTTTCCCAATCTTAGGATACGCAAGAAGTGCATCTCTAGAAATACCATCAGAGAACATCTCTTAATGTTTATCTGTATCTCCTTTCGCATTTTAGCCAATTCATCACCCTTTTGGGAGCCTCCTTTAGTCTCTTACGTTCTCAAGTTGTAACATCTCCATTCACACAGAATGCCACAGCGTCATCATTTAACTCGTTTCCTTCTACATTACACAAAGAAACATAGCCAATGACGATTTCAGACAATTCCGTCAAGCAGTTATCTGGAAACAGCAACGGCTTCAATTCTCTGCGATAAATCGTTGTCTTATTTTTGTTAATAAATGCAATGGTCCCACTAAAAGGATCCATTCATTTTAACTGACTATTAGCTAAAACTTGAAATTAAAAGTCAGTTATTTCAATGTTTACTTTAAATAAAATGTAGCACGAAAGGATAGAACTTTTGGTATAAATAAAAGGGCACTAACTTTAAGATGCATGCATTTAAAATCTGTTCAACTTAGTTATCAGCCGAAAGATTTTCTGCGCCGACTCCAATGGGATACGTCCCTTTCTTCCTTCGATCTTCAGAGGCTCTCATCTTCATTATTCCGCAGATACTCAACTAAATGCTTTTTCTTTTTTGATTGAGTATGAATTTTTTTATGGGTATTTTTATGAGAAACAGTCACAAAAATTGTTATTTACACGTTCTTCTAACTTTCTGAGAGAAGCCGGTTTTAGATCGACTTTCCCAAACAATCCTCGTTGAAATTGGTTCGTACATTCAGGTTTGGATTGATTTGGTTTAGGATATTTATGAATTAGTCACACGTTTTTGGCGCGAAACACATTTTCCACAGAATTCTAGATCGTTGAGGAATTGAGGAAGGTGAAAGAGAATACATAACCATTAACATTTGCAGAGAAAAACATTTTCTTTATTTTTCAATTTCAGATTTCTTTTTGCTGGAGCATAAATACATCAAATACACATGATAAAGATGAACAAAGAATTAAAGTATATATAAAAAATTAATTTCACTCACCAAGAAAAGCAATTCCCAATATTTTTGATTGGCTGGTCCTACTTATTTAGCCTTTGTTTCAAATAAAAATTCACGAAATATTGATGAATGGCTAAATAATCTTAGCAAAATAGGACTTAAAAGAGATTTAGATTTTAGATTTAGTAAACCACAGAAAACGTGTATGATTTCACGTAAGACGACCGCTATCGGGTGATACAATTCAGAAGAAATGATTCCTCATTCTGTTGAATTTGCATTTCATGGGCGGGGTTTGAATTCTTACGGAAAAATTCTGTACTTTCTTCTTCGCTGCAGATTATGTATAATTTTAATTCCATCTTTTCTTATGATATTTCTCTCATTAGAAAATTTAAATTTAATATATTGTGAATGGAAAGTGCATTACAATGTGAGCAGATTTGATGTCCCAAAGGAGAAGTAGCATAAAACATAGAAAATAAATACCCGAACCCAGTTTTCCCACATTCGGGACTGGTGTCCTATTTACTCAGTCTCGAATACTGCTATGCGATTTGGGATCCGCACGAAGTAGGTTCAAATCTCAAATTTAGAGACGGCCCAACGTGGTTTCTCGTGTTCGTTTCGTTGGAGGAGATTTCAGGTTCGACAGCAGCGTTACGTCTATGACACAACCCCTCGGTTGGCATTCGCTCTGAGAAGATCTTATTATTATCAACAGAGGTTTTTCACAAAATTTGTCAGTTCAGAGTTTTTAGACGAAATAAAAGGAATTATAATTCCAGTAAAGAACAAACGCAATCTCCGAGAAAAGACAAAACGTTACAAGGATTAGATCGCTAAGACGGATCGTTACTTCTGGTCGTTATTTCCGCAGTTTATTAGAGAAGATATGTGGTAGATTAGATAGGGATGTTGGTGTTACTACACCCCCTGCCATATGCCACTGACAGTATGAGGGGTACATTTCTAAATCTAAAATCTAAAGCATTAACAAAAGGAATAAGCGAAACCATACGCATTACTCCAATCACTACACCACCCTTCTTGCACCCATGTTTTTTAATATAATTACAATGACTTGATTAGTATGCTCAACACTTCATTCCTACAATAGCACCAGATCGACGTGCTATTTTTTACTGCAGCTCGCTATCAATAATTAATTAATTATTCCAAGGAGAAAGTATTGCCTCACTGATGATTTAGTTACAAGTTTTATGATAAAAACCCAATCTAAATCTAATTCATACTTCTATTAATGTGACGATGTGAGCGTGTACACAGTGAATGTGTTCGTAATAGTATATACATTTAAATTTCGAGAGGAGTTTACACTTTTACTAAAATCTTACGTAAATCTACACATTGACCAGTAAGTGGATACATATGAATGTTGGAGTGCACCGAATATGGGCAGGAATGGTTTCCAAAAATTTGAATTAGTTTTTATCGAAAATAGGATTTTTAAACGGCGTCCACGATAACTCAATCCAATGATATCCAATTTACATGAAATTTCTCCGGAGCTACCAAATATTGTGGTTGAAAGTTGATTGTTTCACTTATCATTATACCTTTTAATAATTTTCGTGAATTTCGGAAATCTCTAGTTACATAGCCAAATCGTGTACATTATTTACTTGAGATTGAATTTATTGACATTTTTCTCTATGGCCATAATAGTGACACTTATCGATTCATGTAACGGTTGTCTAAACTGATTCATTGTAATTCATTTATTAAAAAGAACCAATTTCCAAATCAGCCAGGGTGGCCTACTCTCTTAGTGAAACCTTGTATTATCATCGATATGAGAAGGCGTGACTTCGTGGAAAGCCATTTGCAGAATGAAAACACTTCGCAAAATGTAAGCTCGCTTATGAAACCGGTCGCAAAATAAATTTTCTGTGAAAAGTACGAAGTGTTTTCATTCTGGAAACCTTGTATTATATTTTCATTAAAAATTGACATGAAAAAAGTCAAAGGTCATCTCTTCATACTACATGATGGATCTTCCAAAGACATCGCCTATTACTGCGAATTTTATTTTATATAATTATAAAATATAATTATGAAATCCTCGTATCTCCTCTCCCAATGTATTTAGAAAAAATGTTCTCGTATATATTCCTAAATTGATTAAAGATTGTATGATAATAATTCAAACTGCATGGAAAGAAAAGGTAAAAGAATTTGAATTCAGATGCTTGTCAAATATAAACCAATCAAGATCGGATCTTCTAGCCATAAAGAAGGCTTTAGAACTATATACCACACTTTTGCTGAGTTTGGGTTTTCTGTGAGGTTTGGTCTGCAATTCTCAGCAATTCTGTAAACATGACAAAATCGATAATTTCTGCGAATTTACTGTGTTTCGACTGGTTTCACAACAACTCAGATTAGGTGAGATATTGACTCTCAATGCAAATAATTTTAAAGGCAAAGAATTGTTCTTTAAAATAATTTATACCGTGTTCAAAGATAGCCGCAGGTCATCGTTAGGGAAAGCCTGGATTATTTGCAGCACTTTATTGATAAAGACCTATTATTTAAAGCAAAGACATATTTTTATAGTTTTGTTTTCAGACAGATAAAATGACTTCATGTATTTCGAAACCGAAAATGGTTAGGAGAAGAGAGCGTTGAGGTGGTCCAATGTTTACGTCTCGCTCCGACCCCTTTCCCTCCCCTTCCTTCGGTTTCCCTGCGTACACACAAATCAAGAACGTACTTCATATTTTTAACCAGAGTTTTATTTCGAATGACCAGTTTCAACCACTGTGGTCATTCTCAGGTACACTTCATCAATTCAATGTGTACAGTTGCGTACGCGTTCATCTTAAATTAGAAGATATCTTTGGCCTTAATTAACTCCAGCTGTAATATCGAGGCGATTATCCCTCTTCAATGGGTTAGTATGACATGATCCAATGCGAGCCTAAATGACCCGAACGAACTATTGTCTCTGGCTCACAAAATACTTTCTCAAATTCCAATTCTTTCTCGCAAATGCCTTGAAATTCTCTCTTCTCTACGCAGAATTGTTAACACACATTTCCGATAGAGAATAAACAGGGAGACGTACGAGAAATATTTCAAAATTCGGACGCCTCTTGGAACAAGCAGATGTGAATGACAAGTGAGCACCAAAGGCGACATTGGTGTGATGTGAGCACCTTGGAATGGCACCAAACAATAAATGCTCTTCTCAAGACAGAAAATGCTTAAATCCATTAAACATCGGACATCATTCTCAATCATCCACAAAAGAAAACCGATCTTTGGGTCCCACTTACCTGTTATCAAGTGGAAAAAGCGTATTGTAGCCGGAAATCGTCATCTAAATTCCTCATTAGCACAATTAACAATTCTTTTAACATTCAACCGACTGATACCTTAATTACATTAACTTTATCGGTATCTATTTTTATTTGACATTTACTAGTAGCTGCCGCATTTCCCGCCCATGGCTTATACTCGAGTCAATTGATTTTCCCAGTTTTTTTTCATAAAATCGGGTGTCTCGGCTCGTCATTGGCTCGGCTTATACTGGAGTATACGGTAGTTATGGAGGAAATTTTATCGAATACCCAAAAAAATCTTCAATCGAATAATTGGCCGCTAACTGAATAATCTTCGTGTGTTGGGGAGACTAATGAACTAGTGCCAGCAGATTATGTTCCCATAGCACTCCGTTGATGCAGTCCTTTTCGAGCAAAAGGGTTTTCGTTTGCCCGCAGTCCGTGTTTATCGTCCTTCCCCAACGACTTCCATTCGTAAACTACTCGTCTTGAGCTGTCTGAGGTCACGCTATAAATATTTATTTCTCTCCCTCGTCTTCCTACGTCTCCCATCGTTAACTTGTCGTTAAGATGGCCATTCGCCCGAACGCCAAACTAAAGTATTTTATATTATTTATTGCATTTTTGGATTATCTATTCTCTAAAAGGTTGAGCTTTGTTCCATTACATCTTCATTCACTCTCTATTCACACGTGGTGTCAACGCCGGAGCTTGATTCTCCTCTGTCCATCTTATCCGCAATACCTTCTCACATTTTCTTCTATTTTCCTCTAAGTTTTCATTAATACTTGTAATATACTTACAATAATGTAACAACTTAACGACAGGTTAGATGGAAGAGGAGACTTTTTTCAATCTCGCCTATAATAAATACCCCTAATAATAATAATAATAATGTACCGTATACAATCGAGCATAAGCCGACCCGATTATCTATCGAGGTACCTAATTCTATGACAAAAATAGGGAAAACTAATTGACTCGAACCTAGGTTTGGAAATGGAGCAGCTACTGATATATTTTGAAATAAAAATAGATTCTGATAAAATTACAGTTATTGAGGCATCAATACGTGAATTTTTTTACTATTTATTGAATTATATAATTTTTATATTAATTTAATTAGGTGTGATCCTCACTCGAACGTAAGCCGAGGAGGACTTTTGTAGCATAAAAAGTGTTGAAAAACTCGGCTCATTCGCGAGTGCATACGGTACGTTGGTCGTTAGTCTTTCTATTTAAGATTTTTGTCAGAGAATTGAGCCTCGCACGCAGAGCGCAAACATCTATAATTTCCGATCGAAACAATGTCAATAGGTTTCCAAATGTTTATCCGTGTATTTCCAAGTGACAGTTGGACAATAACAACGTGTCCATACGCCGACGAACAGTGTTTCATTCTTTTGCTTTCAACAGATGTGAGGAGATCTTTGGTTTCCTTAGGAAATGTAAGAAGTATCTTCATCAAAATGAATCTGTGCTGGGACAGGTCGCAGCTGAACGTTTTCAAATTTCTTTATCCTCCTTCAATTGCTTGTTTCTCCTCCAAATCTGGGAGCATGCCATCCTTTTTCTACCTCTTCAACACTTTCCCTTTATTTTTCTTCAAATAATCCTGCAAATGAAGCTGTCCTGCTTCATGATGTGTCTCATCCAATTTGCCTTCCATTTTGTATTAATAATAGCTCTTTACTCTCCAATCCGTTCCAGTATTTGATCATTCCGCACTCTGTCCGTCCATCTCTCTCTCCCTCCCTCCACAATCACCATTAAAAGCTCTCCAGGTAGTTTCCTTCTTTCTTCCTCATGATCCAATTTTTAGAACCATAAATGATTATGTAGAATAAAAACAGAAAGTTTATGAGAACGTGGGAGAAAATCAGTTTGAATTTAGAAGGGAAACTCTCGATGCACTTGAACGTCCAAATATGAAAATAACAATGGATATGAGTCGAGACCTCGAGTATACTTTGGCGATTTAACAAAGTCATTTCGAGTGTACTGTAAAAAACTTAAAATTGATTGTATGGACTGGAAGGATAAGAAACTACTAAAAGATATGCTCGCGAAGCAGAAAGTGGTGATTAGAATGGAAGATAGTATCGATGGTAGATGGTATTCTTTATTTGGTGATAGATATTCCATGAAAGTAGTAAGAGGAATGACAGATATATTTATTGTAAATTACACATTTAAAAAAATAACGAACTAGGGTAAGAGATGACGAGATAAGAGATGTCACAAATCTTCTACAATATGAAGATGCACTGAAGAGCTAATCAATTGTAAGAAGCAAGAGTTTTTGTGTAAGGGTAAAGAATAAGAAATATCCCGACGATAAAGCTGTCGTGTCAGAAGAAGATACAGAGTAGAATGGAGATGAAGGGGAAGGGTAGAGAAAGAATTCGGAAAGAGCATAAACGTAGGAAAGACGAAAGTGATGAAAAAAGTAGGAAGGAAAAAATCTTATCTATATATATAAAGCAGAAATTCTGTGGGTTTGTGTGTTTGTGGGTTTGTTTGTTTGTCTTGGATTGGAGTCTACACCGTTTCCCCAATTTGTCTCAAACTTTGCATACGTGTCCTCTGACATCAGGAAGGAAGTACTGTCGCATTTTTATTCAACAATTTTGCTGGGTTCGAACTAAGATCGCTCAGATAGATTTTCATAAGGAATACACGTAAGCTTCACTTTTATCGGTTGCAGGCTTTATTTCTTTTGAAGATTTAAATTAGAAGGAATAGTCGTACAGAGTCGAGACAAACACCGAAAGAAAGAAAATTGAATAAAGATTCTTATTTTGGTCGTGGAATCTTACTTTCGATTAGAATTTGCGAGAATATTGGTAAAATATACAAAACTTTCGTGAAAATTCGAGGCAGTAAACAACTCATCCCCCTGACGACCGATCCCATTGTTGAATCCGAGCTCATGCTTTATCCCGTAAAAATACTCGTGGACTTTAGGCCCATAAAGCTGATGATTGAAGAGTACGATATATTACATGGATAACGAGAAATTTTCTGTAAGAAGGTAACCAGCAATTGCAGGTACGTAATTACAGTCAGGAGATTGTGTGTCTTCGATTTTAGTACAAACCGTTTGCCAGATTCGCGTCAAACTTTGCGTACGTTTTTTCTGGGACCAGGAAGGACGTACTGTCTCAATTTTATTCGACAATTTTGCTGGTTTCGAACCAAGATCGCTCAGATGGGTTTCCATAAAGAACAAATCTAATCTTCACTTTAATCGGTAGCAGGCTATATTTCTTTTGAAGAATTAAAACAGAAGAATAGTCGTGCGGAGTCGAAACAAGAAGTAAAAGAACTGAAATTAAATTAATGTTCTAATTTTGATCGTGGAATATTGTTTCCAAATCGAAATTTGGAGAATTTTGATAAAATACGCGTGAATTATCCAAAATTGTTGAGGTTGTAAACAGCCAATCCTCCTCACGATCTATGAGATTGTTGACCCGAGCTCATGAATTTTCCTGTACAGTAAGAATAGCTTGGGATTTTAGACCTTATTCTAAAGGGAATTTACGCATTGCACGACCGGCAACTTGAATTTAATCTACTTCTATATTCCCCGTTGAGAATCAACGGGCGCTTCAGCTAGTATATATATAAAAATGAAATGATGTGCGTGACGTCGTCTAAAACTCGAAAATGGCTCGACCGATTTGAATATTTTTTTTTGTTTTGTTCGCCTCGGTACGGAGGTGGTTTAGGAAAAAAGAACATTAGGAAAAACCCAAAAGGAATAGCCGAAAAATCGAAAAAGCCTCTCCATAAGAAATGCAGTAAAGTTAATTTTTCTCGCTGCAGGCTTTATTTAATTTGAAAATTTAAATTAGAAACAATAGTCGTACAAAGTCGAATCAAGTACCAAAAGAAGGGGAATAAAATAAAAATTCTTATTTTGGTCGTGAAATATCGTTTACGAATCGAAATTTCGAGAATTTTGATAAAATGCGTGAATATTTTATCAAACTTTCGAGGTTGTAAACAACCTATCCCCCTTGGCAATGAAGGCGATTGTTGATTCCAAGTTCATGTATTTATCCATCAAAATGCATTAAGAATATAAGTCAAGTTAAAATTAATCCTGATAACAAGTGATACACTTTATGAAGAAGAAAAAATTGCATGAGATTTTAACATTTGCTGTTACGAACAATATCCTGTGATACTACGAACATTTTAATTTTAATTTTTTACAATTTTTTTTAAACGTCATTAGCAACCAAGTTTTATTTACAGCAACGTAATTGTTTACTGAATTTTCAGTTAGAGTTTTAAAACGGTTTTACCAACCCTGAGCATCACAGTCACGTATTATGGGAAAGAATGTTTATAACGAAATTCACCTACGGGGCCTATGGCGCTAGTCGTGAACATATTTCTGGAAATATTTCATTGCTTGAAACGTTTAGTAAGTTGGAAAGGAAGACAGACTTTCACCTATGAAATCCAAAAAGGATTTCTTCCGGTAAAATTACTTTCAAAAAATACTTTTAATAAGACCACTTCCCCCTAATGTAGTCTTTCGTGTCAAATCATTCCACTTGACAGAATATGAAGCTTAGTGAAATCCCGAGTACCGTCTCTCCGCAAGGCATCTAATAGCACTTTACTATCCTTTCTCTCTTCGGATTCTTCATGATGTGAATGTGATCTATCTCTTATATATTCAGTTCTTAATTCCTTTTCTGATTGTCCACCCCTAACGTCTCTCTTCACCTTTCGCGTATCTGACGTGTTTTTTACGTCTTCATTATTCCACTCCCAGACTTTCAATCGCTAAGCGCTCTTTTTTCTTTCGTCTTAGCGGAATTCTCTTCCACCCTCAGTACATCATTTCGCTTTATCCAAAGAGACATTTATTCGCATGAGATTTACTCACGTAAAGTAAAACCCCTTTTTCATATATTTATGATTATCTTGTTTTATATTTTGCTATTATTATAATTAATTTAATTTTCTATTTTGCGATATTTTCACTTTAAACTGGAAATCATGCTGTAAGTGAAAACCAAATAAATATAATTCTTGTAGAGCTGAACTATCTCATGCTTTATTTGGAGTGTGGATTCTATGGCAGTGAAACTTGGACGCTCAGAGAAAAATATAACAAGTAGAACTTGAAATGTTTGAAATGTGGTATGGAGAAGAAATGGACTGTGAATGTTCTGTTCTGGTGAATATTAGAGAAATGGATAAAAAGAGATATCAATTACGCCGGTTAAGAATCGTAGAGGAAAAGATTGAAAGCGTGGAAGAAGAAGGTGAGGGATGCTTAAATGTATAAACATGGTTGAAGCTACAGTGAGAAGATGCGCAGGACATCTAGTTGAAAGCGAAGGAAGTTTCACATATTATTCTTTGCCCACGAGACGGTGGTCTATCTTACGTCACCGAAAAAAGTATGTTTTTAATAATGGGAAACACGGCATGTCTCATCTTAAGACATCATTTCGAAATCTATTCACTATGAAAACTTTTTTCTCTCAGTGGTCCTTGGTCATTGCACCAACAATCATGTGTTTATTGTACTGTTTCCACTCTTTCCCTTTACCATGTCTCTTCCTTGTTGCTGCTCTTGTATATTCATGTAGACGACTGCAATTTGATTTGACGTTCGTTTATGTGTTATTTCATTAAGTACTGCAATTTAACTATGTTTTTAAGTTTTCTTATCTACATTTCTGTTTTTCAATAACATAACTACCGATACTTGCCCCCTGGCCAGAAGGCCGTCTTGCAGCGTAAAATTTAAATTATGACAAGAACCGAAAAGTTACTAATGCTACTACGCAAATGAAAGTGGAAAACGCATAATTTTATTTCTCATTTGATAACTGAAATAGCTGAATGAAGCCTCATGTAGTGCAGTGTGTTTGACGTTACTTAAGGCCATTTTCTGGGAAAACTGTTGCTATGTAACCATATTTGAGAGGTGATTCGTTTTTATTGTCTAAAAGGCTATTCCTCTTCCAAATTTAATGAAAATCTGCGCTGCTGACATTTGCCCCTCTCCTTGTCTCTAATTCATCTCTTAACCCTTGTGTAGGCACCCGGGTACCCGGGTACCCACTAAGTTATATTTTTGCTTGTACATTGATTATAAAGAAAGATATCGCTTTGATGCTTCAGATCGTCGTTATCTACCTGAATCTCTAGTAAATACTACCATTATAAATACGTTAACTATATTTAATGCTTAAATAAAAGCATTAAAAGTTCACATACGTCCTGGGGGCACCCGGGGTACCCGGGTACCCACCTGAAACTTCCTTCTCATTTTCTGACATATATGCGTTGGAATTCGTTCTTTGAAAACTTTATTCAATAAATAGACATTTTCTGAAGATATTAAATCCAATTTTATATCAATTGAACGGTTAGAACGTTTATTATGAATAAAAATAGAAAGGTATGTTTCTTACTTCCGTAAAACGGCCAGCGTCAGTCACGCGAAATATCGGCTTTTTTGTTAAGGAGGCTCAACTTTGGAGTCGTATAAAAGTTTGAGTAGAAATTGCACAAAAACTCAAGTGACATCAACGTTTAGTACGTTCTATTGCGCGTGTAACCATATAAGCTAATCATTTCTGTTTTCATAACATTTGGTATTTATCATAGATGGAACGGAAAAGTGCCCATTTTTACGAGCTGTTTCACGGAGTGCTCTTTTTGAACGTTTGTTCCTCAAACGCTATTACTTCAGTCTCAAAGTCATATTGATAGAATATTAATACGTTTATTTTTAATTAATATAAGAAGTTTCAGAATATTTGTATGAAACGATAAGAAGTTGTTGTCAATTTTGTAAAACAACTTTTTCTCGGAAGTGGACAGCCGTAGAAATACAAAATTGGGTTCGTTAGAAAGATTTCAAAATGAGTTTTCACGGTAAATAATTATTTTTCACAACAAGTTAGCGGATTTTTTTATACGAATTAATATTTAACGCCGAGATTTGTAACTGTTGAGCAGTGTTGCCGTGTTGATGTCTTCGGGAGTTCCTAACCTCCCTATCTCGCCTTGCTCTTTCTTTGTCTCATTTTTCAGCTGCGATAACATCGTTTTATCTGAAAAAAATCAAATTTTAAGTACTAACACCTCAAATTTAGCCGAGCGCCTTCAGTTAAGCTTTAGTAATATTGCTGTACTGACTGTGAGGTAGTTTTTCGTTTGCTTCTATTGGGCAATATATGATGCATTATATGTACATCTATGATAATTTTCACGGAGAATTTTTATTCACATTAATCGTTACATTTGACATACGTTTTCTAATGTTAATTACAGACAGGTTTTTGACATACATCGCACACTTTTCTAGTTTTTCTTCTCCTTCTTATCAATTGCTTATAGCACAGGTGACAGCTCCCAGTGATCTTCTTTCTCCCGGAGCTGTCCGATGTAGATGCACCAAGAGTAGAATCTTCCGCAATAACTGGCTGCCCGATAACACTTTCAATCGCTATCTTTGTTGTAATATTGCGCATAACTTGCAAATTTTGTGATCTATGCTAAATTACTGGCTTCGCCAGTTCTTCTTTTAATTTTCGCATAAATCTACGTCGTTGGTTGGTTTTTGACGTCAGCATTTCGTTGTTTTCATAGTATATCCGATAGGATGCAAAAGTAGCTACGTCGATTATATTGAAAAACATAGCTAGCGGTCATCTCAAAGTGCGGCATTTTGTTGTATACCTAATAATCATCTGGTCCATTGTATCACCTCCAGATTTAAACTTATTGTAATACAAAATTATATGGGGCTTCTTCTTACCACTTTCACAAATATTTATATCAGAATGCATCGTTGAAATTAAAATAACTGATTTCCCCTTCTTTGCGACATAAGAGCAAATAATTACTCTTTAGTGGAAATTAATTATTGTTCTTCAAATAGCCTTTTCACGAAAAAATTCTAAGAAAAAAAGAAAGTGACACTATGTTTTATGTATCCTACATAAACCTGTGAAGCGTTCGGCTCTCTCAGTAACGTAAATACCAGAAGAAAGCCAGGAGTAGCACTGAAGCACATATATTCAGTTTGTACGAAACATACGGGTAAGAAAGATGATCAATGAGATAAGATAATAAGGAAAAACACGAAACGTAATTGATATGATTAGGCGTAGCTTCGCAGACCATGGCGATAGAAAGAAAGCCTCTGAGGGACGGAATGTTCAGAAGCTCGAGATGCGAGACCAATAATTCGGCAACACTGCTGCACAATTGCGAATCCTGGCGTTAAATATAAATTCGTATAAAAAAAACGGCTAATTTGTTGTGAAAAATAATTATCAACCGTGAAAACTCATTTCGAAATCTTTCTAACGAACCCAATTTTGTATTTCTACGGCTATACACTTCCGAGAAAAAGTTGTTTTACAAAATCGACAACAACTTCTTATGGTTTCACACAAATATTCTGAAACTTCGCATTTTAATTACTCATGAGCGTATTAATATTCTATCAAAATATCTTTGTGATTGAAGTAATAGCGTTTGAGGAACAAACGTTCAAAAAGAGCACTCCGTGAAACAGCTCGTAAAAATGGGCACTTTTCCGTTCCATCTATGATAAATACCAAATGTTATGAAAACAGAAATGATTAGCTTATATAGTTATACGCGCAATAGAACGTACTAAACGTTGATGTCACTTGTTTTTTTGTGCAATTTCTACTTTAAATTTTACAAGACTTCAAATTTGAATTTTTAATGAAAAAAAAAGAATTCAGGCGTCAAGAACCGAAGAATAAACATACCTTTCTAATTTTGTTAATTGTAGAAGTTCTAACCGGTCAAATGATATAAAAATGACTTTAATACCTTTATAAAATATCTATTTATTAAATAAAATGTTCAGAGAACGAATTCCTTCACAAATGTGTTCAAAAATGAGATCTAAAGAGGTGGGTTCCCGGGTACCCCGGGTGCCCAACAACGTAGGTAAAGTTGGGTGCCTACACAAGGGTTAAGATGGAAGAATGGTAATTGACAGTGCAAAGAGTAACAATGGAGGAGAATGTGAAGCTGTTCATGCAATCTCTTACGGCTGCCGAGAATCCCAAAGTGTCAAGCAAAAAACAGGTCCGTAGTAGGTGGTTGACAGTGTGGAGCAAATGGTCCTCGCCTCCCGCAAAGGGCCACAGATGGATAAAGCGTTTTTTATCTCCGAGATGAACCACTTGCGGGCAGTCAGAAATCTTTGGTATTCATTTCGAAGAACAGGCTCAGACAGGATTTTACTCTATCAAATGAAACAGCTCAGGACTATGAAATAGCAGTTCGATTAGCTTAACCCCTAACACCCTCATTCCGGGGTTATTCTTCACTTCTTCATCTTATAGAAGGTTAACTTTTCTATAATGTTATATAACATACATATATTCTAATTAAGGAAGAATCGTTCTTTGCATATTGGCGTGTTTTGTATTTTTTGTTACGTATATTACATCAACTTAAAGGTCAAGAACATATATCCAGAATGTTCTGCCCGTGTTCATTTTAAAAACTGCGAATACCGTCTACCAATCCAATACAACATTCTGTTTTTCTCCCTCACTTGCTTTTAGTAGTATTAGCATTAATAAAAACCACATGCTATTTAGTTCAGAGAAAACAAAGTATAGCAAATAAAAAATGTAAGTAGAGCGTAACGGCAGATAATTTAACTAAGAACGACCTAAACAGCTAGATTAGCTTGAACTAAATTTAGTAATTACCTTGGCAGTGTAAAGCATATACAATATTGACTTGGTTGGGACATTTATAATACCCTACTGCCTCTGAAGGTCTCACGTAAACATTATCATATTTACGTTACTAATAGAATTCACTCTTTAGCAGTCATTAACCACACAAGAAAAAATTGGGCTGAAATATATTCCATATAAAATTTCGAAGTGCATCCGTAAAAAAGATTATTTAGCGATGCGTAAATGCCTCAGACATGTATTTCCATTCCAAGCCAATGCTACGATCTCTGCGTAAATTAAATACTCAACCGTTGAAGAGATGAAAACATTTGAGATTTTCAAATTAAAACTAAAATTCCAAGAAGAAACGAAGGGTGTATGGAAATAAAATTCAAGAATTGAAAAATCTGTTATTTCATTTATCTAAAATTAGAATTTCAAATCTACATAATGAGTGTAAGCGATTAAACAGAGCAAACAAAGAAACCTCTGTACCAAATCTTATGCTTTTCTCATGGAAGTAAACATTTGTAAACGAAGGCCCTCATAGGGGCCCTTGGGGCCTTTTCAATGTAGCCTATGTAGAATGCAATTGATTTGTGATATCAAACAACCCTTTAATTTATTTCAATTCCCCTTTTATTTTCCACGAACATCAGTAAACATATTTATTCTCAAATTTTAAACTTCCTTCGCTGCACTTAAATTTCCGTCTTAAATTTGTGAATTGTTTCACTTATATCACGTGCTATTTGTGTCGAATGTATTGTTGTTGCACAACTGTCCATCTTGTTCTCACCTTTACCGTTAAACGCGTGAAACTACTTCCTTAAGGGAGAAATATTTTTAAAAATATAAGAATTTAATCGACAAAAACTGCGGAAATAGAACGAGTAAGTGTGCCGTCTGCATGAAGAGTCTGCTTGGTTATCATGCCCTCGAACATTAGATACGAAAAGCTCTGGAGATGAGGCTTGCTACGAAAGACGAGGAATGAGGAAGTTTGCCTTGCTTTCCTCTCTCTTCCTTGTTTGCGATCAGCCATTGGGTCTTGTCTAGTTAAGAGCGGCAGTATGCCCCGTGAACAAAATTCTTCATACCATAAAGAGTAATAATGCTATTGATTCAGTCATACTGAAGCAGCTCCAAACATTAATGGCTTTCTTCAAGGCAATCGTTGTGAAGTGAACATAATAAGAGAATTTAAGATCGTCTTTATTAATTGGAATTGAATATATTCTAATGCCTCTCGCACCAAGATATTCTTTGAAATTATAATTCATCAAACGCAACTAAATTCCTCGTAAATTCTCAATTTGGCTGATTAAAATTGATAAATATTATAAATATTTATATATATATTTCTAATTGTAATTCATAATATTTTTTCTTGAAAATCATAATTATTTATTTATTTTGTTCGTTAATTTATTCGATAAATAAACTTTTGACGGTTGAACTGAATGAAATATTTAATTATGGTAACTCAACTGTATAATACGAGTAAAAGTTGTTTGCATTCCACAAGCATATTAATGACACAAATTTCAAGTCGATACATCGAGAAGGTCCTCGAAAGAAAAAAATAGGGATTGAAAATATTCTTGAAAATCTCTTCGACTTGATCTTTTTTACTGCAGAGTTTGAAGTCGATATTTTAGCGGGAAGGTCCTAAAATAAGACTTCGGTATTCCCATTTGAGATGCATAGGGTAGTGTAAATGGCTCTCTGGGATCGAACCAAAGACCATCAACGTTACGTTAAAAAGCGTATATAAAATACAATTATTATCTCTATCCAACTGCCGAGTTTCAAGTTTCTATGTTATCGGGAATAGGGTTAAAAAATTGCTTAAATCGCCGCAACGCATTTTAAATAGGAGAATAATTGCCCTGACCTAGCGTCGAACCAAGGGTAATCCTCGAAGATGTCTTTATTGCTTTCGTTTGGTATGCACGGTTTCCAATGATCCCTCAAATTTCAACTTTATAATTTGCCGGGAAATGCCTTCATTTTTCGAAAATCCCCGCAATGTATCCTTATAGAAAATATCGGAAATATGAAACTAAGGTTCAAAATCGCTTTTAAATACACGCTAGAGCCAGTACGTCGTCAAAATTTCAAGTCAGTGACACTTGTGGAACATGGTTAGAATTTTGATCCCCTATATATCCGGATATAAATATATTTATATTTATATCAGGATATTTATATATTTTATTTATATATATATATATCTATTATATATAGATGCTTCTCCGGATTCACTCATGATATACCCAGATACCCAGATAGGATACTAATTCACAGGCTAAACTACTGGCGTCATTGACTCGAAATTTTTACCACGTATTGGCCATAACGTGAAACCCCCAGGAAAAAAGCAACTTTGATCCTCGGTATCATGGGTTCGATTCCAGAAGGCCCCAAAGTCGCGATTTTCCCCATAAGATTACATGGCGGGGATTTTCGAAAATTTATTTGAGGCACTTCCCGGAAAAGGAGAGAGTTGAAACTCGAGGGATCGCTAGATGCCCCCCATATCAAAAGAAAACCATAAAGATATCTACGAATATTATCCTAGGTTCGATGCTAGGACGGGGCAAAAGTCGGCCGTTTAAAATGCATTGCGGCGATTTTTAAGTTTTTTTTTGAACCCTTTCCCGATGGCATAGAAACTTGAAATTCGGCTTGGCGTTAGATATCATAATTATATTTCATAATCAAATTTTACATATTCCCTTATGGTCCTTGGTTTGATCCCAGAGGGCCATTTACATTCCTCAATGCATTTCTTATGGAGATTACGGAAACACATTTTAGGTGCTTCCCGATATTATATCTACTTGAAACTTTGCATAAGATAAGATCAAGTCATTACTAATCAAACTGTGAATTCACAGCTACCAATGTTTCCTGGTTTTACCACCAGGCGTCTCTACAATCAGTAAATGATCCGATTTTTAAGAATTTTTTGGAACCATTTCCCAATTATATAGAAACTTGAAATTCGGCATATAGATAGAGATCATAAATAACTTTCAGAAACATTTTTTAGATTTCCAAGATCGTCCTTGGTTCGAATCCAGAGAGCCATTTAAATTCGTGAAAATTAGAACGTCTTTTGAGGCAGTTGTAGCCCATATTTCTGCTTGAATTTTCACACATCGTTAGAGATGGTGATGTTCTATTGTGCTGCATACTAAGTTCACAGTAAAGACCCGGGTTCGATGCCAGACGATGGAATTTAGGCAAATTTTAAGAAAAATTTCAATCATTTTTTTTCTTTTGATGGCCGTCCGGATATGATGCCGACATGAAAATAGTGTTGCCGATCTGCTTGCAGTATGCAAGCAACATTTTACTCGTATATATATATATATATATATATATATATATTTATATTTATATCCTGAGAAACGTCTATATTATAGATAATTGTAAAATTACGAATAATATTTAAATTCAATTGAGAATAGAGGATGACGTTTTTTAATTGAAATTCCTTCCTCGTTTTTATGTTATCAGAAAAGTTTTGTGGGAACATTATCCTCGTGGACCATAAAATACTTTTATGAATTATCCTTCGACGTCATTTGTAGAACCCCCCTGTGTTTCTACCATCTTTCATTTCTACAATCCAATTCGACGATCCTCTCCTGGTTTCTCCGAATACCGGTGAATGAGGTGAGGAACGCAGATAAAGGCGGCTATTGGAGATATTAAATCTCTAATAATAGCGGATAGTCGTCAATTTTATATTAAATATCTTTTTCAGAAACTAGCTTTTAAAATTTTATACAATTTAGGAAATTCAAGTGAAGAGCAGTTAACAAAGTTGGTCTCGATTCTTAAATGTATTCAATAAAATTGATGTTATGGAAGATTATCAATTTGGGAATATGCTACTTGGGTCAGTGGAAATGAGACACGCGAAGACAAATCCTTTAAAAATATAATTTTATCCGCAATTTTACGTCTAGTTGTACATTGTTTCTCACGATCTTTAACGCGGAAGGTCGTTCTTTCACGTGAATAAAACAAAAGACACAAAGGTTGTTATTGAAGAAGTATTATTGACACCGAGATCGTATTTTCTGTAAACACTAAAATGCATTCCATTGGAAAGGAGTCAGAACCAACATGTTAACAACAAATGTGCCGTTTGAAGAAAATTAATGGAAGGTTCTTCAGAAGAGTCTGCAGTCGAGAAAGTTGTGCATTTTGGCTCAGGAAGGCATCGTGATTCATGGATGTTTGGTTGTCGTTGCCAGAACGCGGCTGAAGATTTTCATCCCGCTCGCCTATCTTCCCGTAGTTTGGTAAATAAATTCCTGTCTCAGAAACTTGTACTCTGAACTACTAAAATTGCAGCACATCGAGAAGATTATATAATAATTCGTGAGCTCCTTTTTTAACTAAAACATCATCTATGCAACACATAGTTTATTTACCAAGCTTATTTGCCTGTTTTTAGATATACCATTCGCTCTTTACTTGCCTGTGGTTTAAAATATCTGCTGAAAACTGCTATGCGAATTCTTGTCCGAAAAAATTCTAACTTATAATCCCACTTGTTTATGTGGTTATGCTCAGTCCGATCAGATATTCCAGTGCTAAATGGATTCGCCGACCAATCCCAGTGAAGTTGATCTTTGAATAGAATAGCATTTTTATGTTTAATTTTAAATTAAGGAACCAACTCGAACGTACGGCTGATTTTTTCCTCCGATTTTTCGGCAATTTTACGTTTGTTCTCGATAAAGTATATCCACAGTAGAATATACCCATAGTAGAATAGAGGAACCGCATTATATAGCAAGGGGAGGTCATACACAGGAGTTAAAGGAAACAAATGGCTATTATCGCCAACTATTCGTTCGTAAATAGAGGGGTTAAAGAACGGATTATGTTTCTCGAAGAGATCATCCGACGCTTTCCGAAAATCAACAAGGAGTTTACACGTAGAAGTAGTAGTTTATTGTGAAGGAGTGATATGAATGGAACCTTTTTGTAAATTTTAAATGTTGTAATGGAAAATGTGACAAAATAACACGCGGCTTAGCAAAGAAACGACAAAAATGTGTATGTAAAAGTAAATGAATTAATGAGATATCTGGAATGTATGTACGTATATGTATGTATGTATTAGTGTGGGTTCCATGGGGATGCTGTATAAATTAAGGCTTGCTGTTGTAGTTGTGTGAGTTAGAATCTTGTTTGTAAATACAGAGATATAATTCCGAATTGTTAATGAGTAAGAAGCTTTCTAGTGGAAGGGATTGTAGAGTTTCTATGTATATTAAATATGGTTAGAAATTGTATTAAGCTGTAGCTTCCGCCTCACAGCAGGTGAACTGCAGTAACTATATATAATAATACATTATTAAATAAAAAATCAACATGAGAACTATAAAAATATACATGTTATCCTTGGCTTATTTTGTCAACACTTTCAAATTTGAAATAGGAATTAAGTATAAGTTATTACAATGTTATCATTATTTATTGAACTGTCCCAGTAGAAGGTTTGTATCTCGAGGGGAATTGTTTATAGATAGATCTAATGTACATATTCAAGGTGCGCTGTTATTGGATTACATTGTAGTCACTTCTGAACTCTGAAAAAACGAAACGCCTTGTGAAATGTAAAATGTTAGTTTTAATATGGAAAAATGAGATATTGGGCAAATTACAAAATTTATAAGCTGACTTCTCGTGGCGATCCTACGTTGCGTTGGAAAGGAGAAAAATTGTTTTACACTTGTTATGTATTTATTTATTAGCAGAAGTGCCCATTTATTCTCAACAGACAACTTGAAATTGATAAATACCAGTGTCACAGCCTTGATGTTATCATATGCTTCATAATTGTATGTAGGTAGCAAATACCAGGCTATAATTCTTTCTAAACCATTAATCCAGGACATGAAATTATAATCATGCCTTCAAAGCCACATTAATTCAATATTCAATCTCATATTTTTTGAATGAAAATTTCTTCAATTAAGACAACATTCGTTTAAAAATATAAAAATATATTCGAAGATAACATTATGATAAACAGCCATTTAAAGAGATATTTTCAGAAAGGTCCACAAAAAGGGATAAAGGAAACAAAGATCAAATAACAGAAATAAATTATATATCAGTCTAAAAATCATTATTTATCATAATTCTTATAGCAACCAGCAGGAGTCTTCAAATTGAAACCAAAGGCTGAAAACAACCACCCTTTTTTAAACTCTTACATTGTCATCGACATCGCATTTGGGTCAATAATCTTACTTCTGCTGCTTTTTCTTATTTAATTCAGATTCATATTTCCTTCTAAACAGATGCATGTAGCAATTGAAAACTGTTATATAGTTATATCGGGGCGATATACACAAACGCAAGAAGGATTTACAAACCTGCCCCATGTGCCTTATGTAAACTCGCCCTCCATGCTTTCGTTACAACTCAAGTTTTATTCATGAGGTAAGTAACCAACTGAATAGCTTGAAATACCGGCAAAAGAGCAATCTAGTTGGATAAAGAATAATAACCTATGATGATCCTATGGTATAGGTAATATTAACGACGTTATTTTGGTGTATAGATTTACTCACCAGAGGAAATATGAGCTGTGTGTGAACCTGCCCCTGTACCAAATTGCCCCGTCTCCTGTACTTATCATACGAGATTTTTCAGGGTTCCTGAAGTTATGTTATTTTACGAGATATTCAATTGAAAATTATTGAATTTAGACAGTGAAGTAAAAGCGTTGTAACAAATGAATAACAGAATGAAATTACCCGTGTATTCAAAATAATCTTCCTCGTAAGATATCTTTTAAGGTTCCTACTTTCTGAAGAGGAGGCAATCAGATGCGTGTCAGATGACTATCGGTTCAATGAGGATGTTTGTGAATGACCGAAGGCGTGACTTCAATTTAGACCTCCGACCGACCTTCGAAGCAAAAAATCGCCTCACGCGTCGTTCTCCGTGGGGGCCTCACATGCCCGACATGTGCCGCATCTCCCTCAATACATTTCGCGCCCTCGTTTGGCGAAATCACAGTGCTGCCATCATCTCTTACGGTTGACAATTTTGCAAAGTAATGATTTTAGATGTTCACTTCCTCTTTCGCGGCTTCACTCTATCGCGTTTTTTATTTTAATGTCTGTATATTAATCATTATGTAACCTCTACGATGCCTTATTTTTTCTGACTTATTCTAATATATTGGATAATAAGGGTGTAATGGCGACTTAGGGCGCTGTTTCATGCCCAGTGGCTCCACTAATGTTAAAACACGTATTTAGGTCATCAGTAGGCTTTCTGAAGTATAAATAAGATAACATTCGATTAATAAATAAAGAATCACTAGATCACTGTCACTAGATCAAAACATGATTTATCCTTCCTACATTCACTGCTGAACTCCCTTTCTGACTGTCCTCCCTCAACTTCACTTATCAATTATCGTGTTCCAAACAGCCCGTTTGACATCATCACTTCACTATACTACTCTTCACTTATCAAGCGCTCCCTTTTCTTTCGTCTTCCTTCTCTGATGAACTCAATTCCTCTTTCAATTAATCCTTTCTCTAAAGGGAAATTTTTTAATCTGAGCTTACCACACACCAGATACATATGATTGTAAAATCTACCTTTTATGTTTGTTTTCTTTTTCTCTATATTTGATGTTTTTTTACTTTTTATGTTTGTTAATTTCACTTTAAATTCGCATTGTTATGCTGTATGTGAGATTTGAATAAATAAATAAAAAAATCCTCGGAAATTTCCTTCGCGGAAATTTACGCATCGCAGTAGGAACTGATTAAGCGCGATAAACGAGGGCCGAATGGAATTAATGTAAATTTTTGTATTAGACGAACTGAACCTGAATCACTATCTAAATAATATAGTTTTTCTGTCATTTGGCTTTCAAAACAATCGCTGTTGGTAAGCATGTTTTGGAAAGAACTCGTTGGCAAGTTTGTCTAGCTATTATACAATGTATTTATATCAATAGCAGAAATCGTTTTCCCAACTTACTAATAGATGAGAGAATGGCAAGAAATCCTATCGACTTGCTGTAGACTCTTTTGTTAATTATTTTTCCAGAATCTTGGCTATTTTTAGCCGTAGTCTTCATATTCGTACTTGCAATAGATTGAAAACTGTCCGACCCGCAAATTTTTTCGAGAATGTCCGCGAGACGGATAAATTGAAGTATAGATTTATAAATTGTATAGTTATAATTGTAATTATATTGGCTAAATAAATCTCCAGCCAAAGTCATGGTAATTCATCATTTTGGCCTAGTGTTGTTGATACAATCGCACTTGTGGAAGAATTTATCTCTTGAGTGTATTCGTCCTTTCTAATTTTCCTCAAACTAAGGAGAGGTCACATCAAGACGTCTTCGTCTGTCCATAAGAGGTGAGACTGGCACTCGATGCTGTCTCCGTAAATACAATTGTTGAGTTAAATTAATACGATAAATTATAAAGACAGCCCACATTTTGGCATAAAATTGCTAACTCAGAATCAATTTGCCGAAAGAGAATAATAGGAAAGTTAAATCTTCCACATTTGTGAACCGAATGGTCATATGCTTACGCAAAGCAGGTCGTAAAAAGACTGTGCGGGCGGTCTTAATTCAAATTCATTTAAAACAATATTTTCTTTTCCTTCTTACTTTATCAAGGGTTAGCGAATACAAGTGTTTGAAACCTCCAGGAAATCAATTGCGCCTCAGTGCACTAATCAAAGGGTCTCGCATTGAGCCAGGTGTCTTCGGCTGGACACCCCTTTTGGTGCTTTCTTTGTGGTCACTCCTTCTATTCTAGTGGGGCGCAGGTGGTCCTTTCTTGCGGCTGATATCTATGGATTCCCATTCGAATATCGTTTACATGCTTGTGATTGCTCTTTTACGGCCTGTAATTTATCTCATTCAACTAATGATAGCAGTGAATCCTCGATTAAAATTGATTTCTCGCTATTTCCTATTAAATTCAGTTCATATGATATTTTTAATATGCAAGTTCTACGGAATATACGCCTTCAAAGGCCTGAATTCTAATCCAAATATTTTCACAGATCTTTCGAAATAGTTCATTTCAAATTATGACTGGGGAAGTGTCTAACAGAAACCAATAAAATTATTCAAAGTTAAATTTTTGATTGCGAAATTTAAAATTGAATCCAAGGCACTCTAAGCACCTCTCGGAATTCTGAAGCAGCACTTTTTAGTCAATTAGAATTCCCGAAAGACCTGAATTTGAATTATAATCAAATAAATTAAAAAAAGTAACTTTTTTGAGAATGACCAATTTGACTTTGATATCTACCATACATACGGTGAAATGGATAAGGGAAGCGAATATCACAAGTAAAATTACCACATAGTTGCTTAATCTAGTTGAAAAGGTCGATAAAATCGATTTTTGATTTTTAATTCTTAATCTATCATCATCACTACTTCTCTTCCCATAGGCAGGTTCTTTTATTATGCTCTCCTTCGTCGTTCCTTGTTTTGACCTCTTCATTCTTCCATCCTTTCCTTTTAGGTCATCTTTGTTCTTCTCCTTCCATGTTCCTTCAAATCCTTATATCACTGATTATTCCATTCCTTCTTAACTCATGTCCTTACCAGTTCCTTTATTCAGTTATCCTCTTTAAAACCTCTTCATTTCCTACTTTGTATGACCATTTCATTCCCTTCATCTTCCTTCATATCCAAATTTCGCATGCTTCTAAACACCTTTCATCTTCTTTTTCCCATGTCCTAGTCTCACAATTATATAGTAAAACACTCCAGAAATAGCACTTGTTTGTCTTAGTTCTATTTGCATCTTCTCTTGTAATATTAATATTATTACAAAAATGTTACTAGTTGACTAATCGTCCGGTGGCAACACATATTATTATATATCCCATCTGCACATTTTTTTAAATAAAAAAATTTGCATGTTTACAAATTTAACAAATACTTCCCTTCCCTTGTAATACAAGTTTTTTCAGGGTTCCCTGTAGGCCTTCACGGATAGCGGTCCCAGGGACAAGTCCCCACCGTACATCACCCTACCACTCCTACTCCACCTGTACTCGTAAACATCAAGCTCACTTATCCTTAATATATTCTATTTCCTCATGAAAGCTTCCTCTGCCTTCTTCAATCCTTCCTTCTTAATGTATAACCTTTAGGAAGTATCTTTACCGAGTTTGGCGTGATTCGGTACGTTGATAATGCACATCCGGGGAGTCATAGCTCAGACAAATATTTATGAGGAATAAATTGCAAAGATAAGGTTTCCCGATTTGGATACATTTCCCTACTTTAAGTGGCGCCTCTTATTCTTTGAATACCTTTCAAAACAAAAATGCGGCGCGAAACAGTGCATTTAATTTTAAGGCAGCTGTACTGACTAGAATTTTAAAAAAATACAGAGAAATCCAAACCCTTCAGTGAAGCCATATCATAGAGTCATCTAAACTCAATTAAGATCGATAATTTTTTCTATTCGTGAAGAACTTGAGAAATAATTAGCTACAATTTTCGCCTATATGTACTGTATCAGAATGTACTTTTAAGTATCAGAGTATCAAATGAACATCCGAACATCTGCATCAGTGGTACGTTCTGTCTAGGCGCTTTGCAGCGCAAATTTATATCCAAATCTATTTTTATGTAGTTTTCAGCGATATTATTGGATATTCTGAATAATCATTCATCACGATCAATCATAATTAATTACCATTAATTATAATTTGAGGTCACTACTTTCAAAAGTACCGCCTTGTCTCGACTTCTTTATTTTACTACAGCGTGTATATTTGTGTTAAAGCCGAGTTTTCAGCATAATTTTTATTCTGAGTCTCGCTCGGCTTATACTCGAGTCACGTTTTTTTTCCCACCGGTTTCCCAGTGGAAAATGTCTGCAGTAGTTGGAAATTGGCTTGTAAATTCCTCACTTGCTCAATTAACAATCCTTTGTCAAATTTCTCCGTAATCGCGTATAGTCTGTAATTACTGTAATTTTATAGGTATCTATTTTTAAATTTACCAGTAGCCGCTGTATTTGGTTAGTTTTCCCAGTATTTTGTGATAAAATTAGGTGCCTCGGCTTATAATCGAGTATATACGGTACTATTAATTAAACTTTCATGTTACTAATTGTAGTAGTCCCTCCTTGTCTCGACTTAATCTTTTAGTATTATAAATACTAAAGAATTGGCCGGACCTTCGCTTTCAAAAACATGGCAAGCCTTCCTAAATAAGATAGTTTTCTCATTCTTTTCTCAAAGCGTATAAGAATCTAATAAAAATAATGTGATTAAGCAAATTATGGCTACATTAGATTATTACTAGTTATTAGAAATATAACTACTAGCCTATGTATGGAAGCGTTGAAGCTCAAGTTGAATGATATAGAATTTAAGAGTTTTCATTGTAATTGTGATAAATAGATAACAGCAGAAGTTGCAATTACTAAATTATTTTAGTAAATTAATAAGTTAGACACATAATTTACGAATATCAGTTGATTTTTGCACCTATAAACTATCATCGTCCTATTTGGGTATCATTGAGCGGAAGATAGACAGCACCGGAGACGCAGTCGTGGTGGAGAAGGCGTTTGAACGCTCAACCTCGAGAGCACGTTCATTATTTTACTTCTCTACGAATTCAATTTCGTTCAGAGTATATGAGACGAGTGTCACAGTGGGACTGTTTTAACTACTCAGAAAACGTAAAAGCTGAATCGTCGGAACTTGGTGCGTATATTTATTATTCTCTGGCTTTTGCTAAGTTAAAAATCAGAATTTAGTTTCCTTGAAAATATTTGCTCATTTTCGTTTTTACAGAGAAACACGAAACTACATCGCTTTGTGTCAATCTCCAAAGTTACTTTATTTTTAAAAATATGTAATGGATCTTAATTAATGAAACTTAGCGAATTTTATATATTTTTTATCTATTATGTCGCTCAACGAAGCCCATTACTATACAATTCTTTAAACGTAATGGAAATTAAACTTTACAATTTAATTGGAGAATTTCAAAATGATTGGTGGGCCTGTTTTAAATCGTTGGGTATTTTCTGTCTTATTAACATTTCTGGTAAGATAAAAAATTTAAAGGTGTATTATAATTATATAATAGAATATTTAATAGATAATATATAATAGAAACCGATCATAGCTTTAGCACGCTCAAAATTAAGTCGGTATGACAACTCCTCCTTTAGGTCCTCTGGGACGCCATCTTCATCCAGTTCTTCTGAAGGCCAATTATCATTCTTCTTCTTCCTTCAATTAATTACCGTTGATTGTGATTAGAAGTTTTCACTTGTATCTGATTTGATTTCTGTAGATTCTTTATATTCTATAAAATTAGGAAAATCAGATTCTATGGAATTATACGTAATAATATAAATATATATAATAATTGTTTCCCAACTGAAAGTGTGGCAATCCTAGACATAATGGGGGGAAAGCAAACATCAAAGTATAGCTATTTCCGCCTCTTTTACAATTGCTTATCGCATCTGTTCTTCCGTTAATTGAATTCGTCCTTCCGAAGGACAACGAGGCCTTTTCATCGCTCGAATTATCAGCTTGGATTTCCAACGGAGGCTCTTCGATAAAATCACCAGAACTTAAAGACGAAGTTGATGACGCGGTGGTTCTTTCCCATTGGAAATATACATCGGTTTCCAATGAAATTTCCCAACAGAAACCAATAAACCGATGGAACCGCTCCTATTCGAAACCGATTGAATCAATTTAAGTTTTGGCCATTGGTTTAATGGATTCATATCTGTTTTATTTTCTCACAAGATTAATTAGAAAGCCTCTCTTTGGCATCGGAAACAATTATAGCCTCCGATTCTTAGGAATTTTTGGTTAAAATTAAGGTAAAATTCCAATTCTGATATTTCTCTCCATTTTTGGAGATTATCGATAACTATTTATTAATTTAAGTAGCTGCAGAACAAATTCTATATATCTTATACGTAAAGCGTAATTATAGCATTCAATGTGAAATGCATTTGATTATTATTGTATAAAAAATGGAATCTTTGAGTTTCCATCCAATTCTAGAACTTTATCCTATTTATGCTAAATTTTTATGGCTCATAACTATCAAAACAATATAATGTAAATATAAGATAAACTCAAATTACTCTTATGATTTTTATCGCTTAAAGATGATTTGTTGACGGTTTAAAATATGGAATTTTTCCACATTTGTCTCAGCTTCAGCCAAGTTTTTCTATGAAAAAAATACCTACTACTTTATCTTCTATTAATATCTACTATTTTTTAAGCTTTCGTATAAATTATTCCTCTAAATTCTTCACTAATAAATATCCATTGTTTATAAAGTATTTTTCCCAAAACCATTAGTAACAAAATATTAAACGGTTATAAATAATAATAACAGTTTATTAGTAAGGTTCTAAAATATCCCCCACAGTTCTTGCTCTCTGTACTTACTATATTCATTTATTTTTTATCAGATATCGTAGTTAGAAAGACAGTGGCATCTTGGGTCATTTCGCAAATGTGCTTCCTCCGAGAATCGAACCCGGGATTCGTCAGTTATCGCGAATATATTTGCAACAGGATAAATCAAAATTACTACCATTATACGAAATAAATTTCTTAAATCTTTCGTCTGACTCAGTTTTAAAATTTCATTTTTATAATTAGATTATTCTACAGTTCTATGGTTTTTAATTTCTTTTAATGTCATTTCATTTCACAGTTATATAGTATTGTTTTACTCTACTTTTTTACATTTCCCTGCTTATATTATTCTTCCTCCATTAATTGCTGCGCATTTAAACTGCTGTCAATTCAGCACATTATAATTTAGAAACTCAAAATATATAAATCACGAGATGAGGTGCGCACATCAATGGACGATAGTAGAATTTGTTACTTTCGATTGTCATTGCTGTTCCAATTCACTAAAGTGTGCCGCTGCGGAACACCGTTCCTGCCTTATAAAGACATTCGTGGATTGTAGTTCCGAGACTGCCGATAGAGGGGCGAAACAGCTCCCCTCCAACCTCTTCCGTGACATTCTCTGGCTTTTTAAATCACTCAATCACAGTTTGCGTAATTTAAAGAAATGAATACGTTTCCTTTCATTGCAGCATTTTTTCGGATACGTTACGACTAAATTACAAATATTTCTAATTCCTGCCATTCAGCCAATGTATTGACAAACATTAAATATTGAAAGCATATTTTCAGCTATAGGTAAAGCTGCGCAAAATTCTGCTCTTAGCCATGAAATCAGTAAAGAGATGGAATATCCTCACCATAACTTTAATGGGTATAATTGTAATATAATTCCACGATGTTTTAACAGAAACGACATTGGGTATCTACCCTGTCAACTTAATTTAAATGGAATTAAAATATAATAATTGTATTCTTAAGTTGATGATGATGTACATTTTTATTAATATCCATAATGATAGGATTTAATGCGAGCTATACAGTGTATAAATAAACTTGATCAAATTTTATCGAGTTCTAAGTGTTGAGTGAGAAACGCATGAGCGTACAGAGGAAGAACTTCTTCGTATACCTCATTACAGCTCTCTTCCTGCTTTATCTCTTGACGTTTTCCTTGATCGTGACTGCTGACGAATAGGCAGATTGAGAAAGGCAAGGCCGAATGAGATTCATCGCAATTATAAATGCTGGAATCTCACCTCTTCTTCAAATGACTGTTCTCTACGGGGCTGAAGTATGATCTCTAATACTGTACTAGTTGCTAACTCAACGGTTTGTTCACAGCAACAAAATATTATAAACAACATCTCATAATTTATCAATTATATCGAAACGAAAACAATATTCCCCAAAAATTTAACACCTTACAGACGTACAGTTAATTCCAGCGTTATTCTCCACTTCTTCATCTTATGGAAGCTTCCTTTTCGTATAATGTTGTATAATATGCATATGCTCTCATTTAGAAATAGTTTTTCGTAACATATATGCGCGTTTTGTATTTTTTTATGGATACTATATCAATTTCAAATTTAAGAACATTTATTCCTATTTTTTCATTCGTGACCATTTGTAAAACTGTTAACACTCTCTAAGAATCCAATATAATATTCTGGTTTATTCCCGCTGTTACTCTTTGTATCATAAGCACGAATAAAAACGACATGCTATTTAGTTTAGCGAAACCAAACCTTGGAAAAAAAATGTTTAAGTAACTTCAGAGAAATTTGTTCATGCTGCCCAATTTGCGTTTCATAGCGATATAGATTTAAAGCTGTGAAATAATAAAACCATGTAATAGATGGAATTTACATCAATTTCCAATGTCCTTCATTCAGAGCAATGTTGAACCCTATTGTTGCGTCAGAGTGTTTGGTAGCTCGGGGCCACTGGCCCTCTGTGGTGATCTAAGATCGCGCTTCTAAGAAGGCATTTTAAAGAAGAGAAACTAATTTCTTAGACTTCTTCATGTAGAAATTTTAAACTTTCTCTCTGATTACTCTTTAAAGCGAAGTGTCTCAACCTTTTTAAATTTTCCCTCCCAATCTCGTCTATAAAGTGAAATTAACGTGAGGAATGTTCTTTCTTGGCTTTCGATTCCTTTTCATCTTTCAATTTATGGGCAATAACTCATCACATGGGCCACTCATTACAAGGAATGATGACTTTAACGCGCTGCTTCGCTCAATTTTCCTTATTTCGATGAGTATTCTTCTAATTAAAATCAGCAAAAGAAAAAAGGCAGCAAACGATTAAAATTACCGTTAAAAACCATTTAACTCGCTTGGGGACGAACCTAATAATTTCTGTGTGAATTACTTATTATCTTTATTTATTGACGGAGAATTTATTATATCAGTTGACTCATTTGAGTGAATTTGGGGTTTATTGTAAGAACGGTCATCATTGGGTTCGAGTCCCAGCCAAGTTACTATTTTTCACCCCTTGTATAACCGTGGCTAAAATCGCGCGCTTTCCTGTGCTGTGTTAAAACTTGATTCCATTATTTGTTTTATTATTATTTGATTTAATTTCCCCAAAATGGCAAAATTATACTTATAATCATAATTTTTTACGTTATATTCCATGGAAACAGTTTCTTTTAGATTTCTTTCGCTGCACTCATCTAAATGGTATCGGTTTTTATTCTGTTGCTGGTTTTGGATCGAAAGATTCCGTCCGTCGCGTAAAACGTAATTCAAATTTAGGGATTTTCGATCGATTGTAATTTTCCGAATTCGATCAGTTTAACAAATGTAATTATTATCTTTTAAATTTCGATCAAATCCCTCGAATAATGAGCCTCTTCATATTTCGATCAGAACCGCATTTCCAAGTTGAAAAAAAGAACCTTTGGGAAGCAATCGGCCGACATGGACGAATTATGACGTCATTCCTGGAGCTATACTGTTTCAATACTCCATCGATATATCGCCACCGTCTGATTCTCATTAGCCCTAGAGTCTAGGGCATAGACACTGTTTGGACACCATTCCATTGGGAGTGGGACGGTTTGCCCTCACTCTATACACAATGCCATGAGTTTGTGCAGCACATCTCTTTTCATTGTATCCAATGTGACTCACCACTGTTGCTTTCGCATTTCAATATCCATATATTAGACAACAACAGTAAGTTAACAAAAAACAAAGTAAACGACTGCCTTCTTCGATTTATTGTTTCCTTGTCGTTCTTCAAAGTCACGTTTATTTTTCCATTCCTCAAAACTTTCATGTTGAAGCAGGGCATCGACACCGGCGCAACTTAGCCGTCAGAGGAACATAAAGTATGTTTTAATCCGCCTCTCCCCGTTCCGACCAGCGTATTGCATTGATTAATAGTTTAGTAGGAATTTTTAAAGTAAATAAGGCATAAAAGTATGGAGGGAGTCGAATTACAGATTTGATATACCATTATGTTGCTCGTAAATTAATGAAACAAAGGAAGAATGTGGTTAAATACTCGTTTCTTAGTAGAGAAATGGAATATGTTATTAGAAGAGGCCTTCAACCCCTTACCGAAGTCAATTAAAGAGTTTAGATAGAGATGCATTGAGTTATCACAACAATGTAATATATTTAATAATAATAATATTTATTATTCATCCGAAGACATACATTTGCATGAATAGGACAAGTCATCAATAATCACTCCGACACAACACAGTCAAATATACAATGGAAAGACTTGAATACAGCATAGATTTTGTTCTTAATAACACATTTCTTCTCTTTACCGGCTCCCCCCATTTACAAATTCATTTACACTATAGTAAGTTTTTGATAGCAGAATTTGTTTTGATTCTTTACCGAATTGTACGTTTTTATCGTCTTTAGATAGAGTTAGGCGATTTATTGTAAATTTTTAAAGCCATCGCTTCAAAACTTCTTCCAGTTAGACTTAATCTATGTGATGGAATCCTCAAGTTAATTGTCTAATCTTATTTAGTTATCTATCAATCCTTGTCTCAGTTAATTAATAATCAAATGCTGGTCCTCCTCTATCAAGTACCTGCCGACATTCTGGTGAATGTGGACAGCACATGCATAGATATATGCTGAGGGCATCGTCATTATTCCCCATTGTCTAAATAGTGATTCTTTTCTGGGAACCTCATGGCTCTGATAACCCTCTTTTGCATTATAAATGTCGTTTTCCAATGTGAGGAGTTACCCCATATCATTATGCCATAAGACATTGATGAGTGGAAGGTTCCGAAACATACAACCTTCAATGTATCCGGAGTGACAACTGCAGTTAGTTTTGTACTTAGGTAAATTATTCTATTTAATTTTAGTCCTAGATATCTTATATGATCCCCCCAGTTAAGATAATGCCTAGGTAGTTAACAGGTTCTTGACTTATGTTTATTCAATTTTTGGAGAGAGAGAATTTTATATCCTGTTTCTTATTTATTCATAAGTAATATTGTAAATATATGTATTTAATTGTACTGTAGTTAATATATTCCAGAGGGATGTTCTGTAAATTAATTCTTCTTGAACCTTCGTGGTGTTCTAATACTATTTGTGAATAGAGTGATGTTATTTTGGAATATTTATCTCTATAAAACTTCTGGGTAAGGGATTGTGGATGTTTGCGTTTTAAGTTGGTTATGGTTGGGGCTGCCACCGGAAGGAATTCAATGTACATAAATATATTTTATAATGCGCCCATTCTTCTGATTTTTCACCCAAAATTTTGCCTTTCTCCAACGTACGCCATACACTCGAACAATTTGAGATCCCTCGTAACACCAATTTCGTGAAATTGCGCGATTAAAATTAGCAGTATTTCAATTCCCACTGATTCTGTGAATCCCACTAACACTGTTCCACTGAATGTACTTGTGTAACTCTCACGTCGCTTATTTTCCCCGTTGTTCTCTCTCGAATCCTTTACGATGTTTCCGCTACTCTTGTTGTCTTTAAACACGTTTATGGATATCGCTGTAATAACATTCAGAGAAGGAAGGTTTTCAAAGAGGATGTAGCCGATGTTATGCTTTATAAAGACCGTTCTGAAAATGAGTGATATAGACTCTGAAACAATTCGCTTAGAGACATACACTTACAAGTAGATATAGATGACGAGATTTTTCTCTTTTTATTCTTTAGATCGCAAGAACTATTATCTGTTGTGTGTCGATGTATTTTTACGAATAATATAATTTTAATATTATATTCCCGGAAAGAAAAATTTTACCTCTTCTCATCTGAAAGTATTATTATCATTAAATTAAATCTTCAAATAGGCATACACCAGTATGCTATCATACATTAACGGAAAAAAATACAAGTAATGGATAGACAAATTAAAAAAAGCTTAGAAATTTGAAGAAGGTGATGAAATAGCCGAGAACTCAAATTGTAGATAGGAACACGAAATTAATTTCTGAATAAATCTAATTGTAAGTACAGTATTTTCATTTGTTTGAAAAATGGCTTAAATCCGCTCCGGTTTTTTCTGGAATCGAAGGAGGGTCTTCGCAAAACAGCATCTCTGGCCTGATCTTCCATCAGGATTCCCTTTTGTGGTTTGTTTGATTCATTGTTTTTCCGGTTATTATTTATCGTTAGCTAGATTTATTTTATCTGCCTCTGTTTCACTACCGTCTGGTGGCAGCTTTGTACCTATGATCATTTACGCATCGTCATTGACTAATAACTAACTTATAATCTGAAGATTATATATTATTATATAGATATAATCTGAAGAATGAGAAGAAAGATAATGTTATTGCTCAGCTCAAATTTGAACGTTATCGAACTACGTAACCGAATTCAATTTCTCGAAAAATAATACGTTTTTATTCTCCTAGGAGTTTCTGGACCTTACTAATCACTTAAATATTGAGATTTATTTTTTTTTCGTTTGAGTTCCATCATTTGGATGACTTGGAATCTCCTCATTTGTCAAATGGGACCGAAATCTCGACGAAGAGCCCTCGCGAGCATCGTTTTTTATGTTTGCTCTCGTTGCCTGGCAACCTGCTCCTCTAAATACCTCGGAAGTAGAGCAAATAACATGCGAACAGACCACGTATATTCTGGGCAAATGATACCATATTCTAAAGATTATACAAGTAGATTGTTTCTATTTAATTCGTATTGCTGAAGTATATTTTTGAATCGATCTGTGAAAGCGATTATCCGCGTAAGCGTTTCACGAATACTTTTAATTTTTGTTTTCGTTTATGAGAGTTTTATGTTTCATTTACTTAATCTCGATCATGATTTTAATCATGGGATAGCTGCTTGGCTTCGATAGCTATTCAATTAATCCATTCATCGAAAGATAATGCTTGCATAAATCGTTTTTATAGTTTATTATTTTATATGGGAATACCACTAAATTAAGGTATCCACCATCCAACGGAATGCATGCATTCTTTGTGCTGCAAACACGTGGCCATTGCCAACGAGTTCTCGTTGTGAGCTGAGGGCAAACTACCTCATTCCTCATTAACCTCATTCCCTCTCCAAGACTCTTGTGGTAGGTAATAGTCGGTTGGTGGCGATTCCAGCCAGCCATTAGAGGTGGAGGACTTAATGAGTTACTTTTCGGACAATGATTCCCAAGAGATGTGAATAACCTTCTGCAATTAAATTCAATCAAATAATGAGTCTTATCCTTTACTTATTTCAATCACCACATTCTTTAGTATCGATGGAGTTAGCCGTCACTGTGTGGAACGCCATTAAGGTAGATATAACAAAAGAAAGGAAAAATACTTAGTTTTTGTTTCACAAAAATTTGTGCTATGGCGACCAGGTTCAAATTAACCATAGTCATGGTGAGGCCACGCAATATTTTATTTTTTTGTTATATCTACCTGCCGTATTACAATTTTGATTAAGGGCAAATTTCATGACTCGTGAAGCAGCTTATTGTGCCTAAAAGGTACCCCCTCAAGACCATTTGGTTGCTAATACTGCAGGTGTCGAGGCTTAAACCTGTACAGATATTTTAGAGAATTGTTGAGAAAATAAAATGCAAATTCGTCGAATTCAGAGTGTGTTAGTGAAATGTTTAATTGAGAGAATGATTCTACCGCTAAATCCCGAGCGAAATTTTCTTTGATTCTGATTTAATTCCATTAATCTTCGTTATCTTCGTCTGAATCCATAGAAACCAAAATCGATGGCGCAGTTTGTTGACTCCTGTTTTGCAAATCGTGGGTGCGGCCTCAGAAATGTCGGTCGCAGCCGTTTCCCCAACTAAAGCAGAAAAAATGTTCTTAATTTTCTAAGGGTTTGAATGTGGGCCAAACATTTATAAAAATAGAAGCTTCATCTATTCGCTGAGGTGTAAGCACCGAAAATCCCAGTATTTGCGTAATGAATGTTTAGAAATTCATTTCAAGGATTTCCGTGGAAATGCGTAGCGAAGAACACACGCCGTGACTACGCAGAACAATCGATTTGCTCAGACAGACAATTGCGAAGAATGTCTACTGCTACCTTATATATAAACTTCTCTTGGATTTTTCGCGAATAAACGGCATTATAACAGGTAATTGGAGAATTTAATGCCGCTATGAACATTGCTATGAGGCATTTTTTATTACCTCCACCCCTTGTTAAGCTTCTAGATCCCCGGGTTTTTAACGATTCTATCTCAAGATTTAATACGAAATATCCCCAAGATATCATTAATAATTAATATGTACGGTACGTCACTAAGTCTCTAACCAGTTCATGTATTATAAAATTATTTTATGCGTATTAAAAGACGCTTTGGTAAAGCTTACTTCCTTACAATCCATTCCGTTTGAAGGCAGTTTGATCCCTCTTTTTCATACACTATAAAATTATAAAATTATTTTATGTGTATTAAAAGACACGTTAGAAATACTCATTTTCTTACGATTCACTCCGTTCGAAGGCGGAATGTGCTATCCAGGACCATGTAAATGAAAGATGAGTCTCTATCAAGGGGGTGGCTGATCAAGACAATTCATTCCCTACAACTTATTTATAAACTCATCTCCTATTTGGCTGTGGTAAATGTAATTATTGTAATTTTATCTCTTTGCAATCTGATTTACGTTTTCTGTCATTTGCAAATTACTGCGTTGTGGCATTGCTGATTATGGCTGGAAAAATCCACGTTCTTATCGCAAATATCCGTGATATACGATTTATTCAGCTGCAGTAATATCCCAGTAATGTTTATGTTATCAAAGCAACATCGATGTTGATGCATTAGTTAATAAATTACAAATTTATTAGGCATTAGTAGAATCATTGAAGATTTTTCTCTTCCATCAACCGAAAGGAAGTAGAAATAATCCCACTGATCGAGATTTTGGTGTGGGTACTAGATTGAACAAAATTGCTCCCTTTGTTTTAAAGGAATAACTTCGAATTATTTCTGCGATGTTAGGTAAATGCCCTCCCAAAGGACTCTAAGAACTAAATGATAAGTCTCGCATTTATAGCTGTTCCCTTCGATTGTTTTATGTTGTTATGTTTATTGATAACACTTATTTAAATTTTAGCGTGACTGCGTTTATTGATGTATCCATGAATGTACAATTTAATAGTGTATTTATATATTTTGTCATGTTTCATATAATCTTTTAGTTATTCTTTTTGGGTGTTTTCCTGAAATGGATAAGTGGATGAATTCCATTAGAATCTCTTAGGTTTTAAACATCCACAATTTTCCTCGTGTTTTCTAATACTATCTCCTTAATTGAATTATTGTATAACCTATGAAGTTGGGTTATATGGAAGAAGAGGCTTTAAGTTTCAATCTCGCGTGAATAAAGACGTATTATTGTTTATTGCACGATAAGTGGCTCTATTAATGTATAGAATATGAATTCTATTTCCGAGTGCATCCTAGAAACTATAAAAAATTAATACTAAATGCGAAAATGTAGCGTCGCAAGAAAGGCAATAATTCAAATCACAATTCATTGTATAAGTGAGAACGAGCTACGTCATCAAACAAGTCCGTGGATTTCTACGATTGGACAGACAAATTCACTACCGTATATACTCGTGTATTAGCCGAGTTTTTCAGCACATTTTTAATGCTCAAAAAGACCCTCTCGGCTTGTACTCGAAAGAGTAAGTATACATACTTCTCCGGTGTAAAATGTCTACAGAAATAAACATTTTGCTTGTAAATTCCTCAATTGCCTAATTAACAATTCTTTGTCAATTTTCTCCGCAATCACGTGCCGTCCGTCGGTAGTTGTCGGATTTTAAACAATAATGTTTGATTGGATGTCCCACCCTAGGCTTATGCTCGAGTCAATTAGTTTTCCCAGTATTCTACATGATATACATAAGGTCCTCGGCCTCGGTATTCGGGTGGCCTTTATTCGAGTATATACGGTATATCAAAACGTTGTATACAACTTAATTTCGATGCTTCAAGAAAGTGCAAATTACGAATCTCTGTGTCATTTGCGAATGTCTGAAATGAGTGTAAGGCCGAAATCAACTTCAGAAATTCTTTTTTTCTCATTTAATCCGAATAGTTGAGTATGCTCTGCATCTTTTCGCCATGGGTGTCTGCCTGCCGTCCCTGTTTTTTCGATGCGATCTTGCACCCCTTTCGCCTGGCTCTCTTTCGTCGTCGCCGCGTGGCGCTGCCATCGCCCCTTCCACTTCCGGCGAATACCTAAAGAACCAATTAACGCCCCACTTGGTCTGGTGACACCCTCTCCCCCACCCTTAAATCATTTTTTCCGAAACACATGGCATATGTTTTTTAGTATCCGGTCCACGCGTCTCAAGGAGATCCCCCGTCTGATTTACGCTTTTCGCGATAGGAAACATATTTCACCCCATTTTACTACGAACCGAATACGATACGCAACAATGATATTGCTGATTATAATCCTCGAAGAGCAGGCGATCGCCCATCTTGTTCTTCTCCATTTTCATCATTTTATATTTAGTTTACTTCATATGCTTTTGCCTCCTTGCAACAGCAAAGAAACAATCTCCTTTCTTTACGCAACGGCGCCCTATTTAACCTGAGGTGATATTGCTCTACGTCTTCATTGTTGCTTGTTTGTTTACATTTCAGCAATCATCGTCTCGTCGATTCTTGGCACAAAACACTATTTTGCTCACAACAATCCTTGGCTATCGTTACCACAACGTTCCCTGGCATTTTGTTCCTCTCCCAATCAGCCTTCATTTATTGTTTTATGTATTACACAAAACCACCGCAGTAAGTCGCATGGATGGTCGCGACTTTAACTTAAATCATAATAAACAATAATTTAAAAAATATTACAATCCATCATACAACGTATACAATACTAATACTACTCATTTATTTATTTATTTCAATTCGATTTAAAAAAATCCAATATGACTATATAAAATGACTACTACAATATATGATACATCTATGTAAACAAAATATAAAACACCATATACTATACTAAAATAATTAACAATTTAGTTTATCTTTTAAACAACATCTACGTAACAAGATAAGTATTTAAGATAGACCCATTTTTTAACGTCATTAAATGATTCATAGTTGAGTAACCTTTCATGATTTAATAGAGTAAAATGTTTTGGTGATTGTCCTGAAAAATCTTGAGAATTTAATTCTCAACGTCAGAAGTGATTGCTGAGTTGTCTCTTTCTGTCTACTCCTCTTCCTGCATCTATTCTGATTCCATTTGGAGCCTTCCTTCATCACCACAGATGTCTTCTTATTCGTCATATCCGTTCTAATTAATCATCGGCACTTCCGTGATCATTCCGTGCATGCCTTGGTTAAATATTCACGAACCAAATAAAGAAAATCGAACGACACCAGCAGCTTGATTGAGGCACACGCAGCACCCCTTTCTATTTTGGCCTCTCAAGTCGAGAACCTATTGGGGTACCATATTAAAGAAATAGCTCCTGCTTCTATATCCTGATGAATGGAATATTTTACATTCGTCATTTGGTACAGACTAGAAAAAATGTATCCTTCATTTACTTTTGCCAGTCTTGTTAATGATCGTGATTCGATGAAAGCTACTGGGATATGACTGGATAATTGCACTGATTAAAGTCTCTCCTTGTGGACTGACAAGTAAAGTATTACTCCTAGAGTAATTGTGCTTCACTTGCGAGGACATTTTCCGCTTATAGTATTCTGGCTCAGTGAGGAAAGCAATGATAAACTACCTCACTCCTCATACTGCCTAGTAAGCCTCATTCCTCTTTACAAGCTCTTAGTAGCTTATGTTAGGGGGGTGAGGCATCAACCGACCTTTAGTTTGAATACTTTACATACATGGATTAAATCGTTTGTTGTTTCAATGAATGCCAGCAGTGATTAAGATTAAACGTGGAAATTAATAGAAGAAAACATGCAGCACGTGAATGCAACATTTTGTTTCTGATTTATTTATAAATTATCAATAAATCATACAATTACTCCTTGCATATTCTCAACTCCTTCCATTTTCAGCCCACCTAGAGACCCTCTGTATAACCCATCAGTTTCAAATCGCAGCTTCTGTTTCTATCCTCAGCAACGTAATGGAAATGTTTACAGTAGGAAAGATCTGGCCTTCCTTTGATCTCCTGAAGCATTTCCCAATAATTATATTTCAAGCAGTCGAACAGTTTTAGATTGTAGTATAATTTTATAACAATATTCACCTCTTGAATCATAGATATTGAAAATATGTGGTTAATTATAGACAAAATGCAGCATAAAGATGGTATAAAAGAGACATTGGTAACTAAATGAAATTAGAAAATATATTTTGTTCCTTCCGTTCATTTCTTCACATCCACTCATAACCTGGTTTTAATTATAAATTATACGCGAATATTACTCGCCAAAAAGGAGATAAAATTATACCATCATACAATTCAAAGTTTGAATCACCTTAATGTTAGCACTTTTTGTTTCCTAGGCAACATTTGGAAGGGCGGTTGCATTCTTCGACTTTGAAAATTATTAGCGATTTGTAAAAGTAAACAAATCTATGATTAACTCAATTCGACGGATGAAAATCGATCTCAGGACTGGAATCGTCCATCTTTTTGGCGGAAACAGATTTAATTCAGGCATCTCGAAGAAATGCTTATCCAATAGATTTAGCGATAGAAGATAAATATGAGTGAATACCGATATATTTCGACATCCATTTTGGGCTGCGGCATCGACTGAAAACACTGCAGAGAGGCGTTCCGAATAAATCTAATACAATGAGCGTACGTATTTGGTGGTTGCGCAGGGTGTGTGTGGTTGTCCGTGGTGTGTGGAGGCACGCCTAAGATCGCTCATCGCACGCGTGACACCTTTCGTGTGTGCCGCACATGTGTCGTTTTTTAGAAGGCGCAGATGTCTGCGGATTGCTCTATTTTTAAAAAAAGGGGCGCCGAGTATTAGTGACGGGCATTTTTTTTAAAGGCCTCCGTCAGCTGCTTCGAGAAATCCATTCTCCATTTGAATGAATCGAAGGCGTTCGAATCACGAGGCTTGCATCGGAGTGCGGCGACTAAATAACCTGCTGCTAGAGGAGTCATTGCCTCTTCATTCGGGTGAGATTGAGGCTAATATTCTCTTCTTCCATCCAGACCATCGTCATAAATTATAAAATGAGCAAATTAAGGAGATAGTAAGAGAAAAATGAGAAGAATTGCGGATATAAAAAACTAAGAGATTCTCAGGAAAAAATTAATCCACCGCCGGAAAACATCAACGAAGAGGGAAGTATGTGAAAAAAATGCCCAAACCTACCGATAGTAATAACTAAAAGATAAGAAGAAACTTGGCTCTTGGAAAATTCTGTGATGCATCAATTAATATAGCCAAGTTAACATTCAAATAAATAGTATCAATATACGTTATAATATAAAAGGAATAAGACAAAAAGGAAAATTGTACACTCCTGGCCAAAATTAACGCAGCACCTCCCTAGCGATCCTTACGGCCGGTGCTGCGTTCATTTTGGCCAGGAGTGTACATAGGGTCGCAAGTATACAGCACAATAATACACAGATGTTTATATATTTAAAAACATGATCAATGATATGGTATGATACAATTCATACAGTATATCGTCAAAATTGCATACAACTTCGACATTAACGTATCTATTAATAGGAAAAAGTAGCAGATGAGAATGATTATGTAATACAAAGACAGAGCAAGCATCTTATAAATTAAAATGAAAAGCAAAATGAATTTTGATATAATATTTAATATGAAATAATTATAGGACAAAGGAGATATTGATAAGAGTTTGTAGTCCATGCAATCCGCTGTCCATTAATGAAGAGCTATATATTTAGACTTAGACTTTGTGATGATCCGCGAGACTAGGACATTCTTCCGTGTCTGGGCTAAAATAGAAAAAAGCTGGCCCAAGAACACAAAATGATTTTTTTTACTCTCGGAACCTCAGCCTCTCTTGAATGAATTCTGCGTACGCCGCCGATTCTTGCGGATTAATATCAGTGAGGCGAAGTTGATCAAATTTCACGGAGAATGCTGTTCATCGATTCTCTACTTTATTCCTCAAATTCGAGAACTTGTTACATTGCGTTTAAGTCATTCTTACTAAGCCGTCCTTTATCTTTCATTGCACTTCTATTTAATCACGGCTTTTGAGTGTTTGCATACTTTTTAGAACGAAATGCCCTCTCTTACAGTAATTGTTTAGCCCAATCCGAGAAAATGGGGTAAAATCGCATCAGTCAAGATAACAAGATATTACTCCAAAGATGTCTGGGACGAACAGTGAGAGAGGCTTCATTCTCCAAACTGTAGAGGACGCTGCGACCACAGTTTAAAAATAATGGAACGGAAAAGAAAACCGATTGGCGAAATATTATTTTATCGACTGAAGTATAAAAGAATGGATTGAATTACCTGGAAAAATCTAATTCCAATGTTGGAGAATCTTAACAATTTTAAATACGTTTAAAAGATTAAAAAAATTAAATTGTTTATATGTATGCCTCTTCGTCTCAAATAATCTTTAGTATATCATGATATTTTCCAGGTTTTACAATGCATTAAGTTATGCAGTATGTATTTCACTCGACTATATCTGTGTTAGGTGGAGATTTTTATATATGTATGTCAATTGACTTTAAAGTTATTTTAGTTATCTATTGTTATGATGAGCATTGTCCACTGGAGGTTTTAGGAGGTGTTTCCCTCCCGTCCTTGGGCGAATGCCGGAATGTATTCTCTCCATTCCACCTGGTACTCTGACCAAATTGCACTGATTTATAATTATATTAATTTTAGCTTTTCCGAAGGAGATTCTATAGTAAAATGTTGTGATAATTTGCGGATAAATAAACGGACTTTTCAACAACGATTCACTCTAGAGGGTCCTACAGAAGAAGACGAAGAATGATTCTTAAATCGGCCCAAAATATCCACATCAGCACTAATTAGCCAAAAAAACTTCGTGGTAAAAAAAGGTCATGTATGGCTAGTATGTTGTTGGGACCTATGCAAATATTATGTTACAATTTTGTAGTGCCCATGTTGCAGATTCGAAAGACGTGTGCGGGCTGCACAATGCCCAAAAACGACAGTGAAATGACCTTTTTAGTGTTTGCTCGGAATCTTCTAAACTATATGGTTTAAGGAGAATACTGTTTACACAAATTTAAATAAGATAAAAGTTCCTATAATTTTAATTCAAAATTAAATCTAAATTCAGGACATTCCGAAAATTGGCAATTTTATTCATAAAGTGAAACGATTTTCATCTTGTTTATCTATTTTGCCAAATATCGAGAAAATGCTCATTCCAAGAGGAAAAATTTAGATCAAAATATGAAGTTATCAAATAGAAAGGTATCATATTGTCACAATAAATTATTTCAATGATCAAATCTTTCTCGTTTTGCGCCAAGTTGACAACGAATGGCAAATTTCGTCATTTATGACGGTCATTAGAAAATAATTGATGAAAATTACAACTGAAATGTTCACGCAAACAACACGGACATTTTAACGAATATCTTCCGCTAACATGATCTGTAAAGACCCGGAGGTCGGCTTAGCCCATCCAACAGTTACCAAAAGATCTGCTAGAATGGAATTAGGCTCACCTGGCAGTATAATGAGTTAGTTTGCTTTCTTCACCAAGCGAGAATGCAATCCCTGCTATAAATGTTTACTCGTTCCAAATGTCATTTTCCGAAGGACCCCAGTTGAGTTTTTGCCATTGCCTTCAGTTTATAGCACTATTCTGATTGGTTTTCCGTGTAATTCCTTTTGGTAATTAACAAACCCTGTTGGTTTATAGCATATATTATATTGGCATTTACGTAATTTTTAATGGCTTTACTCTCACTCTTTCTTATAGGTAGATATTTAAGAAATAATTTAGAAAATTTCCTAAAAGGAATAACCGTTTTTTTTCGGACCATTAGAAACCAATAAAGCCATTGATGGAAACCAACAGGAAACTTTAGAAACAAACCGAAACCATTGAAACTATTATTAAGTACCAATGAAATTTTTTAGTGGGATAAGCGGGATATGTTCTCGCAAGTGATGCTCTTTGACTGTAGGAGTAACACTTTTCTTGGTATTCCATAAGGATTTGACCAATTACTCACTCTTACCTCAGTAGCTATCTCTGTCTCTATTATCTCTGTCATGGACAAAACTGTGACTAAAGTACATGAAAGATGCATCCTGTACCAAAAGACAAATAAAAAATATGCCCTTCATCATGGTATGGTAACAGGAACACTTACATAACATTATAGGAAAAATATTACGAAGTATCTGAGAAAGAATTTAAGGCTATGAGATGAATTCCTTTAATTACTGTAATTTTAAAAATCCGCGTAGTAAAATTTACGACCGATTGAGTATGAAAAAGTAACTCACAAGAGTATTTCATAATGTTATAATTGTTCGCCCCTAAATGTCGACATATTTTCATTCTTGGTATGTTTCGCTTGTCGCAGTCGAGGCTGTGCTGATAGAACTGATGTTGTCCCACCATAACTTTTTCCATACTGTCCTAATTCCGACTAATATTTCAGTCATTCCGGATTGAATTAAAAGCGAGAATGTAATTGAGGACACGGAGATTTTAATGAGAGAAATCGTTCGAAATGAAATTTCCACCGAGCTGTGATGTTTCACTCGCATAGCGTCTTGAAGGTGTTCAAATGAATCCAGACTAAATTTTAAGGTGAAGTCGCGGATTCTTTCCGCTTTTATCCGCTTCAAAAGTTCTGGTTTCTTGCCGTGAGCACAGTGACGGAGTGATGTTAGTTATACGTAGTTAGTCAGTTACATCTTGATTCTTCCTTGCCGAATGCTATAAAAACTGTTATGCATAGTAAAAAAAAAACATGATACCAAGTTTTCTTAGTATTTAAAGTACCACAATGTGACACCTGACTCTGTATCGTTATGCATAGTGTTTTCGTGCTGCGCTTACGTGGAATATTTCCATTAGCAATGGTATGACTAATTGAGGCAAAGTTACCGCACTCCTCATTACGGAAGCCCCATTCTTTCAGTAATGTGGGAGATCGAGGTGCCTTCGGGCTATCACAAAATGCATAGACTTATCTTAGAAATAATAGAAGGGATCATTTTCTGGGAGATTTCAACGTCCGGAAGCCTCCGGAGGATTTTCTATAAACGCGACGGAGGCGATTGAAAGGGCTTTTTAAGAATGGAAGAGCCGTCTCTCACCTGCTCTCTCTTCTCAGTCGACGTGTTCCTCCTTAACCCCAGGTCACGTGATAAGTTCCGCCGTCCTTAACCAGAACAATGGATCGTCTCAGCCCGTTGCCCTCCCTTAAAGCGCAAAAACTGGAGGAATATACTTGGCCATGATTTCGGATTCCCAAATGGAGGAAGTTTGACACAGTGAAACACGGACGCTTCGCTTGAATATCGAAATGTTGTGAAGACGCCTCGAATGTTGAGGATGTTAAACTTGTCTTGCATTTCCACGGAATAAAATGTTACCTGGAATATCTTTAAGCATCGTTAAAAAGGATAATCATGGTAGAAAAGCGTTGTTGCTCTACCTAACATTGAGAATATAAGCTCCTCTTGGTCATTATAAATTCATTCCTTGATAATCGAAATTATTTCGGACCTCATTTGCATACGTGATAATCCAGAAAATAATTGTGAACGCGTGAAATATGAGGTAGTGTAAAAGCACCAGTAATTGCTATCAGCTAGTGATGCTAAAACCACTGAAATATTAATAAAATAAAAGCAATTAAAGGTTAGTCACTCTTTAATATGTCCTTCTTTCTTGAATTCAAGCAACACTTAAAGATTTTTCCAACCAGACAGAAATATAGACCTTTTGCAATGAAGGCCACATCCGCGGTTTCAGGTCATCTTCTATAATTTACGATTGTGTTCTCAACAAAGGGTTACAAACCTCAGGGGTCGTTTTTGGATTACAATATTCTAATTGCATGAAATCGGGCGAGTAGAACTTAGAGGAGATTTATACCGGGAGAATGAAGAACTCTTTCTTAAAAACAGTTAAGCAATTCCCACAATTATTTCGTAGACAGAGTCGAAAATTTATTTGACTGTATTCTTTGAAAGAATTTCCTTTTATATCTCCGAATCTACCGTTATTACTTTATAAAATCCGTTCACTCTAAACGGGATAATATTAAAATTTGGCTATTCCTCTAAAACGAGAGATCTCCCCATCAAAACGGGACTTGCAAGCCTAGTTTCAAGGAACATAAAGGATAGAATAAAAATTGATTACCGAATACGCATACCATATTTTTTCGTATTCATGGATTTCGTTTATCAATAGGACAAAATCTGTGCACTAAACTTTTGTAATAGAGCTGAATTACTAAATTAAAATAGATTTGTAGGAAATTTGCAAGTAAAAACACTAGCAAAGCATCTAAGTTAAGTTAAAGGGTACAGAAACCAAATTACGTTGGCCATAATCATGACAAGCTTAAATTAAGGAAAAAAGGAAGGATGTGGTTAAATACTCGTTTCTAATTGAAGGAGTCAAGGAATGGAATATGTTACCTAAAGAGGCCTTCAAGCTCTTCCCGGAAACAATTAACGAGTTTAGACATAGATGCATAAAGTTATTATAGCAATGTAATAAATTTGAACACAATATTGTTATAACATGAATGTAATTGTATTGTTGTTACTGTATACCGGGGAGATATTCTGTAAATTAAGTTAAGTTGTAGTTATGTGGTGTTCTAATACTATTTGTAAATAGAATAATGTTATTTTGAAATATTTAAGTGTATGAGAGTTCGTGGATACGCTTTTGCGTTTTAAAGGTTCTTAGACAACGTTTGGGGCTCCCACCTGAAGAAATTCAATCTGTAGAATATATAATTAAACCAATTTTGTTTACCCTTAATCATTTCATTTTGATTATCATTTAAAGTATTCTGTCTTTATCGGGCTAGATAAGGATTTCCTAATTCCTTTTCCACGATTTCGCACTCCCATCAATTGGTGGCTCATTTTATAAAGGCCGTTGTTACGGTAAACAGATTGTATTGTTTCCTCGTCTCTTTCACCGTTACTCCTTATATTGGGAACGCGCTGCTCAAGATTCTTATTTTCACGGGTGATATCCTAATTATGAAATTCAGTCATTAAGGTCGCTTCGCGGAATCGGTAGTTTTCCATGGTCTCCTTTTGTCCTTGTTCAAGGAAATTATAGAGCATCATTGGACCGCGTGATAGATACATAGATAGATAAAGGACTTTATCAGGCGACATTGAGAATTTTAAGTCCCAGCTTCCATTTCACCTATACAAATATCAAAATAGAGAAATCGAATACAGGTTTTTAAATATGTAAGAAATATATGTAAGTAAAATTACAAGTATTAAGAGTATGATTACAAATATGTAAGCATTGAAAGATATTCATACATACAAATGAATAATAGTGTTGAAAAGGAATATGAGTACAATTAAGACATCATTAAGTGTTTCTGTTGGTGAAAATCTGTTAAGAAATGAGTATTTTCCAAAGTTACCTCTTAAATGATGTTAGGAAAGGTGAATTTTTAACTTTAGGAGGGAGTTAGATGGCATTTTAATGTGGTCCTCTTGTTAAAGGGACAACCCTGGGGTATTTAATAATGTTCTATGACTCTCAGATTTGATGTACCTATTTAAAAAAACGAAGGCCTTTGGACGGTTGAAGTGAAATAACGTCTTCGATAATGAGCATTCAATTTGTATCGCCTACTCTTATAATCACTTGCTTATGGGAGCGGCCAAAGAATTATTTATCCTCACTTTATCTGCATAAAAAACACTTTTTCAATTCTCATTTTGTATGTAGGATGAGCTTTTCGAGCTTAGGAAAGGAAACTATCTTGCCATTAACCTTTCATCAGTCGCGCCTATGATCACAACACGAACAGTCGAGCGTTGTATTCCATACAACAGATCGATTTTCGACCAAAATCGTAAAATTAATAGAAATACTTACTAAACTTTTGTAATAATATGAGTACTATATAATGTAATAATAATGAGTACTAAACTTAAGGTAATAATATAATTTAAGAGGAATAATTTAAGAAGTAAACAACTTTTAGTAAAAAATATTATTATTCACTTTTATTTATTTACATGCGTTCAGAGAGTACCTGAAAAGCTAGATGTCGATTAGTTCTGAAATTGAAATGCGTCTAATAAAGTTTAAGACTAAATAAGTGAAAAACTCCATGGAAACGTTATAATATTATAAATTATTATTATAATAATATAAATTTATTTAAGCAAAAATAGAGTTCATGTTACAACAGTCGTCACTTCACAGATTTACTCACCTTTGCAGTTGATTTAAGACTAAAAAGGAGCTTTTGACTCCTTTACAAGTTAACAGTAAGTGCAATAAAGGAATAGAATTGGGAATGAGGTTCAAGGGAAGTGGAAACAGTACCCGATCTGTGTTGTACAGAATACAACGGCGCGACTGACGGAGGGTTAAGTGAGAGGAATCAAAATTTAAAATAGTAAGAATGATAGAGAAATTTATCACATTGAAATTTTTGATCTACAAAAAAGAGGATGGAAGATACAAATTAGAAGAATTAGGATTCGAAAAAGTAACATTCTGAAAAAAAAACTGGTTTAATTAGAATTGAAAAACAATGCGAACAAGATATATTTTCCGTATTTATGCGATATCAGAAGAAAAGGAATTAATTTCTTGTAGAAATGATCTTTGAGAGTTGACTCCATGGAAAGTAATGAATTAAGATGCGACTGTTACGAAACTTTAAGTAAAGGGTGGTGTAATATCGTTAATATCGTTCTTGTAATATATATCTTATATATATATGTATATAATAGGGTGGTAATATCGTTCTTGCTTAGCTATAATTTTTGCATTAAAAAGTAATCAATTGTCTTTAATGTGATGATTACTTTTCTGTTCGTTTCCTTACACACGTCGTAACGTTTATTATCTATATTATTATGATTTTAAATACTTCTCTGAGTTAATTTCTTTTGAGCAGACACTTTTTACCCAATTTAGCACATCTGTGAGAGCATAATGATCATATTTACATTTGTTATAATTTTATAACAAATTTATCGATCAATCGTCATTAAATTCCTTCTATTTAATTTAAATTGTTTATTTTTTGAAGAATTGCAGCTTTAGAGAGTATCTGTTACATAGTAAATGAAACTGTCGTTTTCTTAGTTTAAATCAGTTATAATTGGAATATCCATCACCCCTTTGTATTTACTTTAGGTGGGAAAAAACTCATATCTCTCGTCCGCGCATGCATATACGGCGAGGGAAAGAGCATCTGCTCCAGAAATTCACGATTATGGAATGCGAGCGTGTGGAAGCACAGCCTCGAACGCACCTATTTTGGGAATGCAATTCATGCAACTGCTGCTTTTCGCCAAAGCCTTAGTCGGCACATGCTACCCCTTTCTCTAGTCTAAGGGACGCCACTGTGGCCCGAGCTTAAAATTCTCAGCAGAAAATAATTCAAAAATATTATAAAAATGTACATAAAAATAAAGAAAATATTGTGAGAAATGTATACGCAAATAATAATACGTAATGTCACAATCGTAAAATATTACGCAATTCAAACAAATTGTTTCATATTTAAACGAACGGAAAATTTTGCAGGTACATGGGTAGTCTGAAAAGTTTCCAACTCAAGAAAGACTTTCATTTTCTTGTCAAACAACTGCGCGCCGAAATGGCTGCAATTTTGGTGAGTACCTTTCAAAAGAATCGCAGAACGCTTTCAAAAACCAAAAACGTGCCAAAACTTTTCAGACTGCCGAACGCGCCAAAAGTTTTCAGACTATCCATGTGTATTCTCCTTCACATTGAATGGGAATTCCGGGAAAAGTTACTCCAGCAAAAGATCGCGTTCTGCAGAAGTAATAAGTGAATCACAGAACGCAATCGTCTAAGTGTACAACGATAGAGCGTGTGTTATCCGTAGCTTGAGTAAAATCTCCTCAGCTTAAAAGTTAAAGTTTTACTTATTGTAGAATTATATTTCAAATTATTTGTTTTTAGAAGAATAAAACATTTTAAGGGAGAAAAAGTAAATGATATTAATTGAAAATGGCAATCAGTTGCAGTTGGACTTTAATTGCATTAATTGTGACCTCTCACGAGGCCTAATTTAATATACTTTCGCAGTGCTCGTCATTGTTTCGTGTGTTTCCGGGAACTGTGATAGAAACAGATCGTGGAAGCACTTAAAAGGATTGGGAGAAACTAGTCAGAAATAAGATATCCATTTTATATGCACGTTTCTAGCTGTTATTACATTTTTCTTACATCCAAATATTGTCTTTTTTCTTGAATTTATCTTTTATTTTCCGATTATTTTCTTTGGCATCAATAAATATATACATCTCCCATGTTACTGTTAACACCTATGATAAAATCAGCATAACACTTGTAAAAGTTGATTCCATAATTTGAAGCATTTTTATGGCATATTTAATTATTTCTTTCCATTAGGTTGCATTGGCACATTCCGATTTTTCTAATCTCAGCATTTCCTTAGACCATTCTATAAAGAGTGTCCATTATATACTAATTAATACGTGAAAATCTTATTTTTGATACCCGATTAATCGCGCGACAGCATTTCCGCCAATTTCATTCTAATTCTGCAATAAAGGCGCCTTTGCTTCATCTCACGACATTTATATACACATATATCGAAGAGGGGGTATGGTTTCTAGTATATCGAATAGAGCTGATTTGTCGTCTCAGAAATCCAGTTATTACTGTTACGTCATATACTCCCTCTGTTTTGAAAGAATAGCAAAGTAGTATAGCCTGTCTTAGGGATCGGATACATTTTGCAGCTTATGCAGGTTAAAATGGATTACATTAATCTATTAATAATTGCTATTTTAAGATATGGAAAACAGAAATAAATAAAAAGACAATGAAATGGTTATGTTAAATTAATTGGAATATAATCATTTTTTACGAACTGGTGGTCCACTTTCGGAGTAATTAATAGCAATGATTAATTAATAGCCAGGGAAGTGCGGGGACGAGCTAGGCTCACATGGAGACCTCAAGCGAAAAGTATTAAAATCTCTTACTATATCGAGTGTTTTTCTTCCGAGTTTTCTTCACTTTAAGATTAACCGTTTGTTCGCTCCTTCGAGATGGTAAATGAACTTGGAAGAGAAACAGGCCAATGGTATAAATACTTTGAAAGCAAGAAAACTTTGTTCTTTCACAGGTTCGAATTCTAGTTTTTCTTTAGCGAGGTTGAAGGAATATCGCTTTCCGTCAGCGTTGCGCAGATTCGGCCAGATGAAGGTTCCTATGATAAACCTTGCGTTTACAAATTAATATTATTAATATTTCTGGCTCAAACTGGCTCTGCCTTAGACACTGTATAATTCTCTTAAAAACGCTTTGGAATATCTCCTTCTATTACCTAATAAAATGTCTGTCTTGAGATAATTTTTATCTCTTTGATGTTTCTAATTTGTAAATCCCCAGAAGAAGCGAGGCAATGAAATAAAAAGTCGATTCCATGGGAAGAAGTTGCGTTGTGATTTATGAAATTCCCCCGTTGCAACGCATTTATTTCACAAATCTTAAATAAAATCCCTTGGCAGCTTCCGCTAGAGATTTTCGTGGACCTGAAAGTGTCAACACGTTGACGAAACCGGTCGAATAAAAATACTTTGTGGATGCTGCGAAGTGTTTTTCTTGAATACGTGATTCACTCCAAGAAGTAGGGCTTCGCCATGGATTACTCTGTTTCTAATTACATTTATTGGCTAAAACTATTGAATGTTTTCCTATTTTATAAGTGGAAACATACCAGATTTCTCCAATTACTCTGATTGAATTTAATTAAGCAATATTTAGGTTTTTTCAAGCATTCGTTACTTATAAAGTCCCAGTTGAGCTAATCTTGGATTAAGAATGAGGAAGTCTCTCCAAGTTCTTTTTGATTTCAGAAGTAACGTAATATCTAATTCTTACCTGTTTTCCTCTCACTTGATTCCTAGTTTGATGTGCATTCATGTAAAGTAAACTGTCTTTGATTTGTGTTTCTTTTCGAAATGAATATAATCTTATCCAAGGTTACTTCAGCACAGGTTTTCCTTGAACACAGCTTAAAGTATTCGCATTTAGTTGTTGATGCTAAGTCTGTCGATGAAAGCATATAATACTACTTATTTTCTTCCGAGAAAAAACGTGCATCGATCGAAAATGGAGATTTTTTAAAGCAAGAGAGTATTATTTTCTATATTACAATATTCCCTTTCGTAAATTTGAATCGATGCGATTAAAAATTGAGTCGATGATTGATTAGTGCTCTAAAACACATCGATCTTCCGAATATTTATCGGCTCGTCTGAGCATTTCTAACTTAAGAGGAAAGCCCTCGTGTTTCCCGATAAAGCTTCGTAAAATAGGTTTTAATAATAAATTACGAGAACATACACCGTGGCCTAGAATCGAAAATGGTAGCAAAGATGGGAAAAGGTTTTTTTACTTAGAAATATCGTAATGCAACTCTTAAAGGTATTCAAGATTAGATTATGTAATTTATGTCGATTCCATAGCATTAAAACTATTCAGGGGGCCAAACTTGACCAATGATAACGATATTTAGCCTTTTAGAATTTTCTGCGAAATTTATCAACTTCAAGCTGATCCGAAATTATAATGTATGTTAAGTATATAAAGTGATGTAAAAATTGGCCCACGCGGACTAACTTATATCTCGTATATACTTAGAAACTTTTTGAAGTTGAATCTGAAATAAAAGGTGGCATCAAATAGCGAAACCAAGTAATAGACACACTTTTCGACAAACTTTCGACACTCCTCACATGGCATTAAAATTGAATACTTACTGTGACACGTTTCTCAAGTTTTGCTTTCGAAGTTGAAGCTGTGAGACAAACTGTTCATCGCGAGTGTATCGGAGTGAAGAAAGATTCCTATAGTGGGTTTAAGACCAGACAAGAATGCATTTTTTCAAAAAGTGCAGAAATCATCAATGCATCGGATGACAGAGAGCATATATTTAAAAAAATAGAATGAATTTGTAAGTAAAAAGTAGTAATTTGAGGTTGATTTTAAGCGATGAAAATTTGCCGAGTTTCAGCGTTAAACATCTCTAATTATGTTCTTTCGACTTTGAGGTATAGTAATTTATAGGTGATAAAAATCGATGCGAATAAGTTTTTAAAAATCCAAATTTATCTTAAAAGCAGCACCACTATCGACCAATATTCAGTAAAATAGCTATAATTACTAAAATATAATTGATCTGTTGGTTTTAACATTTTTCTATTATTTTATTTTCGTCTTCGACATACTTGTATAACATATTTGTTTTACCTCTTTTTGACTCTTTTCGGATATTTTCAATGTTACGCTCAATATTTTATTTCTTACTTTTAGATCTTCCTCTATTAGGACGTTTTAGAGGATAAATTGTCCAATTCCTCATTATTTGTCCGGAAGGCTAACATTCCAAGATTTTATAGCTTACTGTCAGAAAAGGCAGACACCACTATGAATGGGTAGTAGAACTGAAAATTTTTGCAGATGAATGTTCCATAGTTGTTAACAGTTACAGAATCCCTAGATAAACAAACTGCCACTTACCCACAGTCACAATAGAGCCCTGAAACACCCTGGACGACCACTAACAAGCATCTTCCGGTCAGTCCTGGCACGACTCTGACAAGACGCAACTCGGCCTGAGACACCCAACTCATACAATTTTTAATTAATATTTTTATGAATTTATTTTCAACTACAACAAATATTGGAGTTTTTTTATAAATTAATTTTTTTTTATTGATAACAAGTTCTTGACGTGGAAAACTAAGAGGCAAGATAGTGGGTCTAAAAGGACCCGATCTTCGTCGTTTACAGCATTTTAATTTCGCCCCCCGTTCGAGTGATTGCGATTAAGATTATAAAGGCGAAGTAGGGAGTTGGCCTCATACTGCCTCAAAATATATATATCTGCTGTACAACTGATCCTTCTAAGCCGGTATATTTGAAGTCTATAAAACTTTTAAATATTTCCTATTATCATATTAATAAGATACGCTAATTTCGATGATTTCTGGATACATTTACAATAAATTTGCCAATACATCCTACGTGTGAAGTATACGTTTCAAATTATAGTTATAAAATCAGCATTCAATGATATTTTACATTTTTCAATGCTTAGGAGGTAAATTAAAAAACAGTAAAATTGACTTCTTACTATTAATTTTAATCGGGTGGAATTTCCCCGTGTTTCAACATAATTCAGTGACCATGAATATCAAAATTCAATTTGGTTCCCCGTCAATCATGACAAATAATTGAATACTTAATTTATTATTACCATAACCTTTTATAGATATAATAATATTAAAAGCGAGAAACGTTAGGAAAATATCTAAAAAATACGTTTATGAAATATTATTGAACATGATGATATTCTTTTCGAAATATTTTTACGAAAATCTTACCAATTATTCCTAATCATTGCATTGATAAATGTTTTGATATTTCATCTCCTTTTTGAACAATACATAAGTCCCCATAGGGCTAATTAAGAAATTTTGTAGTAACTTCGTTTGTCACAGTTGGAAATGTCGGAGTCATAAAGGATTTCCACCAAAGGACTTTCATTCCTTTGCCGTTAAATCGGCCTTGATTTTCCGTTATTATTAGCTTATTCTAAGTGCACGGATGAAACATTTACCTCATTTGTCAGAGGGGAAGTTTACTGATTTAATTATATTTTCGCCTATTTTATAGTATTCCCGCAACTTCGTATCGAAATATCCAGCTACAGAATATTTATTCAATTTCCCTTTCACGGTATTCATCTCGATTTTATTGGAATACATTTCTAATTTTAATTTCGTAAATGAACTGAATTTTTTGCTATTTCATTTGAGATTAAATCAAATATTTATAAGAGAATTTTCTTTGACGATTTCATGTAAATAGAAAAAAACTTAAGGTTTTATGTATTATTTTTCATACCGTAGATCTCGTATTAATTATGCTATTATGTTTGAATATTATCAATTTATGTTTAAACTTAGAAATTGACGTTACGTTTGGTATTATTTTTAAATGATAATTTTCACAGAGTATTCGTCAGACTTTTGTCGTACAATATTTTTTTATCTCTTAGCTTTATTCTGCTACTTATCTCTGATAATTAAATATACGTATGTTGTAGTCTTTATCTATACATATTTTATGATAATCTTAGCTGTTATGTTTTTCTTATTTTCCCTTACTTAATCTCTTTTAAGTTTTTGTTCGACTATCGATTAGTTTCGCTGGTTTTTCAATCTTCCCTCACCGAAGGTGTTTTCCTGCAGGGATTTTACTTTTTCCATATGTGCTAGGTTTGACTTCTTTTGTAAATTCACAAAATGTTTTTCTTCTTTTGAGTTTTCTTTTGTAGTATCCGTAAAATCTCTTTATTGAAATATGCAATTGGGTTGGATGTAAGATGTGTCATGTAACTTTCAATATCGTCCTTCAAATAAGCCGTTCATTTTATTACTATTATACTATTATTATTTTCCAGTCGATAGATTTGTTTAGTTAGATTGTAAGTCTGTTTTGGTAGATTACGAGGAACCATAATTGCTTATTTTAAGTTACTCTTTTTAAATCATTCTTTTCTAACGTGTTCTATTTTTGTTAATTGATAGATTATTTTGAGGCATATCATGAGATCTTTATAAACAAGTTGATGTGATTCTGCATGTTTCAACTGCATTATCAAATTTCTGATCTGTCTTACGCACGGCATTGATTAACTGTTTATAGTTTGTTATGAAGGCGATGAAAAGCAAAAATCCGATAAAGCTGATCTCGAGGAGATGCACCTTCATTAATGTGGCCTCTATTGTATTCTTCGATGGCACCACCCCTCGTATACAAGACCTCATATGTTATACAGTTTTTAATGTAAGCTTTCATTATTGCAGCATCGTAGGCTTTCCTTTAATCTTAAAATAGAATTATTTAATCGTAGTTATTATCAAGGTACACGTTGATATAAGTAGAGAAACTTTCTAACAAGATTTTTGTTTTATAAGAACAAAACAAAGTCTGATAACGTTTAACCGAGAAAATCAATTAAATTTCGGTCACATTTTCAACGAACAAAAGCCAATAGCTTCCGAAATTTATCGATGATTAACTTGGGGAAAAGTACTCACGAGGCGTAAACATAATAAAGAGGTGTATAAGAACAATAAAAATAATTGAGGCTTGTTTAGAAGATGCTTTCTAGGCATTGCTAAAGAAGGGCAAAATCACGAAAGGGAGGTTTTAATTTCCTTCTCGTTTTTGGGGGAACGGTAATGGGATACAGAGGCAGGAAGTAAGCAAGCAGACCCTTCTCAAAGAGAATCCCTTTCACATGGCTCCTCGACCGGAAACCGGAAGTGCACGGGGTCGCGGGGCGGCGGCTGCCAACCACTACAACCACTGCCACCGCACACCGATTCACCAAACTACTGTAACATTCATTCTGGGGAGGAAAAATCAGTTTCACGCCAATCACGTTAGTTCCTCCACTTCGCTTATGTCTTTTTCTACTTCGCCCGAAAGGCGTCGTTCGCAAAAAGCGGGGATTTCTAAACACTTTTCATTCACTTGCAACTATGCTACTGCAGAGTCTCGCTTGCTTTTCTGTATTATACACTTGCAACTTTGCCGGTGCGCAGTTTCACTTGCTTTTTCTCAAGTCTGTAATTATTCCAGACGCTGTCGACTCCGGAATCTTCTTGAATACTTCTCGTTCATTCTCATCGGCAGACTTGTTCTCGCTCTTTCCAATACTCTCCTTTTTTGCCTTGTTGCATATATTATCCTTGCAGCACTTCTTCAAATGCGAGATGACAGAAATAGTCGCTGTCTTTCTCTTCTTTCCGTTCGTATTTTAACAATTTCGTCATTTAATTTTCTTCCCAAAGTCTCAGTCGTGAGCGCTGTAGTCACACGAAAAGGGAGCATTTGAACGCATTCCAAAAATGTCCTATGATTTATAATACTAACATATAAAACGGGTCAAAATTAAGTATTATTTTTCCAATTAAAATTTAATAATGTATTTGTTTTGTTGAGTCGATAATTTTAATGTAGTTTTCACAATTATATTCATTTCAATCTTTCACCTCTATCTCAGTCTCTATCTCTCTCTCAACAAGGTCCCTTGTTGTCATGTAAATATTTACATCCCTGGTTGGACAGTGTATGAACTAAATCTAAGTTTTCAAAAGTATTTAAAATTAGTAGCCAACCCATCTAAAATACATCGGCAGTATCTCTGGAATTAAATCCTTGTGATCCCATTTACACAATGATATTCGCGCTGAAAGACGGGCGCCGAGGGGGCGGTCGCTTCTGCCAAGTGGTTTCCCACAAAGTGGTTGATTCCTACTTTCGTCTGCTGCTTATTAAAATGGACCGAATTCAAGCAAAACCCTTAGCATCTATAGGGTCGTTTATTAGTAAGGAACTCATCTCGATTTTATACTTGAATTGTTTCTAAAATGAATGTCAAAACCGTAATTATAAATGTGAATTTTTGTATTTTATTCTTTTTAAAATGAATAATCTTTGTCCGTCATCTCTTTCTTTGATCGCCAAAATACTTAAATATGAATGAATTACGATATTTATTTTTTAGCAACTGAAACTTAATTTCAGTACCTTTACAAGTTGGTGATTAAAATGGAAAACCATGTCGAATCATCCTCCTACTTCATTATTCACGTTTCAAATATACGTAAAGTGCCCATCTCTATTTATGTTGAGGCGACTTACGCCAAATGCTATAAATGTAAACTTGTCTCATTAATCTCTTTTGGACGACAACAGCCCTGCATAAACAGACTTGATTGAGCCGATTCAAAATAATCCATTTTCTTCTATCTAAAAAGTTTTAAAAATTATTCCAAAATGTATTTATAAATTTTAGGGATGTATTATGCAATAACCCTTTTTATGTTGAATCCATTTTCGTATTTGTTAATTAACCTTTCCCTACTCAATTAGGAATATTTATTTTTATTATGGGATTGCGATTTTTTTAGAACTTCTCTCTTTTACTTTTTGTTGCTTGAATTGTCCGCCAGGATTTTTGATAGTAAATTGATCAATCAACTTAATATTATATTTTTCATAATTAAAAATAATAAATTCATCGATTACCCTAATTTTCTATCTAATTCTATTTCGATATTCCTTAGTTTTAATTATTACACGTGCCAAGTTAAATTGTGATTTGGAGATTCATCGTGTCTGAAGTGATCGTTATCGTGTCATATTATGGGATCTAAATGTTTTGATCTCAAATAGGGTAAAAGGCGCTTTCAATCAGTTTATCGGAATATTTCATTCATCCCAATAAAACAAAGGTTGCAAATGTCGACTTGTACAAATATCAAAATATTTTATATAGTTACCTCATAAATCAATAATGAGTGAATGAAATCTAGATGATCAGGCGTTACTTTGGCGGTACAGTGACATAATTCTTTAACTCGATATATTTACATTTGTCTCATAGCTCAGGAAAAAAGAAGTGTATATTTAAATTTTGATATAATTTTAATGAATACCATAAATCGTCGCTCCATTGGCAGTGGGACAATTGCTTTTCGTTCAGTAGTTCCCTTAATTTAGCCTGGAATACTTTCAGATTATCTCTTTCTCAAAATCCCCTTTACCTTTTGCTATCTTTTAAGATTGCCCTTTGCTTTGCATAATTAAGATTTTCCGTCAGTTACAATTCCTTCAGAATCTCGTCCTTCGGCTATGCAAACTCCTAGTTTTAAGAAACTAAATTTTCGTCGAACATTTTTCTTGTTCTCAAATAATGCATCGTGTTTTGGAGGCCATTAAGTCGCAATTCGTCTCGTTTCTATCCTTTTTTACTTTCCTATTAAAAATTAACGGGGAAAATGTATTTGTTTAATATATCGTGTAACATTATAAACAACAGAATATATTTATTTATTTGTTATAGCGGTAAAGCGTGGCTTTAGATGCATTGGAGCAATTGTTTTAAAGAAAGAGATAAGGGAAGAGGAAGTGAAGTGGCGTGGAACGCACACCTGGCGTTGGGAGGAAGCGTCTTAGAAACGGGGCTGCCGCATACATTAGAAAGACGAGATTTAAAAAACGGGGAACTCTTTTGTGAGAGCCTTTCGCAGGCCGACACGAGGTCCACGCGAGCGCACTAAGTGCAGATTATTGCAGACCTGGATTCGTTGCTAAACACAACAGAAATGGAATGTTCTCGTGATATTTAATACCGGAAAAGTCATCAGTTTTAGTTGATTATTATAAGGAGCACTCCTCATTCTCGTATATCTATGGAAGAATAGCTGATTCAGAAGTTGATAAAAGAATGCGGTTATTCTGGGCGTTAAAGTCGACCTTGCACTCACTCTCTTTTTACCTGAAACAAGTACATTTACTTTAATTACCATATATACTCGTGTATAAGAGGAGTTTTTTAGTTCATAATTTATGCTGAATCCCTCGGCATATACTCGAGAGAGCACTTACCTGTCCTCCAGTGGAATAAGTCTGCCGTAGCCGGAAATCATACAACTATTTTCCTTGTTGTTCATAAATCCACTCATTGAGAAGGTATTAATATACTACCTTCTATTTTTTATAGTGCATAAAAATTTATTTGTGTGTTTGAAGTAACTTGTTATCAATATGAGATTAAGAGTGCTGAATTGGTTGTGAAATCGTAACTTGCCGTTTCGCATTTTGCGATTCGTAAACTGTTTTAGAGTCAATTGATTGACAAAAAGTGCATTTGAAGGAAATAAATTCCGGATGCCAGGAAACTGTCTGTCCAAGATCTTCCAAAAGTGAACACGCTACACATGAAAGTCTTTGAGATATGGTTTAGATGCATCCGTTGAAATGATCGTTTGGTCTATACTAATTTTAACCTATTTTACGCTTTCATTTGCTATCACAATGCCCAAGTACCAGAATTCCCTACCTTTCTCTATAGATAAGTTTCCTAGTTTTATTTTACCTATTAGCCTTATTTACTACCAAATAACATTTTGGTTTCTTGAGTGTTGATATTTGATTTAATTTGTTCAGTTCTCTCTCAAGAGTTTCCAAAATGTGGTTCGTATCCTTCTCCTAATATTTAATAATAACGATGACAAACTTTGGATGTGTTTGTGATTTACTATTGAAGTCTTAATTTTTCTATTGCTTCCTTAACGAATAGGTTGAAAAAGGTTTGTTGTATGAAAGTAAACCGCAGACTTTGTATTTTCCACAAATTTATTAATACACGACCGGTTTCGGCCATACAGCCATCCTCAGGTACATACCACAGAAAACAGACAGAATTGATAACATAACCCCTGGTCTTGAAGGCAGAGTGAGAAGGGGAGAGGGGTTGATGAACGTAAACATTAATAAATTTTGTGGAAAATACAAAGTCTGCGGTTTACTTTCATAAATTCTCGGTAGTTAACTTCTTCGAAAGTAAATCTATAATAAATGATTATTCTTATAGTCTCCGAGGGATAAACCTATTGTCAGTAGAATCGGTAAAGTATCTTGGAGTAACTCTCACGAATAATCTATCATGGAGTGCCCACATCCGAAATATATGTGGAAAAGCACTTAAGAAACTCGGCTTCGTTAAAAGAATAGTCGGTAGGAGCGAAGAAAAGGTTCGCGAGCGATGCTACTTAGCGTTAGTTAGGCCTCACCTTGAGTATGCATGTAGTGTATGGGACCCCGCCGAGAAATGTCATATTCGGGATTTAGAAAAAGTACAACGGAAAGCGATACGATTTGTAAAGAATTGCTACGATAAAACAGCGAGTGTCACTCAGATGTTACAGGACGCGGGATGGGAATCATTAGAAGATAGAAGAAAAATTCAAAGGATAAATTTATTAAATAAGTTCAGAGAAACTACGTTTTCAGATGATGTAACCGATATAATGCGACCCCCCTGTTATATGGGCCGTACTGATACTGCCCGAAAGATTAGGGAAATAGATGCTAAAACGAATCGTTTCAAAAATTCATTTTTTCCGCGAAGTATACGCGAAAGCAACCGTTTAGGAAAATAGAGTCAAGGTGCTTGCACCCCCTGCCACACGCCGAAAGGCGGCTTGCAGGGTTCTTACATAGACATAGACATAGACATAAATGGCGTTCCACCAAGTAAAGTCAGTTCATATAGGTTTGTTATAGTTGAACCACCTGAAGATGAGTAGACCTTAGTCGAAACCGGTCGTTTCTTAAGAAAATTTCTTTCTGTGGAACTGAGAGTAAGTCATTTCTTCTCCTTCCGAAAATCGTATTGATTTTCCGCCATTTAGTTAATCTTACCTAATCCAAATGTCGTCGTTTACCTAGGCCAGTGGTTCTTATCCGAGGGTGTGGGCACCCCTGGAGGGAGAGCATTTCTAGGGGTGCGACAGAGGGTTCTAAAATTTAAGGAAAATCACCTTCTTACTGCTTATTATTAGAAACAACGTAGCCATTACAAAATGTAGATATTTTTATATGTATTGATATAGTACTCGTATGTGTTGTAAACGTATTAGTTTGTCTATACAATAAATAAATTAGCTCGCAATAAATGGCTTTTCCTAAATAGAAGATAGAAACACATGTTTCAAGAAGTATGAGAGCTTATTTTCAGATTCGATGGGGTGGTGGTTAAGAGCCACTGCTCTAGGCCAACTGATGCATTGAAATCTCCCGTTATGCTTAGTTTTGCTCAAAATAAAGCGCATTTTAATGTATTATTTATTTGAGGGCTCTTCCTCTGCATTGATTAATGTTTGGAAAGTACACTTGCGTTGCATATTGATCCATTTAGACATTTTGATCGTATCTATTTTTTGATTCTGTATTTTTCCATCAGCTCGCATTATCAGAGCTACTCCACTTAATGTCTGTACAAAAAGTCTATTCCATCGATTTTGAGCAGCTATAGCTTCCAGTTGAATCCACCGATATTAATGAAATAAAAATCAACTGATAGAACGTTCATTTTTGCCTTTATTAGTATTCGTTTAGATTTTTTACTTGCCAAAGCTTTACTTTTACTGTACTTTGTTTAAAAATAGTACCCATTTTCTGCGCTTGGAATTCGATGGCCCAACTTTCTCCGATTGTCACTCAATTAATTTTTACAGCATTAACTTGCAATTTCTACACGTGTTAGCAATAAATTCTGTCAATAATTTAGTGTAAAAAAGTTCTCCAAATATGTGCATTTGTACTAGTAGTGGAAAATGTTGTAAACCTCTGCTAACTTCGAAACAAACCATTCGATTGGAGTCACAGCGTTGTGATCGCAAAAATAACAGAAATAAGAACTTGTAAAGAAATATTACTGAAACATTCCTATATTTACAATTTTTGTTTATCTCCGTTTTACGCTCGCGAAACAGCGTATTATCGCTGCAAGCGGCGAAGGGGAGTGTGCATACTAATAAACGCAAAAATGAACGTTCTATTATTTTTAATTTCATTTGTATCGGTGGATTCAACTGGAAGCTATAGCCTCTCAAACTCGATGGTCTAGACTTTTTTTACTGACAATAAACTGTTTTTTTCTGTGCGATGGATTCCTTCGTTGTCAAGTCACTCATGTTCAATTTCCCTTAAGACAAGGATATTTATTTCCTTTCTTTTTATTTCTTAATCTAATCCTCCCCGATCTTAGCTGAGTGTGAGAGTCCCAGTACATTTAATTTTGTTAAAAATCCCGAAATGATTGGCATTTAAAATTGAGGAAGTATCGAATAAGAGTAATTTCTTTTTTGGATAAAAATATGTAATCATTAATCCTTCTTAAAATGTATTTTAAACTCATACGTACGATGAGCGTACATCTAGATGTTATCGATAATGCCTCAGTACTTTTTATTAAGACAGCCTAAAGGTCAGCTGTCAGCACACCATCGCAGCGTCTGCACCAAATCAGATCTCATTGGGAATCAATAAGTTTATTTTTTTCAAATAGGGCTCCTAAATGGGGTGGAAACCGCATCTCTGAATTGGGCTTCAAAACGACGATTTGCCTTTATACAATATCATCTGTGCAACTGATTGTTCTCTAATAAAAGATTCCATTCGATCGATTTCGAAGGGGTTTTCAAAAGCTCTCTCGACGCGGATGTGACGGAGGGGATCGAACCCAACGCTCTTTGATTCCGAAGCCTTTTCAATCCATTCTTCCCGAATGCCGCTCACAAAGCGCTACGTGCAGAATCTTCTGTCGTAACAGTTTAAAATGGAAGCAACTCGTTCTGCAGCTGTAATGAAAGAGTTCTATTTGTTATTATCATTTGGATTCATATACAGTGATGCGACCATTTTAGAGTGAATTCAAAACAGCAAAATATAGAAAAAAATTAGAGTTGATATTCATAAGTGTACCAATATCCTAAGGTTTCCACTGATGGCTGTAAATGTAGATAGAGTCACAATATACTTCTAAACACCATCAAACTTTGTAACTACATAAGTGTACCAACTAGAAAATAAATCAACAGTAAATGAATTGTAGAAGAATAAAAAAATAATTATTTCCTTAAGTAAATCTTTGCATAATATTTAGTCGTTTTAGATAAAATCGTCACAAAAGTAATTCTGCTATGCTCAAATTTGTTTTATTTTGTTTGTTTTTGTTTGTCTCATATGTTATTATCAAAAATTACTTCTTGCTAACGATTGATCGACATCTTGGTTATGATACCGATTATGAATGTTCTTTCAAATATTTAACGAAATGAATCGGAAACGGTGACGCAATTTTGCCTTACTGCGATGGGGACAATTCTCTCCACAAATTTAACTTTACATGTATAAATATGCACGCAAAATTTTCCAGCGTTTATTCATGATTTATATTTGTGAAATTTGATGTTATATATCGTAATTATTTTAAAATCATAGACGATTATAAGCTTACTATGAATCGTACACGAGTTAATGCTTTATCCCAGGATCCGTTGCGCAGACACCAGACGGTGTCCTCATCGTACTGCTCACCTGAATCACAGCCTGCTCATCCGATTGGTGATTCATTTCCTTCCGTTTTATCACGCACATCAATCTGAAGAAATTTAATCTGCAGCATATCTATTATATATAGATGCTTCTCCGGATTCATTCATATCTATTATATATAGATGCTTCTCCGGATTCATTCATGATATACCCAGATACCCAGATACCCAGATACCCAGATAGGATACTAATTCACAGGCTAAACTACTGGCGTCATTGACTCGAAATTTTTACCACGTATTGGCCATAACGTGAAACCCCCAGGAAAAAAGCGACTTTGATCCTCAGTGTCATGGGTTCGATTCCAGAGGGCCCCAAAGTCCCGATTTTTCCCGTTTAAATGCATTACCGTGATTTTCGGGAATAAAAAAAAAATACTTTCCGGATAGGTAGAGAAATAAAACTCAAGGAGCCTATATATATGGTAATGATCTATCGAAATCATAAATCAGTTTTACGGAAAATGTCCTAAGTTCGATGCTAGGTCGAGGCAAAAATCGGCCATTTAAAAAGCATTGTGGCGATTTTTATGATTTTTTTGGACCCTTTCCCGATGGCATGGATACTTGAAATTCGGCATGAGGTTGGAGATCATAAATTTATTTCATAATCAAATTTTTTTTATTCGCTGATGGTCCTTGGTTCGATCCCAGAGTGCCATTTACATTCCTTATGCATTTCTTATGGAGATAACGGAGACAAATTTTAGGTACTTCCCGGCATGATATCGATTTCAAACTTTGCACAAAATAAGATCAAGTCCTTTAAAATCATACTGTGCATTCACAGCGTAAATATATTTCCTGGGTTCGACACCAGGCGTCTCTTATATCAGTAGTTGATCCGATTTTTAATAATTATTTTGAGCCCTATCCCAATAATATAGAAACTTGAAATTCGGCAAATAGATAGAGATCATAAATAACTTTCATGAACATGTTTTAGATTTCCAAGATCGTCCTTGGTTCGAATCCAGAGCGCCATTTACATTCCTGAAAAGTAGAACGTCGTTTGAGGCAGTTGTAGCCAATATTTCTGCTTGAATTTTCACACGTAGTAAGAGATGGTGATTTTCTGTTGTGCTACATAGTAAGCTTACCAGGAAGACCCGGGTTCGATGCCAGTCAATTAAATTGCAGCGAATTTTAAGAATATTTTCAATACCTTTTTTTTTCTTTTGAGGGCCGTCCCGATATGATGCCGACATGAAATTATTGTTGTCGATCTGCTTGCAGTATGCAAGCTACATTTTACTCGTATCATATCTATTATATATAGATGCTTCTCCGGATTCATTCATATATCATACGAGTAAAATGTAGCTTGCATACTGCAAGCAGATCGAAAGCACTAATTTCATGTCGGCATCATATCGGGAGGGCCGTCAAAAGAGAAAAAAAAGGATTAAAAATATTCTTATAATTCGCTGCAATTTAATCGTCTGGCATCGAACCTGGGTCTTAATGTTGAACTTACTATGCAGCACAACAGAAAATCACCATCTCTTACTATATGTGAAAATTCATCCAGAAATGTTGGTTCAACCTGCCTCAAACGACGTCCTACTTTTCAATAATGTAAATGGCTCTCTGGATATGAACCAAGGACGATCCAGGAAATTTAAAACACGTTTTTGAAATGTATCTATGTTCTCTATTTATATGTCTAATTTCATGTTTTAATATTATTGTGAAGGGGTTTAAATTATTTCTTAAAAATCGGATAATTTACTGATTGTAGAGACGCCTGGTGTCGAACCCAGGAAATATTGGTAGCTGTGAATGCACAGTATGACTTATTAGGACTTCATCTTATTTCATGCAAATTTTGATGTCGATATCATGCCGGGAAGTACCTAAAACCTTTTACTGTTATCTCCATAAGAAATGTATGGAGGAATGTAAATGACCCTCTGGGATCGAACCAAGGACCATCAGCGAATATGTAAAATTTGATTATGAAATATATGTATAATCTCCAACCTCATGCCGAATTTCAAGTTTCCTTACCATCGGGAAAGGGTCCAAAAAAAATCTTAAAAATCGCCTCAATGCATTTTAAACGGCCGATTTTTGCCTCGACCTAGCATCGAACTCAGTATATTTTCCGTGAAACTCATTTATGTTTTCGATAGATCATGACCATATATATAGACTCCATGAGTTTTGATTCTCTACCTATCCGGGAAGTATTTTTTAAAAATTCCCGAAAATCACGGCAATGCATTTAAACGGGAAAAATCGGGACTTTGGGGCCCCCTGGAATCGAACCTATGACACTGAGGTTCAAAATCGCAATTTTTCTGGAGGTTACACGTTATGGCCAATATGTCGTAAAAATTTCAGGTCAATGACGATTGTGGTTTAGCCTGTGAATTTGTATCCTCGCTATATATATATATGGATACATGAATGAATCCGGAGAAGCATCTATATATAATAGATATTCATATATATATACGAGTAAAATGTTGCTTGCATACTGCAAGCAGATCGGCAACACTATTTTCATGTCGGCATCATATCCGGACGGCCATCAAAAGAAAAAAAAAGATTGAAATTTTTCTTAAAATTTGCCTAAATTCCATCGTCTGGCATCGAACCCGGGTCTTTACTGTGAACTTACTATGCAGCACAATAGAACATCACCATCTCTAACGATGTGTGAAAATTCAAGCAGAAATATGGGCTACAACTGCCTCAAAAGACGTTCTAATTTTCACGAATTTAAATGGCTCTCTGGATTCGAACCAAGGACGATCATGGAAATCTAAAAAATGTTTCTGAAAGTTATTTATGATCTCTATCTATATGCCGAATTTCAAGTTTCTATATAATTGGGAAATGGTTCCAAAAAATTCTTAAAAATCGGATCATTTACTGATTGTAGAGACGCCTGGTGGTAAAACCAGGAAACATTGGTAGCTGTGAATTCACAGTTTGATTAGTAATGACTTGATCTTATCTTATGCAAAGTTTCAAGTAGATATAATATCGGGAAGCACCTAAAATGTGTTTCCGTAATCTCCATAAGAAATGCATTGAGGAATGTAAATGCCCCTCTGGGATCGAACCAAGGACCATAAGGGAATATGTAAAATTTGATTGTGAAATATAATTATGATATCTAACGCCATGCCGAATTTCAAGTTTCTATGCCATCGGAAAAGGGTTCAAAAAAAAACTTAAAAATCGCCGCAATGCATTTTAAACGGCCGACTTTTGCCCCGTCCTAGCATCGAACCTAGGATAATATTCGTAGATATCTTTATGGTTTTCTTTTGATATGGGGGGCATCTAGCGATCCCTTGAGTTTCAACTCTCTCCTTTTCCGGGAAGTGCCTCAAATAAATTTTCGAAAATCCCCGCCATGTAATCTTATGGGGAAAATCGCGACTTTGGGGCCTTCTGGAATCGAACCCATGATACCGAGGATCAAAGTCGCTTTTTTCCTGGGGGTTTCACGTTATGGCCAATACGTGGTAAAAATTTCGAGTCAATGACGCCAGTAGTTTAGCCTGGGAATTAGTATCCTATCTGGGTATCTGGGTATCTGGGTATCTGGGTATATCATGAGTGAATCCGGAGAAGCATCTATATATAATAGATATATATATAGAGAGGATACAAAGTCACAGGCTAAACCACTAGCGTCAATGGCTTGAAATTTTTACGACATATTGGCCATAACGTATAACCTCCAGAAAAATTGCGATTTTGAACCTCAGTGTCATGGGTTCGATTCCAGAGGGCCCCAAAATCGCGATTTTCCCCATAAGATTACATGACGGGGATTTTCGAAAATTTTTTTGAGGCACTTCCCGGAAAAGCAGAGAGTTGAAACTCGAGGGACCGCTAAATGCCGTGCATAGCCAACGAAAATCGGAAAGATATCTTCGAATATTGTCCTTGGTTCGATGCTAGGCCGGGGCAAAAATCGGCCGTTTAAAATGCATTGCGGCGATTTTTAAGATTTTTTTTGGATCCTTTCCCGATAACATGGATTATTGAAACTCGGCACGTCGATAGATATCATGAATTTATTTCATAATCGAATTTTACATATTAGCTTATGGTCCTTGGTTCGATCCCAGAGGACCATTTGCACTTCCCAATGCTTTTCTTACGGAGATAACGGAAACAAATTTTAGGTACTTCCCGGCACGATATCAACTTCAAACTTTGCATGTACAAAGATCAAGTCCATACAAATCAAACAGTACATTCACAGCTTTCAAAGAGTCCTGGGTTCGACACCAGGTGTCTCTGAAATCAGAAGTTAATCCGATTTTTAGGAATTATTTTGAAACCTTTGCCAATAATATAGAAACTTCAAATTCGGCATATAGATAGAGATCATAAATAACTTTCAGAAACATTTTTTAGATTTCCGAGATCGTCCTTAGTTCGAATCCAGAGAGCCATTTAAATTCTTTGAAATTAAAACGTCTTTTGAGGCAGTTGTAGCCCATATTTCTGCTTAAATTTTCACACATGGTTAGAGATGGTGATTTTCTATTGTGCTGCATAGTAAGTTCACAGTAAAGACCCGGGTTCGATGCCAGACGATGGAATTTCAGCGAATTCAAAGAAAAATTTCAAATCATTTTTTTCTTTTGATGGCCGTCCCGATATGATGCCGACATAAAAATAGTGTTGCCGATCTGCTTGCAGTATGCAAGCAACATTTTACTCGTATTCATATATATATATATATATAGAGAGAGGATACAAAGTCACAGGCTAAACCACTAGCGTCAATGGCTTGAAATTTTTACGACATATTGGCCATAACGTATAACCTCCAGAAAAATTGCGATTTTGAACCTCAGTGTCATGGGTTCGATTCCAGAGGGCCCCAAAGTCGCGATTTTCCCCATAAGATTACATGGCGGGGATTTTCGAAAATTTTTTTGAGGCACTTCCCGGAAAAGCAGAGAGTTGAAACTCGAGGGACCGCTAAATGCCGTGCATAGCCAACGAAAATCGGAAAGACATCTTCGAATATTGTCCTTGGTTCGATGCTAGGCCGGAGCAAAAATCGGCCGTTTAAAATGCATTGCGGCGATTTTTAAGATTTTTTTTGGATCCTTTCCCGATAACATGGATACTTTAAACTCGGCACGTCGATAGATATCATGAATTTATTTCATAATCGAATTTTACATATTAGCTTATGGTCCTTGGTTCGATCCCAGAGGACCATTTGCACTTCCCAATGCTTTTCTTACGGAGATAACGGAAACAAATTTTAGGTACTTCCCGGCACGATATCGACTTCAAACCTTGCATGTAGAAAGATCAAGTCCATACTAATCAAACAGTGCATTCACAGCTATCAAAGAGTCCTGGGTTCGACACCAGGTGTCTCTGCAATCAGAAGTTAATCCGATTTTTAGGAATTATTTTGAAACCTTTGCCAATAATATAGAAATTTCAAATTCGGCATATAGATAGAGATCATAAATAACTTTCAGAAATATTTTTTAGATTTCCAGGATCGTCCTTGGTTCGAATCCAGAGAGCCATTTAAATTCGTAAAAATTAGAACGTCTTTTGAGGCAGTTTTAGCCCATATTTCTGCTTGAATTTTCACACATCGTTAGAGATGGTGATTTTCTATTGTGCTGCATAGTAAGTTCACAGTAAAGACCCGGGTTCGATGCCGGACGATGGAATTTAGGCAAGTTTTAAGAAAAATTTCAATCTTTTTTTTTCTTTTGATGGCCGTCCGGATATGATGCCGACATGAAAATAGTGTTGTCGATCTGCTTGCAGTATGCAAGCAACATTTTACTCGTATGATAAAGAAGTAGAATATTCCTCCTCACAATAAGTTTCCTAATGTAAATATGAACGCGATGTTCGAAATCGAAATATTTGCGGCAAATGACGGCCGTCTAAGCTGTTCCTCCGCTACGCATCGATTTTCCGATAAATTTCTCCCTCTCGATAAACCGCTCCCATGACAACCAGTACCTCTGTCCAAGCAGTAAAAAATAGTCTAATCTTTCCACTACAGGTGAAAGTACGGCTTTAACCTTTCCCACATTTTTGCTTTAATGCATTCAGCATCGGCCATAATGCTTTTGCTATCTCAAACAAAATTATCTCTTATTATAAATCGTAATACATTTCATAAAAGAGTTTTTGTTGTGTGCCAACGTACAACCTCACTACAACACGAAAAACAACTCTTATTATCTCAAACTTCTTCGAAGACTATTTAGTTGCATACTGTGAATAAAATGCTTGCAGAATTGCGTGGTATGGGTTTTTCAGAATGATCCATAGTTTTATTTTTTCTACATGATCGTAATCAAAAAGTTGTTTTCAGTGATACACCAACTGCTCGCTTAAACATAAGAGTTTACAGATCATTATAGATCGTGGTCTTCCATAGGGATCGACCCTGGGCCCCTTTCTGTGTATCGATGACCACCCTTAGCTTATTAAATAGTTTAAACCTAATTTATACCTTGATCTGCAGATAGATAACGACTACACGGTTGCCTGCTTCCCCGAATGTACGTGAACAATGACCTCCAACAAATTATTAACTAAAGCAAGGACAGTTGTTTTAAGATAAATCCTCAAAATCTCAAGCTATCATCGTTTGTCACGAGTTATTAGAACGAAATAGTAAAGATCATAATGCTAGGCTCACCTTGAAACATACTGAGATTCCATTCAATAATTCTGTAAATAATTTCTGTGTTTGCAAGAATCTTACGTCAACGGAGCAATTTGTGTATATACGCAAAAAAGTTTATTCATTCATTTCTTTATTATTATACATTCCACATATACATATATTATTATACATTCCACGTTCATAATTCATTCCCTCAGATTCGTAGGAAGTTTCCTTATCCTTTATTTAAAGTACAACTCACAAATTCATTAATCATGCTCCACTTTGACTATAGATATATGGTGTACCACGATTTATCCAACAACTAGCTACTAAGTTGCAACCTACCCAGAATGCATCTGTTCGGTTAATATTTTACTTGAAAAAAATATGACTGTACTGACGATGCGCTCAAGAAAATATCTTGGATTATATTCGAACCTCGTCGAGGTCTTCACGTTCTAATGTCAGAGTCTTGCGAACACAAACTCCGGAATACCTCTTCTCTGAATTTGTCAGCTTAGAATCTGTCCTCAATTGCATTATTAGAGGAAAATATCTGCTCATTCCAAATCATGGAACCACAGAGGAAATCCTTACTCTACGATAGAACGGAGATGTTCCACAAATCCTTTGTAATAACTGCCATTAAGTTTAGGAACGCACTTCCATCGTGTATAAAACCTTTCAGGTCCACCGGCTCTATCTAGAAAAAAATCTTCTCTCGTATTTTAGCGAATCAATCACTCAATTTGTTCCTTTTCCTTTCACGCTGTACTGAGTAATATTTTTCTGTTCTTGCCACGAAATATTTACAGGTCTGTTGGTTCAAATCTTACATACGTATAATTGATATGTAAATTTTACTTCACTGTAGAATATTCCTAAATGTCCTACGCAGTATGTTTAATTTACTTTATCTCTAATAAGAAAATTTTCCATAAAATTTTTCTACGTATAATTCTTAAACCGTTTTAATTTTTGGGTGTTTCCTTTTTCTGTTTAAAATATTTATTTTCTTGCGCTATTTTTTGTTTTCTCAAAGCGAATGAATGCAGTGTTTACATTAATTGATTTCATTTTCTGTATTTTTACTTTCTCCATATACGAAGTATAGAGAAAGTATTGTTTTCATGAAAAAATTCGACTTCGAGATTTCAACGGAAATACATGTTTTTGGGTCCCTAGAACACGTTTTGACCATTTTCGGAATGATGTCTGTGTGTATGTGTGTGTGTGTGTGTGTGTGTGTGTGTGTGTGTATGTGTGTGTGTGATAGTGGGCGCTCTAACGTGAAAACTATTAGTTGTATCAATACCAAACTTCATAAAAAGTAGTGTTGTGTGTGCTGTCAGAGTTGATTAGTTTTTGGAGTAAATCGGTCAACCGGAAGTCGAGCTTTATTCATTAAAGCTCATTTCCGGTTTTCAAAATATCTCCATAAATATGATATATACGTATATTGTATTACTTATAAAAGTTTTAGATAATGTAATTTACTATAACTTTTGTATTTAATATATATTTGTATCACCGCTTGATTAGGAGTTATTCGTGAAATCCCGATAAACCGGAAGTATCTGATTATGTACTTTGTGGGCGCTCTAACATGTAAATTGTTTGTCGGATCAACACCAAATTTTATATATAGCATTTTGGTTTGTGTGTTTAGAGTTGATTAGATTTTGGAGTAAATCGGTTAACCGGAAGTCGAGCTTTATTCTTCAAAGCTCATTTCCGGTTTTCAAAATATCTCCATAAATATGATATTTAGGTATAAAGTATTAATAATAAAAGTTTTAGAAAATGTAATTTACTATGACTTTTGTATGAAACATATTTTTGTATCACGGATTGTGTAGGAGTTATTTGTGAAATACTGATAAACCGGAAGTTGCTGATTATGTAGGTTGTGGGTGCTCTGGGCGCTGGGGCGAAAGGCCACTTCATCGTTTTTCATCGAACATGTCCTGAAAAACATTATTTATAATGTTTGTGACGTAAAAGATAATAATATATATAAATTAATCACTCATCTTCAAAGTTTAGATGGAGTATAGAGTTCGAAATTACTGTCGTAGATAAATATTTACATCTTATATATGGAGAAAGTCATGTGCTGGCCACATCAGATTTTTTATTCTAGTACTGCTCTAGTAATTCCCATGTTATACACAGCTTTCTTTTAAATCAGTAGGTTTGCGTAGGTTTTGCACACCTCCTACTTTATGGATTTTTCCTGCAGTGGATCTTTTTTCTTACGATATTACCTAAATTTTTTAACTCCACTCCTAAAGTTTTTATATTTATTTCTATCCTCCCACACATTATTAATGTTTTTATTAATACCAGGTATTGATAATGATGTCAGGTTAGTTGGAAGAAGAGACTTTTCAGTCTCAATCTCGTCTTAACATAGGCCTAATACTTTAAAATAAAATAACAGAAGTAAGTACTTTTTTCCCTTTTTTTACTTCTGTTATTTTATTGTGATGGATTTCCACAAAACTACGCCTTCCTCCGTGGATTTTACTAATACTTTAATTATTTATGCCATTTTCTTCTGCTCATTCAATTGGGAAACAATTTCAGCGAAAATTCGATGAAATAAAATATTTCGTCTTCTTTTGACGTATTTCTCAAATTAGCTTTTCATCCTTCCCCTCTCTATCTTTCTTTCCTGTTCGCTATCTCAAACTTCGAAATTCGCTGTTCACGTATGCTTTTGAATAGTTTAGGGGTCCATATTCATTTCCAGCAATTCAAAGCCTCCAAGTTTTACCATTTAGTATGGCATAGATGGCCTCTGAAAACAATAATTTTATCAGTTTTGTTTCCTTCAGACTTCTCTCAGACTATGACATCCCATTTTATCTTCTCTGCTTCGTTGAGTAGTTCCAGCAGTCTCTCTTCGCTCTTCAAGCCTCGCCAGTTGTAAGTCGCGAATCCCAGGGTGGTAGTTCTTTTCTTCATTGTGGACCTCTTCAATGCCACCACCTCCCGGACATCCGAATTAGAGGTCTGCATGGGCCGGGCCTAGGCCCGTGGGCACAAGCCCGGCCCGGCCCATGGGCCGGGCTCGGGCCGGGTAAGCAGGACGTCTTTCGGGCTCGGGCCGGGTTCGGGCAGGGCAAGCAGGCAGTCTATCGGGCTCGGGCCGGGCCTGGGCCCATGAATAATTTTCCATAAGGTTTGCACGTAAATCTATTTTTTATCGCATGCTGGGTTTGTTTATTTTGCAAAATTAAATTAGTAAAAGAAGTCGTACGAAGTCGCGACGAGTACCAAAAGAAAGGAAATTGAATGAATAATTTTATTTCAGTCGTGGAATATTGCTTTTTATTTGAATTGCGAGAACAGCGATGAAATAAACGAAACATTCTGAGAAAGTTTGAGGTTGTAAACAAAAAAATTCTCATAGATAGCCACAAGTGATTTTTGAATCAATAGTTAAGGTTTTCACCGTTAGATTAGATAGTGTAGATCAACCTGATAAATGGGAGAACAATATTTTAAAGCGTCATTAGCAACCTAACCTTATTTATAGCAACGTATATTTCTAATATTTAAATTTTATTTAATGAGTAGAAACATAGAATCTATTAAACGAAACGCTTCTACTAGCCATTTACTTATTCAGATATGTGTTTATTATGTAATTAGCATATGACGGAGCCTTTGTGCGACCACCAGCCTTATTTACAATGTAAATTACTGCAATGTAGATACTTATGAAGTGATATGTTTTTTCGTAAAAGGCCCCTGAACATACGTTTGACAACTTTTTTCGCTGAAGACCATCATGTCATGAAATTACTGTCCTTTTTTCAGAACAAATTATCATTTACTTGCTAACATTATTTATTTTATTTATCATTTATTCAGTACAATCACTTACAAAATAAATTAAAACTTTTATGACAAAAAAATACGAAATTATTGATTAATTTTCATTTAATTTAGTTTCTATATATTTTGGCATTGCTGAAGAAGTGAAATAAATGTACTGTTTCTACGTTCGGGCCGGGCCGGGCTCGGGCTAGAAAATTTTCTCCTACGTTCGGGCCGGGCCGGGCTCGGGCTCGAAAATTTTTTCCTACGTTCGGGCCGGGCCGGGCTCGGGCTCAACAACGGACGGGCCGGGCCGGGCTTGGGTTGAAATTTTCGGCCCATGCAGACCTCTAATCCGAATGCGTGGTGCCTTTACGTCCGGATAAATTTCCATTAAAGAAGATCATTACGATTTGCATGAAATGTGAAAGAATTTTAGCTGCCTGGATACAGGTAATTTTTAAAGTGCAAATTTTTGGTTGAATTGAACATTTTTGTTAAACCCTTTAATTAAACCTTTTGGAGAAGTTTTTTTATCAAGATACATCGGGCGAATTAGTGCGTAATTCGAGCGTATGAAATCTCTCCGTTAACATTCATCTTGAACTAAAACAATTATCACGTTCCCGATTGTTATGCAAACATATCGTGACTAAATTTAAATTTACGTAGAAAAGAACATATACTTTCATTATCAATTCTAAGTATTCATTTATTCCGATAAGTTGTTCATGACTAGTAATTGCGAAAACTCTGACGAAATAAACAGATTTTTGCAAATATCTTGCGTGATTGATGTGGTACAAGGTAAGGAGGCTCTGACATGAATTCAGGAAGAATATACCAATTTATTGGTAGTTGAATAGTTCGAATTTAGATTGCAAAGAGTTTCATGTTAAGCGGAAATGACGTTGAGTGAATTAGAAGTGGGAGGAGCTTACGGTAAGTGACAAAGTATTCATTTTATTTGTGAACTTCAGGAAATTTAATATTTTTGTCTAAGAATACACGTACATATGTATATGAATCAATTTTCTATTTTGCGCTATTTAAGTGATACTGCTATCATACAACTATATGTTTATATGCATTGCAATGGAAGTTTGATAATATGTTGTATCTTTCTTTGGTTTCGTACTAAAGAACCGCCGAATTTATTTCAATACTTATTTAATTTTAATTTGCAGCAATACACTAAGCTAGAAACCATTAATCAATAACGAAATTTAAGAGAAAATAATCCAAGAACTATTTAGCACTATATTGTTTACCTGGCAGATTATTTGCATGAAAATTCATTCAAACTTTTTTTACAGAATAAGTTGATTGTCAGTCTGAAAGGGTCTACGGAGGAAGGTTCTGAAAGTTCAGAAAGTTAGGAAGTCGATACAATAGGGAAAGTTGCTTGAAGAGTAATTCAAATATTGGGGCATAGGGAAGGGAATAAGTCTATTTTACCTGGGTGGAATGTGGTATTTAAATCGAAAAGCCAAAATAATATAGAAGAATTTAGGAAAACCATATAAGTTTAGTATGAACGGATTGGGGCATAAAAAGAAAGCTTGTTATATAATTGATAATGATTTGCAATGAGACATGCGAACTTCTATGACTTTCAGTTAATGCGAATAATAGCCAAACTACGGTACAATCGAAATCGTTTTCGCTAGGATGTTCCACAAAATTCTTAGAATAACAAAAACCGTATTCGAGTTAACATTTCAATCAAAATAAACATTGTTATTCTTCGTGTATGATGGTGATTAAAATTCGCTATACATTTTTTGATTAATTTATAAACTACCTTGTTTGCATTACGAATTTTCTGAATTCAGTGGTTAAAATATTGTTCGTTTACTTAATATAAACTCAAGATGCCTTTGAATCTTCAGACGACAAATGATTACCTTCTGTTGAACTTAAAACGGCAGATTAACATGGGATCGGTTAACGCGTAATGAAAAGTTGGTGCCATTGGCTTGGCGTTTATCTGTTTCTATTTTAAATTATAAATTACGTTTCGATAACGGGAAACATCTCGCAAAAATAAAATCTCATGAGGGAGTGTGCGAAAAGTTAGTTTCTTTTAGCGAGATGGGGGTTGGACGAGGTTCACTTCATTAACCCCTCAAACCCCGATGAGGTTTATTCGTAGCCGCCGTTTCGCTACCGCGAATTTCGCTCTCGGAAATAAAAAGCAATAACTTAAGCCTTATTCAAGATATCGCCCTGAAACCAACATTAAAGGAAATTATCAACATTTATCTCAATTTCACTGGTGACAAGTTTTTCTACACGTGAGAAATAAAAAAATAAATTGGGTGACACATGAATATAAGTTCTTTGACGCTCCACGCGAACAATATTTTGCCGTGTTTTGGTGTCTCTCTAATAAATAGCTTGCGATTTTGCGCTATATTATTTGCGCTAATGATGCTTACAGCAAATAGGGAAAAAACAGAATTTTATATTGGATTGTTAGAGAGTATAAGCAGTTATAAAAATGATCACGGGTGAAAAAATTGGGGTTAAATGTTTTTAATCTTTAAGTTGATATAATATATCACACATAACAAAAATACAAAACACGCGTTTTCAAAGAACAACTCTTCCTTAATGAAAAAATATGCATGATATATAATGTTTTACGAAAAATACAAGCTTCTATAAGATGAAGAAGTGAAGAATTACGCCTGACGTAATAGTATGTCTGAAGACATGAAAATAATGTATATATTCACTTCATCAACAAAATCTACTAAAATTATATTGAATTTTAACTCTCATCAAGTGAAATCAGGATGCAACCTTGCCTTCTTTGTTTCTTTCTTCTTCGTACAATTCCGACGATCGGCTCAATATGGAAATAGACGCTCACTCACAAAGGACTCGCGAAAGCAATCGATTTGTCCCCACTCGGCTTGTGGTGGGGTATACATATGTATACCCCACAGCCGTGTTACGTACGACGAGAGCAGGTTTCCGTGGTGTATGATAAGTGAAGGGGTAAGTGATAGTGCAACGAAGGGGTCTCAAGGGGCCAACAGATGGCCTCGATGACGACACTTGAGCACATCTGGGCTGCACCGAAATTCCGCAAACTCCGTCTGCCAAAGAATGATCGTATTGTGCTGCCACCTGTCGCCTCTTTGAGCTTCTTTTGTTTTCCGTCCATTGGGGCCACGGGTTTGAATCGCGTTCCTTTAAATGCTCTTTCGTGATGACGAGAATCACTGTCGATTGGATTCACATTTTACGCACGCAACAGTTGAAATCACCGTCATTTGTTAATGGGAATTGGGATAATTGGTCCGAGGATTAGTTCTCGATTCCTCGTAACTGCAACACCGTTGACAGACCCTCCGTGTATTACGGAAGATCTCCATCCCACTATCAAGGGAATTGACGGAAGTATTGTAATGGTAATATTGTTAAAGGTGCTTCGACAGCTTACGTAATTTCGCACGTATGGCCCCACCGGTAATCGAACCCGGGATCGCTTTCACCAAATCAGAACGCGCTGCCCACATGGCTATCCGGGAGCCCGACGGAAGTATCATTTCCATGTATAAGGAACGGGAGTTCCAGTGATTACAAGTCACTGCTTTAAAATTATAACATGGTGATCGAAAAATAAATAGAAAGTAGAGAACCAAAGAAGTTCAAGCATTTTTTTTTAATTCATACAAACCACAAAAGAAATAACAAAAGATGACCTAGGCTTCGAGGCCTGGCCTCATCACAACACCCGATGATGAGGCCAGGCCTCGAAGCCTAGGTCATCTTTTGTTATTTCTTTTGTGGTTTGTATGAATTAAAAAAAAATGTTGCTTGAACTTGTTTGGTTTGAGTGATGAAGACAACCAAGTTAAGAATCTCGTTTATTGAGAAATTTGAGAGTATTTATGGAGAATCATAAAATGGAGCGTTGGTTAGCAGTTACTACTTGATATAGACAAGTGTTCATTAGCTATATTTTTCAAAAAATACTCTTTTGCTTATGAATACTATATAATAATAATACAACAGCTGTGCAATGGAACGCCTTCCCTGCGAGTATTTTTGAGCCATATATTCCTCCCGAATTTTCGGGAGAGTTCTGGAAGATTCCGTGGAATAAAACCCGAGCCTTCTGCTTTTATTGGCTGTACTACTATCATCAGTAAAGAGTATTCAAAACGACAATGCCTTCAAACCATTCCCTCCTCGTGTGCGTACTTTTAAGGCAAAGTTGAAGAACGTTATTTATGGAAAAAAGTTGTTATTTGTTGAAGTTATTATAAGATGATGGGCAAGTGCATAAATGAGCACTTACTATTTTGGACAAATTTTGTTGAAAGGGTAACTTTTCCTAATTGTTAAATTTATCGGTTGAATGTTTTATAATGCATAAATTTTATTTTCTTGAAAGTTTTACGACAAGTGCCTAAGGGAGGTTTTCTTAGGGGTTTCCCTCCCTTCGAGGGCAACTCCCAGGCGTATGAATGTTCCCCTCAACACAAGTGACAGTTCTCTTTGTAATTTTATATAATTTTGGTAATGTACATGGCGCATATTATATTTCTATATTGTATTGTTAGCATTGACACCAGGTCCTGTACCTACTTGCAGTGACATGTATTTAATAATCATGATATGCAATACCGTCTTTGAGGGAGAAAATGAATAAAAGTAGATTCGGTGAAATGAATTGGATTAATCTGACGAATAATTTTACACGATGGTCCTTTATCCGTAATTTATATTTGGGCGAGTCCTTTTGAAGCTTTTTCAATAGATTAGCTGGTTGGAACGAATCTCTGAGTGCATCTACTTTACCCTAAAAAGCACGTCTAGAGCATTTATGCATTACATTTAAAAATAAGAAATTGTTCAGCGGAAATCCGTGCAATTTGTTAATAATTATTACGTCAGATCGATGAGCTCTTCGATTAAGAATGGAAAAGAAGAAAGATTAGGCTTTTGGTTAAACTTGGTAAATTCAGAGATTATTAATACTCGGTTAATTAGTAGACATGATGCGTCTTTTATGTGATAATTGTCGATCAAATACTGCGAGATAAAAATAAGGAAATAGTCATCCTAGTGACTCATTTTTTCGGCGGCGATATTTACAATAAGGAAATAATCCTAAGGTGCACCCCTTGCTACATGCTGAAAGGCGTTGGCTGTTTATATATAGAACAGCGCTTCACTTGGTACTTCGGCATTTATGAGTCCCTTTTCACTCTGTCTTACGCAATCCCAGGGCACAATTGTTTACGGGATCAGATTCCGCTTTTTTCTGCAGTCGTCGAGGCCAAGAATTTGGTGAGGGCAATATATGGATAAGATTTTCAATGATAATAATGAAGTGTCTTTTATTGGGGCGGGATTGAATCTATAAAGTCTCTCCTCACATCTACCTCTTCGTTATATAAGTTTAAAGGAAAGAAATAGCATGAAAAATTACACAGCTGAATACTACCTTGCGGCTTTAGGAAAAAATACACACCGCAGCAGGAAAACACTCTCAAGACACACTCTCAAGTGCGAAAAACCTACGGAATTTACGGATTAAACTCTTATGGAATAAACAGGTTAAGAAAGATCTGAAAGGTAAACAACTGAATACAGTTACATATTCTCATAGGTAAATCAATATATATGTTTACATAATTATAAAGGACATGATAAAAACTAATAATTAGATCACAAGAAGAAACTGGGTATATAACTATAAAACTAAAGTTAAATATAAAAGTGGATGTTATTTATTTCTCTAGTGTAACCAGATTTGGCAATAATAACTAATAGGATTAATTAAACTTGTTCATAAAACTAAGTCAAAATTTTAAAGATTACATGCGATAAGGTAATGTATTATAAATAGATTTTAGTTCAGTACATAAGTGCTGTTCAGAGTTATTTCATAGAGTCGCCCATACAATTAAATGCTCGTCAACGAATGCATACAATAATTATTAAGGTGCATACGATAGAATATATACCTACACATCGGATAACACACGGGACGGTGGACCAAATTCAATATGGGCGCTCGAGGACGACTTTTTTAAGGACAAATCTTAAAACAATACTAAAGTGCATTCGCCACAAAGGCTTATAAATGTCATTTTGATTTTTCTTTAACTTTATGGTTTGGTCTTAGCATTTAGAACTTATTGAAATCGCCTCTCTTCTGATTAAAGCTGCCCTCGATCATTACGTCAATTTGAACCTAATCTCTAATACTTTGCCTCAAAAATAGTGCTCTGCATCACACCAAGTATACCATGCTAGATAACAGATCGTTTGAAATGATTTCCGTAAGAAATGCAAGTTAAATCCGTTTTGCCTTACAGGCTTGGATTATTTTGGATATTAAAATTAAAAACAATGGTTCAAGAAAATACAAATTAAGTACCAGAAGGAGGGAAATGTAAGTTTAATGGAGCTTCGATGCCAAAAAGAGATCTTTTAAACGTCCACAGTTTTACTAAATTGTTATATTTATTTTAACCTACTCGAATCTAAACCCAGTTGAATATTAGTAAAATTTTCATCGATGATTTTGTGGATATAGTTAGGATTACGTTGCAGTTTTAAAGATAACCTTAAAAAACCTCTAACGGAAATTTTTAAAATTATGTGTTTCTTTGAATATTATATTGTTTTATTTTCATATTATATAATTTGAAAAGGCAAACTTACATTGTAATCACTCGAAAGAATTGATACATAATTTAGATCTTCCTGGTTTGAATCTGAAGGCTATATTACAATCCAAATCCTCTCTTACGATTTTCGCTTAAATAATTGGAAAAACTAATTTATGAAACCAAAAAAATCATCGAAAGTAAAACACGTGTTAAAATTTATAATTTTGAGAATCAGAATGGAATTAAAAGTTATAAGGGGAGTAATAATGGTAAAAGATCTAATTGAATCTTCTTAAAGACTTAATAGAATATCACTTGATCACGATGACAGATGTAGCGCATCAGAGACGCCGATGAAATGCATTGGATTTGATGGCCAAAATGGCCGCCGGCGCATGGACGGACACGTGGCACGCGCACGTGCGGAGGTCCTCAGCTGGTTTTGGGGATAGTATCGGTGGACTGGAATGGCTATACAATGGGTGATCGAAAGTATAAGAGAGGAGTTTAGGAAAAATCAAAATGTGCATTTCTGAATTTAGAAAAGGCATTCGAAGATTCAGATTGGATGACGTTTACTGGAAAAAACATTGTTTATATTGAAGATAAGAAGGATTTAATATAAAACATGAATTCTATACAATATATGAAATCTAGCAGATAAAAATTTGGGTTCGGGAGATAAAATAAAAATTGGAAATCTCTGACCAAGGAACAGTCGAGTATGGACGAATCATCGATAGATTCCACAAATATTTGACGGACGTCTGTGCAAATGTCTCCCAAACAATTTCATGCCATAGTTGGTACCATCCCCAACCATCATCATCTATAATAAATATTATCTGACGGACCAAATCGGAAATGCGGGATAAAGCAAAATGCTATGCCAAAAACATCTACCAAATCACTAAAAGACTATTTTCTGCCATGTTCTTGGTGTCTAGAACGTATTAGCATTCAATGAAGAGAGCAAGGTGATCTTCAAACGAGATAGATTTCCCTTGCGCCCCTTGCCCTAGATTACTCCATCGCCCCTTAGGGGGGGTATACCCCACTTCGGGAACCACTGCTCTATCAATCTCGAAGAAGCCACTTGGGAGCACAGATGTCCCGGTATCCCTCATCCTCGATTTTTTTCCTTTTTCCGTGTCCGGAAATGAAATATGCAAATGAATTGGCTTTTTTTTATCTCTAATGCGATGATTCCTCAATCTATTGATGCATTTTTATAGATTTATAGCTTTTATCGATTAATGAATATTGCAAATTAAGTTTAATTAAAAAAGATATTCTTAGAAGTACATACGAGTTAATTTGCCATAGAGAGGTTTTAAAACACAAAAATGAGTGGTGCAATCACTTGTCACAGTTATGTTCCAATATATATTTGATGTAAATTTCTCGGTGTTGCATCTCGCGCACCATTGCACCTAATACAGTTTCTCTGTCTGTCCGCGAATCCACGTCTACCAATCTTTCCATTTAAACCATTTCATCGACTTCAACCAAATTTCGCATACTTAGCCTTTTTATGGCGGAAATTAAAGTACTGTTGGATATATCTATTCTATTCGAAGTCTTTCTTCGGACGATTACTGTTTTTATGTTTTCTACTCTAAATTTAGATTCCTTCGATTATATGTTCTACATATATGCATTTCGTAGTAAACCGTTAACAATATTTTTAAATAATGAAGCTACGAAGTATCCTTTTATTTCCATTTACCGTTTCTTTAAATTAACTTTCTATTATATTTTTTAGGGTTCAGAAAGTCGCAAATAGCATTAATTATTATTACACATTGATTGATTTAAAACTAAAAGTCCTAAAACTCGAACATGCGCATTAATAAAAGCCGGGGCCTCGCAGATAATTATTTTTTATGAATCTTTTGGTCTCTGGTTCGATTACCGATGACTTATATCGCTCCCGTGAGAAATGCAAGGAAAGTTTGTTTTAATCTTTTACAGGCTGTATTAAAATTGAAAAATTACATACAGTGATACGCAATACTATCTACAGAAACGTTCCGTAAGAAAAAACTCCATAAATATATTATAATCGCTGATTTTAGATATTGTTTCCAAATTAGCGTAACTTTGGTAAAATTAAAATTACTCTTCTCGATAACCTATCACATTGAACTGAGCTATTATGAGAGATATTTAAATCTTTTATATATAAATAGAACTTCCACAATTTATTCTATTTCTGCTTTACTCGCTGAGAATCAACAGGCGCTTCAGCTTATATTTTCATAATAAGGAAACAAAAAACACAAAAATGATCAGCTAGATATCGGCAAAGAATCCCAATGTTTCCAAAACATTTCTTTTCAATTAATGGACATTATACGATGTAAATTTATTACTTATATACACTTATAGAAATATATAAATATTGTAAGTTCGTGATTGAATGAGCCTATCTGTGAGTCTGTTATCAAATAACTTTTAATCGGCAATTGACAAATATATGATGATATTTTTATTCTCTATAGTAATCGTTCTTAACTTTGTTAATATTCATCCATGAGTGAACTGTAATGAACATGTAAATAAGCTCCCCCACCCTCTTGAGAATGTGTTTCTATTTTCTTAATTAGGAAAATGCATTTATTGGGAGGTAATTTATTTTTAGCATAAAAAATCATACATTTATAGCACTTACTATATTGTTACATGTAAAACAATATCTATATTTATAATGGCTACATCGTTTCTGATGAGCGCTTAGGCGGTAATTTTCATTAAAAACTTCTCTCGCCCCCTTTACACTGCACTATGATCTAGAAGAGTGGTTTCCAATCGGTGTCGCAACCCACTAGGGGGTCGTCTTGGCTTTTTTGGGAGTCATATATATAACCCTTCTTGAGCAGATGCAAGCAAAATTATCACATTAAGCGTCAAAAATTAATATGTAATAAAAACTGCGAGCACTGTCGTTAAGTCCTAAAATATATTTTGTTAATCCCTTATTATTTTTTTTTCAAGGAAAAACGGACTTGAAAAAAGTCTGACGGGGCCGGGAATTGAACCCGGGAACTTCCTCTATCAGAGAGGCTGCCTTAATCATCTAGTCTACCCGGCCAGAACATGGAAGATCCCGGGTTCGATTCCCGGCCCCGTCATACATTTTTCAAGTCCGTTTTTCCGTGGGATTTTTCCTGGCTGCACGCCCTTATGTGCAATATACTTTTAACCCTTCCCTTATTTTTTTGTTTAATCGATCAAATATGGCAGATAAAAAAAGGGGGTCGCGAACATTTTTAAGATATCTTAAAGGGGTCGCGGTTAAAAAAAGGTTGGGAGCCACTGGTCTATAAGATTGAGAACTTTTGAGGCATTGCAGAGTATGTCAAAGAGTGGCCGGAAACTCCTGAGGGCGGCTGGAGCCGGCCCTGATTGAAAAGAGATCTTCTTAGATCCAGGAATTCCCGAAGGAGTTTCTTGAATTCGAGCCGAGAGCGGAAGGGCATTGGATGAATACACTTCCTCCGCTCAAGAACGCCTCTTCCGTCCTTTGGAAAGAGGATCGAGGTCAAATTATCCGCGACAGGAAACGTGGAGGGAAAATTACGAATACTGAGTGTTGTTCTTGTCGTGTACGGTCAATTGCATTGAGAAGAAATAGCGTATTTATTTCAGGAAATAATTCGTATTATTTGTTTTGATCGAACGTGATTTCAGAAAAAGATACCATGAGTAATATCCGAGTATTCTAACCAAAAAAATTGGATCGAGTGAAAATTATCTACGAAGATTTTTTTCTGACCCCCCCGCGGATTGAGAGGTTCATACGCATTAAAACTCCCTATTAAACACAACCTCCTTTACTTCCAGGTAGCTTACCACCCTCAATGTCATCTTCTGTCTTCTCCTCTGTTCTTCCCTTGTAGTCTACCCTCTATTCTTCAGCAGCTCCTCCCCCCTCAGTATTTGACCCACCCATTTCTATTCTCGATTCTTAATCGTTTCAATTAAAGCCCTCCACCACCGTCTCCTGTATCTCCGAGTTAGTTTTCCTTTCACCGCTACTTATTTTTTCCAATCTATACTAAACCAACGTCTCGAAGACCTCCAAATGTTTGACCTCCTCTTTTCTTAACGTCCATGTTTTACACCTAAACAGTAAAACACTCCACACAAGAGATTCAACCAATCTTGTCCTGATTCCTTCATCGAGACTTCCAGTCATCAATTCTCTTCTCTTCATGGAGGTTTCCTTGGCCAACGCCAACATCACCGAAATAACCGAGTCCTAGAAAATTACATTTGCTAAAAGTCTAAAAGTTATGATCTGGATTTTTTTATTCGATTCTGTGGCTGTGGAATCTGTGGCATTTCATTGAAGTTTAAAAAGGATGTCTTTTTATTTATTTATTTGTTTAAAGTTGATTCATTAACAGCCATTTCGACCAATTACAATGAATCGTACAACATTCTGAGAAACAGTATAAATTGAAATAAACGTACGTATAAATATCAACAAAGGAGCATTGAAATGCAACCAAACATTTGTATAAAATGAAAAAATGCGAATAGAGTTAAATTAAATTAAATGAGAAAAAATAAAATTAAATTAAAAAAATAGTAATAATAAGTTAAAATAGGAGATGTAAGGAAAAAAACAATAATGATGGGGGAAAATATAATAAAAAATAAAATATGAGGGAAAAAGAAGGACGAAAATCGAGACATCGAAGTAAGCTAAAGAGAAACGATTAATGAATGGTCGAAAGGAGTGAATTAATGCGGGAAAACAGTTCAAGGGAAGGGATGAGAGAGAATTGAAAAGTGTTGGGTTTCAGGCTTATAGATTAATATCGGTCTTCATTTAACTTATGTACTATGAATAAATTGATATCGAACCATTCGATTCGCTCAAAAGAATAATTTTCTAATAAAGAGACGTAAGAAATATTCATGATTTCATAATCCCTAGTATAGTAGTATAGTTATTCGTTCTTTTGCTAATTTTGATTCCACTACCATATTTTAACGAATGATAAATATTCCCCATAATGGAATCCTCTAACTATCAGTTTCTTGCGGTATTCACCTCTTCCTGAGCATCGCCCACCACGCCAACGAAAACATTCTTTGGATCTATTTTAAAATATAGCCAAGAGTAACATATAACATTAAAATTCTGTGAGATTACTGCAACGGTATTAGGCTTCCGCGCAAGGAAACAAGCAATAAATAAAAACTCTTGACTTTTACGAAACTGTATTGCCAATGAAAACAATATTTAAAATGGGTAGTGGTCAGTTTTTTATACAAACGTTAATTCACGCAAATGAGTCTTCAAAAACGAAGCGATGGATTCCGTAACTCTTTGCAGACTCGTCTTAATCAAATAAAAATATTAATATATTATTTTATGAGGAAAACACTAGAGGGTTTAATTAAATGTCCGGGTTATTTCGAGGAAAATGTTAAGAATTGTCATCAGTTCTGAAGATTAATCCAAATATTTTCAAATTAAAATAATTATGCATATTCTTATACATTTGGATTTAGGTCATGACCATGGTGACAATCAGGGATGTTAATATTCACATGACAAAAAGGAGCAGTATTGAGAAGGAGAGACTGAGGAAAAATATGGGAATAAATCTAACTGAGAAAACTATATTTTTAAAATTGAATCAAAAAAGCAAAGACCTTGTTGAAAATGAGCATCGTTCTTTAGGAATGAATATCATTAAAGAGCCCTAAAAAGCAATAAATTTAAGGAGTTCGCCGATACCAGATTAAGAGAATTTTAAGTAGAAATGAAAAAGCACATAATGGCTTTTGCAACCAATGTGTCATGAACAAATTTAAACGAAAATAATTTACTAGATTCATCTTGTGTTATTTGAATTACGTCACAAGAATGAATGAGGAATGGGATGATGAAATTGATCAACAAAACCTATAAATGTACAAATTTACAGTAAGATGGAAAAGAAAACAATATCGAGTCATTCTTACTCGTAGATGAGTAACTTAGTGTGAGATTGAGGAAACTGTGCAGAGTGTTAATTGGCGCCTTTAAAGAATTCTCCAAATGTGTTTGGGTCGTATTAAAATACAAAAAGGGACTGAAATTAATCCTTGTTATGCTAGAAATCGCCATAAAAGTTTACTTGAATGAGCAAAAGGTTTTATGAACTGAAATCCAGCTTCACGTACGCGTTAGACATAATCTGATTGTGAATAATTCTCAGAGGAAGATTGGATCACACACAAGAGCGTATGTGTCACTTAGAGGCCAGTCGATATGGTATTAAGTTCTTAGAGGAGAAGCGAACTTATTGAATCCTCATTTAAACATGGGAAAAGATAGATGGCGAAATATCTCTTCATATGCAACGGTTCGAATCAAGGGTATACCGAAAAAATATTATCCTTGCGCTTTACAGGTCTGTCAACGTCAAAATGTCTCCTTCAGCTTGCTTAAAGATATACTCCTCGTCTTACAAGTGTTTCCTTCTCAAGGATGTGCTGCGAAAGAAACTCAAAACAAATAAATGAAGAAAAGGATTTCCTAAAAGGCCCTTTGAAATGAGGCAATTCACAAGTTATTCAAAATTAAGCGGTCTGCGTTGAGCAGTGTTTGTTCGAAGGACAAGTTGTGAAGCGGAGCGCTCATTTCCTTCGTCGGGAATTTTCATGACGAGGATTCGAAGCCTCTTCACCCTTTATTAACACCTTGTGCTGCTCGAAATGCCACTTCCTTGTTAAGGATAATAACTAGAATCTGTTTAAGTTACTACGACTGTGAAATGATCTTATTGAAATCCTGTTTTACGATGAAAGGGGAATAAAAACAGCTTATACACGTTACCACACTATTTAATAAAGGATTCGACGCATAGCCCCATCATCAGGAAAATGAATACAGGAATCAGTCACTTATATTCCTGTTTTCATGTAGCTGATGATGACGCCATACGTCGAAACCTACGTTCTTAGTATTAAATTCTGTGAAAACCTGTTGTTTTTATTCCTCTTTCATCTTGAAGAATTATCACGAAGTAGGGGCTTGAACAGTGGATTTTAGTGTTTTAGGATTTTACGTTTGTTTCGTAAATGAGACCACTAATTACCGTATGTCTCGCCAGATAAGAAGAGGTATGAATTTTGGAAAGAGATTCATAGTTTCAGCATATACCTGTCTTAGAAGATGACCCCCAAACTATTATTGATAGCGTATACGGAAGTTTGTACTATTTGTAATTATTCGAAGGAACAAATTTTGTTTTCTTGTATCTGTCTTGCAATTGCTGCAAACATTCACGCTGATCATTTTTGTATCCGTCCTTCAAAACAACCCCGAATTTCGAGGGCCTTTTTTATGTTTCGTCTTACCTGTGGAAACAGACGGTAATTCAATCGATTTCGCCGTGCATGAAGTAACGTGCTGTCGGCACACTGACAAGAAAACTGACATTGATTTTCAAAACAGTTTATATTCGGACGTAGTATACGCAACTTGTATACTTTAAACTCAAGAAATAAAAGGAATTATTGTCCTTAGTAGCTACTATCAGCTATCATTCTATTATCAACTATCTAACTAACGTCTTATCTGCGGAAATATACGATATTTTAAAATATATCTCGGTAGATATCGTTGATCCGAATTTTCCGATCATCTATCGATGGATGGACGTTCGATTATCTCGCTTCTGCCCCGTTCTTAGGTTCTCTCCGCCCCGTTCTTACGTTCTCTCCATTAATAAGAAAGGCTAGTGCAATTGTAACGAATGTTAAGAAGTTCCTCGTGGAGTATAACGCCTCAAATATAAGAAAGTGTGGGAGATACGCATGCGTGACGCAGTTCTCCACGGAGGTGCGGCCAAGCGCAGTATACGCACCTGCCCCACTGATAAGCCACCCGTATCGCCGCCAAGCACACGCCGAGCACACGTTCGTACTCCTTCCTTACAAACGCTTTCCTCTGCTAACAACTAATTCAGTCAGTTTCGATATTTGGACGATCATCGAGCCTTTTCGATAGGACGACAGTTTTCATTTCCTTTTCTCGAAGAATAAGATTCGTGTTACCCTTTGATACGTGATGTTTCATTTTATTCGCTTCTCACATTTTTATCAGTGGAAAATGTCCAAAAACCATCTGAAAACCAACCAACTCAAGATGTACATGCATTTCAATCTCTAAGAGGTTGTCTAGTCAAGTCCTGAGTTAAATGGTCGTACAGATTTAAATTATGACTCCCTCAATTCATTAAAATGCAAACTTCTTTCAACATTGTTTCCTTAACCCTCCAAGGTCTGAATTATTTTTTTGTAATTATTTCAAATTTCTTACGTATTTCGCTTTGTGATTGTCTGAAAACAATACCCATAAAATGTTATGCCAAACATATTTATAAAAGCAGCCAAATAAATACAAAATTGCAACATTGTCATCGAGCTCTCCTATTCTGTGATACAAAATGAAATAATAGTAGTTGTCGGATGATGCCATATCCGTAGTCCGTCGAGGGTTAACTTTTTCTTGTCCTTTTTTATCTTTATAATCTCTTTGCTTCTTTTTGTATTTTATATAGCATAACTATATTATTTATGTATTGAATTATTCATTATTATACTTTATATTGAATTGAAATGCATATTTATTTGTGTATTTTATTGAATCACATGTAGTTGATCGGATCTTACCTGTAAGTGATAAATAAATAATAATAATTGTTGACATAAAGAGAACATCTTCAGGCCACAAGTGAATCGATTACTATAAGAAGACTGAAACGAAGGAATGCAAAATACGCGAAAGAACAATCTAAAGAAATTCAATTTTTTTCAAAATGAGCAAGATGTTCCTTAAATCTGGTTTTTAGTTTACGTCTAATTTCTCTTAAGTAATTAAACCCACATTCTGATCATGAAACAATATATATTTCTGACAAATCAAGAAAGTCCAATTTTTCTTTGGTGTATCCCACTAAATTTTTAGGATTGCGTTGGTTGGTAAAAAATATTTTTATATTCTTCAGTTCTAATATACTTTCTAGACCTTTGGTAAGTTTTGGATAGTTTGGCAGTTTGATGTAGTGGCTTAATTTAAGTAGGTTTGCGGCAGTTAAAGGGGCATTGTGATTGAGAATCGGTCTATAAGTGTGTTAATTAAGTTTTTCTTCTTCTTCTTCACGTATCTGATAATCCATCCCTTTCACTTTTGCTAATAATTTTTGAAGTTGCAATCCTTGCATTCGATCGTCGTGACGCTCCAATGTTCTCAGAGCCTTTTTTCCATCGAATATTTATAAATTGTTTTCGATTGCTTCATTTTTTATATCACATCGTTGCTCGTATCTCTTTTCTTAAGAATATCATTTCTTAAGCTCGAATTTTGAATTATTCCTTCTTTGCCTGTTGTTATCTAAATGTAACCAGAGCTACAGTTTCATAAATTTAAAATCAAAGCTTCTTGTTTTTCATTTTTCTAGTTATTGTCCTGTTTATGGTTGTAAATTTGTTTAGTTTGTTTTAAATTTCCTGACTATCTAAGGTAGAAACATTTACATTTGAAATGTTCCGTTTGTTTGTATGTTTTTTTTTTAATATTTGCTACGGCTTTTTCTGATTGTTTCGTTATGAAGTTTTCTCCAGAGATATTATGAAATTGCATTCTGAGCGTATTTATTTGAAAGTTTCCTCTTTCCATGAGCACCAGACTTCCCGCATACAAAATTGCAATACGATAAGTTTATTTCATTCGTATTCCTACATTGTATACCATTTTCCATGGATTGAATACCCAATTCAGCCCAACCCAACCCATTTTCCGAACAAACTCTGTTTCTTGGAAACTCATACAGCCAAAACCCATACAACCCATATTTTTCACTGTTATGGATTAAGTATTGCTCATTCGGAATGATGTGTTTGGATAACATAGTTGATTTTACGATCGAAGTAATATTTGTTACAAATTCGAATATTATCTTCTTTAGTAGTAGTTGCTGTAGAAATGCAGAAACAATAGTATTATTGTTAAAAGTGCTTCAAAATCTTAAACTATTTTGCATATAGGCTCATATCGGGAATCGAACCCTGGACCGACAGCCGAAGCTGAACTCGCTGCCAACATGGCTATCCGAGAGAGCTTCTCTCTTGGCATGTATTTGAAGCATATCACGAAAGGTCTTATAAAGTAGATTTTTCGTTAAATTTAGTACATATCGATATTAATAAAATGTTGTATTCTATAACATATCTCTGACACTTTGGAATATTCCAGTTTGTTTACACGAGTCTTTGACATGACGATCCCCTCAGAAATCAGCGAGGACCATGTGCTGGTCAAATGGTCGATTTGGGCCATTAATTTTGGGGTCGGTGTTTTAGGACGCGGGGGTGGAGGCCCTCCACTGGAGGCCACCCCAAAAAGGCACGCGACTGAGTTTAGAGCCACGCGTACGCTTTCCGATGCAGACGCTACTCTCGCTTTATACACCACTGTGGTCTTTTAAGTTAATGAAAAATCAACCGTGTGTTTATCTCCGCTCATTAAAATCCTTACTTAGCTCATGTTCGATGCAATGATAAAGACTCCCATGCGATTGGCATGCAAATACTTCGGAATAAAGGTTCGCCATCTCTGGCGAAACCATTTTTGCCGAAGACGTTGCCTCTTACGTCATCCTCGGAGATTCCGTTCCTTTTAATGAAAGGATTGATCGGTTTACAATTTACAGATATGTCTAGTACAGAAATGCCTCCCATCCGATGCGGATTTCTTGTGTCCATGACGATAGCCCTAGTGGGCCGCAGAGTTGACGAGAATACGTTTTCTAATTTTATGTAGTGTGTCCTCTTTATGCTGAGGATTAATTATCGAATTAATAGAAAATAGTTGGGCATCCGAAAGTTAGCTCACTTATCTGTGCTTTCATTTGTGGATATGGTATTCAAAATACATTCATATTAATATTCTATTATGAATGTAGTTCTAATTTTAATTGATCTTGATTCTTAACGAATTATACAAACTAGCGCTATTATATAATTATATTACAAACTAACGCTAGACTACGCTTAGGATTCTCGCGAGTCCATATAGTTGTAGTTGTATTGTTAAAAGTGCTTCGACAGCTTAGGTCATTTCGCACATTGGCTCCCACCGGGAATCGAACCCGGGACCGCTTTCACCAAAGGCAAACGCGCTGTCCACATGACCATCCGGGAGCCCAGCGAGTCCATATATTCCCACCACGGCAATTGCAGTAATTTGTATCTTTGATAGTAATTTAAATGTAGTTTTTGAGCCCGAAATTTATAAGGTAGAACGTACCAATGCTACTCTCCCCAAAAACAATTATTTAGGTTTTTACGTGTGGAAACCGGTTTTCACATTAGTCTTTCGATTGCGTATTTTAAGATCGCAGGCGCCCAAGTGGTTGTTGCTAGGGTGCCGCGAGGGTTTCTACGTAAGTGAGCCGCGGACGGTCGGGGACTACAGAATTCTGATGCCTGAAAGCCCATGGAAAAAAGACAGGGTCGTGGGGTCTCACAAAAGGCCCGATGCAACGGAATCCCTATTCATCCGTCTAAGCCCTGCCAAGGCCTCGCTCGGGGGACATAGGAGGAGGCAGTTTGCTCATCATCGCAGAGCACAGTGAGGATACACGTTCCATCGAAAACAACTCGTCCAGAGAGGGAGAAAGCGATTATTCTATCAGTCGTTGTTTGCCGTCTATAATTATGCCAGCCATAATAACATATTCCATCAGGATTTCACGTAATTGTCCGCTCTCGCAGTACGACCAATGCGGATAGAAATGCCTTTTATTCCAGTTTCGTAAATTCGACCCAAAGATTTGATCAAATTCTGATCGTAAGCTCGGAAAATAATTGGAATTTATAAATGGTTTTAATTTTCGTTTCTTCTACATTTGCTCGCTCACTTAAGCTTCCATTTCGCGAAAATATAAAGCTGTATTAAAAAATATACACTCGCGTGAATAATGTGTAGGTGACTGCCCCACAAGTCGCCTTTGCAAAAAGCAAAATTGGCATTCGCGTTATAGGAAGTTGGAAATTCGCGTTATAGGAAAGTTGTGTGAATCGTAAGCAGGGAATCGATCGGGATGGCGGAATCAGTGATTCATTTGAGCCAAACACTCAGATGTAGTCGATTGAAATTATTCATAGCGTGAAGAAGGATCGCTTAAGCAAGTTCTATTTGGTGAGCCCCATTATTATATATATATATACTAGTATAGATTATTGAAATATTTAAACAAACAAAAGTGTGGATCGAAGGCCGTGGTTGTTTAAATCGTGGTGGGCCTCGGAGGCAATTTTTTCGGTGAATGTGACGTGTCCTAAAGGAGGGTACGAGGGGCAGATGTTCGTGGGACGCCTGCCACTGAAAAGGGCGGGAAACCCTGGTTGCCATAGGGATGGGTGGGGGGCTGCAGCTGCCACGTGGGGTCGTCCGCCTCCCTACGGACACCACCAAATGCAGTAGCTTCGACGCATGAGGGATTTGTTTTTGAGGATAAATATCCCGACTGGAAAAGACTACGCTGACATTGATTGGTCAATTCTTTGAGGAATCGAAGGAGTATCTCATGAAGGATTGCGAAGTTTTCAATATAATATTGCAAAAACAACGAATAGTTTTAAACATCGAAGTCCGATCTTTGGCATTAATATGCAAAGGGATAGTGCCCTTTTATGCTCGATACGGCAGTGATCCGTAGTATCTGAGAAGGGAGGGCCCACATCTTAAGTTAACACCCCTTGCATATCGGCCTGTTGCCAGGGGGTGTAAACAACGAGAGATCAACAGCCGTTCGAAGCAAACACTTCCACATTGACACTTTGAAGACCGAAAAGGGTGTTAACTTCGAGAGATTTCCTTTTTAGTTACCTCGCTGCGTGTTTTTTATTCGAATTATTTGTCTTCGCATTTCTTGAATTACGATCATTGCTCGAGAATAATTCCGATTACTTTCACTCGCTTTCATCTTCCTTCCAATTTCGATTTCAGTTATGAATTTTCAGGATTCATTTCCGTATTTCCACTATATCTTACTTAATTCTTTTCTTCTCTAGTTTTATTCAAAGATTCAGTAATTCTTAAGCGAAAAAGTAATAATTCAGTAATACTTAGCTCTGTATTTGCATTAACCAGCTTTCCACTCTCTCTCGTTTGTTAATTTCCATTCCTTACATCATTTGTTACCCAACTTTAAGCTATTTGCGCTATCTAATCAAATCGACTAATATTGCGTTTATTACAGGAAATCCGAAATGGAAGATTGGAACGACGAAAACAAGTTCGTTTCTGCGAAAAGCGGGTCCGATCCTCAGTGTGATCGAAGGCTTCACCACCAGATAGCGTCGCAACCACTTGACGATGCACTTCTTTTAAAGGGAAGCGAGCCGCCGAAAATCCTTCGGAGGAACACAATGAGCTGAGCCTTTTTCCGAAGGGCCTCTTCCCACGCTTACAGTTCGCCAAACTTTCCATAGCTCCAGATACACCGGAAACTACGACCATACAGAATTCCCATGTGCCGTCGAAAATGACATGGGAAACAATCTGCGTTATGTATAATATTAATAATGATAAAGCGTCCTGTATTGAGATTGAGTCTCTTCTTACTACCAAACTTTCGTCATCTAAGTTTTAAGGAAAAAATTGGCTTTAAAAGAAGTACGCAGAAGTACACAAGTAATGTATGTGGAACAAGTGTGTATTTATAAGTATGTAACACAAACTTGTGGGTCCAGATGCATCTCAAATTACCTCGAAGAGTGATGCGATTAGAACTAGGGACCGATCACTGCGTATAGATTTTCTGTGCCTTCGGTCAGCTAGTGCAGATCTAGAATAATGGAGGAGGCGGAGGGTGGGTTAGGCACGCGCCCGGCGTGTGCCACGGCACGTGCCTCTCCTTCGTTCTTCGCTAAATAGGTCCAAAGTGAATCAACGTGAATTTCGCCACCAAATGGCATTCCACAATAAGTCCTTCGGTATTACATTCGATCTCTTTTGGGCACACTCTCAAAGGCATTTCGCATTATCAAAAATACCATTTTCTCGAGACCACTGCCATTTCAAACAATTTTTAGCCAATGAAAACGAATATCATGGAATCCTTTATCATCATAAACTTTTCTATGAATTAAAATTAGAAATATTGATCCAAAAAATCAAAAACAAGTACTAAAAGAATGGAAAGTGAATAAAGATTATCTTTGTTCTGGAGGACTATTTACATTTAATTCGCTATAGTTTCGGAGAAATAATCAAATTTTATGTAAAATGTTGTGATTTTCGACAACCCTTAATGAAGAGTGCGGTATTTTGATATGAGCTTTCTCTTGAGGATCAGGTTTACCGCTTTTCCAAGGATACCTTACCTTTATTATAATTTTGAATACATATATGTTTTCACAATTCCTAAGATAAATCTTAGGAGCATTTTCATAAATTATTTTCGCTTTGATTTTGAGGTTTGCGTTGCGTCGCGATTGGTATTTCTTTAAGTTTAAAGTTAGACAAGTTATGCATTCAATTATCATGTGTTTACAATACAATTTTAAGTCATGTCCGACATGTATGCCGGTGGTATTTAGCAAACAGAAATACAGTTCCAATTTACTTCCATTAATTGATATGTTCATTTTATTAGGTCGATTTATATCAATAAAAATGTTAAATTTGATTCAGCTGTGTTTCGTTTTTCATTTAAATGGGAAGAATACTGGCAGGGAAGAGTTATTATGGAATGAAAAAGGAAATCGGACGATACTAGCAAAGAGTAATTAAAGCTAAATATGGGTGATATATTTCTGCTACTCTCTAAAAAAATCGAATTTATTAAATTATGTCTTGTGCTATATAACAGGGTAAACAACATAATATAATTTTTTAATTATGTAGCTAAATAGTTATGGCTATATAGTTACGGGTGCATTCAGTGTTTACAACTTCGTTTTATTACAGTTATTCTTTTAACAACCGCGTATATACAAAACCTATAAAAGTATGATGTAATGTTTCAACCAATCGTCACAAAACACGCATCTGCTTGACATCTTCTGTCTTACCTGATCATGAAATAATTTAGTAACGTCTCTTTCAAAAGTTAGGTCTGTTTTTGAGTAAGTGACTGAGGAAATCATTAAATACACAAATTCAATCAAGCCTCGTATTAAGTGGAATATATTCTCGATTAGAGATATGAAAGTTTTCCAGAGGAAAAGTGAGCTTTCTGTGGCGTGGCAGCGTGGCTTGGCTGGCGGCAGCAGGGGAGTTGGTGCCACCTGGTACCACGTGATTCCATGACGCAGCTGTGCAACAGGAGCCCTCTACATAGCGCTGCTTATGGCACACTCTGGAGGAAGCAGTTGCTTCTTCTCGTGTCTTGACCCTCATCCATTTTCAGATTTACGTCTTTTCATACGCCTGGATATTCATTTTCTGCTGCATTGCGACTCTAAGATATCCGAATCACTTTCTGCTAAATTCGATCTCCGAAACTCCCTCATAAATATAAGCATTGAAAGAGTTTCAATTTTGACAGATTTCGACCTCAGGTGTACCAATTCCGTCAACTTTGTTTCCTCAAAGATGTTTGTTTACCGGTTGCCATGCAATTTAAATCCTCCTGAGAAACCCAATAAATGAAAACTTCGTTTTTACGTATAAACTCAATGGAATGGCGATTGACTTTTTGGTATTCCAGGACTAAATGGTGAATAAAATAAAACCATTTTACCAGAGTATTGTAAAACCACTTACTATTAAATATTATTTATCAGTTTCTCTTCCTAGAGAAATAAATCAATTCGCTTTGCGCACACAGCACTGGAAAAGTGGTTTTAATCTATTCACTATTAATTTTTTTACATTTATTTCTAGACTGATTGATCAATTTAAGGATGGGGAGTCCCTCTGTTAGAGCCGGATGAATGGTTTAGCCCTTATTCTTTTACTCGTTGACGCAAAAACTGACGGCGAAATTTCCTGAAGCGGTTCACGTTATTCAGACAATCCCCGTTCACCTCTTAAACGGTGCTCTTTAATAATTAATCGAAACCTTGAATTAGCAAAAAAAGACGTTACTGTACACTACGATTACATTATTTTAAAATGATATTACGATCAAATGCACACACTTTAAATTATAAAAAAACCGCTGTAAAGATTAAGACACACTTGTTAATTTGTAATTAAAATGTATTTCGAATAATTGTAAATATATACTGATTATTTGTATGGTTCAAAGACAGCCTCTTGGTGAATTGAGGGACTAAAATAACTGTATCGTTCATTTATTCATATAAATACAGGCATTGTCTTTTGCGGCTTAAACATGGTGTGTTTCGCTCTTTATATTTTATTTAGCAATTGAGATACAAAATAGTAAGTATATTCTTAATGAAAAGAACTAATGATGGCAAATTTAAGCAGGTAAAATAAATAATAGAAACAATGGAATGAAGAAGAGCGTTGGCAGCGGATGCGAAATCCTTTCCCACCGTTTGAGATCGAGATATTGATGGTTAACCAATTGGATTCATCACCTGTTGTTGTTATGATAACACCAAGGAGTCTCACCTGCGAAACGACTGCAGTCGATTTGTACGGCTCTTGCATCTCTTGCAGATAAAATTTGTAATGTTAAAAGTGCAAGATTTGTTGAAACATCCTTTATTATTGAATTTCACGATAGAGGAAAGGTTCCACAAAGATAATGATGCAATTTGTATTCATGCATTAATTGTACGAGTGCAAAATTTGTATTCATAATATCATTAGTGATAAATTTTCCACGCAATCTGAGTTTCCTCCTTTTCAATATTTGATAATTAAATAAATAATAAAATTAATAAGTACTTAATAAAATTGATGAGTACCAGGGAATATATGGGACCACAAGCTGCTAAAATTGCAAAAGGTACTCAATTTTAATGTAAAGAAAGAAAATACTGAACACGGCTGCTGAAGAATTAGAGGTTAAAAATCTCCAATAGACGTCTTTGTCGGCGTCCCTCGTCTCGTTCACCTCAATTTTAATGTTGTAAAGACGATCAGTCTTCGCCTTGTTGCATGCGTCGGAAGATGTTACATTAGGCACAAGTACAAAGAAGAACCATCTCAGGTCTGTGAAAAAATCTTGTGCGTCGAGTCCATGATAAAGATAAGTATTTGAAGTGGTAATAGTATTGGAAATTTCAGAAGCAAGTGAAAAAAAAACAAAATGGAGAAACATGTTTAGCACTCAAATACCAGAACAAAATGTAAATGTTATTATGTGTAAATACATGACTTGATCTGATAAAGTTTTTTTTGGCGAATTTTCTTTCTTATGCCTGAAATGATGAAGAGAGCGAAATATGGAAAATCTCGTAATTCCCAAAGTATATCCTACTATTACTATTCTATACTGTGGCTATTCCCAGTATTTTAGATTGATTTCTGTTTTCTTTCGTTTGAAGAATGCAAAACCGAATATTCAAAATCGGAAATTCAAAACTGGAAGGAATGCAAGTGCAAAATGCAATGATCAATTGCCCTGGCTGTAGTTGTAAATCAGGTAAAATTTGTGGGGTAAATCTCGTATGTAAATCACATTTTACCGTATGAACATAATGATAATATAAATTGTTAATAATGACTATTTAAGAATTCGATTCTTGTAACATTTCATTGCTAATAATAAATCATTGAGCTAACCTGGCGAGTCTGGTGTAACTTTGTCGTAATTTAAGTTCTCGCTAATTGAGGTTTTAAGCAAATCTGTTTGACAAATTGGCAATAGATTCGTAATGAGGTGGATAAAGTTATTCATGGAAGAAGTTTGATTTCAAGACAAACGAAAGAAATGTGGACAAAGTATGACTACGTACCGACACCATTGTTATCACGTGCTTCTTTTACAGTTTATCATTGTGAAATGGGAACAAAATAAAATGTCTCAAACCTTAAAGCTGTAAAAAATTTACAAGCGTGGTTACTTTTTGAAACGCAATGATTTTTTGCTCCATATTTTTAAAACATGGATGTCAATGGAAACTCAACGTACAAGAGTTATGAGAATAAAATGCTCAGATAGGATACTTAGCCATATATACATACCCAGGTTAGCTCTACATTAGCTGGCGAATATAACTTTATTTTCAATTAGTTAATTACCTAGTTATACAAACGTTTTCTTGATACGGAATACGTGAAACGACGAGGCATTAGTGGTTTTGAAAGAGTTTCATCTTTCCCCGATGCCATTCATCCGAGTAGTTTCCTCATTTCATGCCGTTCTCTCAAACTGCAAGGATTCCGCAAAATATGCGTTTTAATTATCTCCGCGATGTTTCGCCTGTCTCTCCGCTTTTTCTCATTTTTGTATCGGAGAGTAATTGTGTGCTAATCTCTCACGTGAGTGCATCGATTCGGCCGAAGAACGAGCAAAGACGCGCACGTGCGTGCATTTTCATTTAAATGATCACCCACGCAAGGTGAGCGGAAGTCCGTCGGCAATATTATAAAAAATCGACAAAAGACCAACACGTGCTACTTCAAAACACGCGGAAGTCCCTTTCTTCGCGTTCCCCTTTCATTCCCACTTCAAGTTGCGCTGCGAAAGAATTACACACTACAAAGTATAAAGTTTAACCTGAGACAGGAATAATGTTAGCTCACACGGTGAGTCCTATTGTCCGGGGAAAGAGTTCAAGTTGCCGGTGTTCTTGTGCACAGTTCAGTCTCTCTGTAGCTCTGGAATTAATAATTTAAGATTAAACAAATTAAGGACTTTGTCAAGGCGAGATCGAGACTGAAAAGTCTCTTCTTCCCTGTTCACCTTTCATCAATGATATTAAAAAAATAGTAACGTGTAGGTGAATGGAGAGGAAAAAATGTATGATGTGGATGTGTAAAAAATCTGAGGTTATATCTCAGGAAATAACTGTGCAGAAAAACACCCACGAGGAAGGAGGCCATGAAAAACCTGCGCAAAAACATACTGATAGTGGAAGCAAAAAGATGCAAAAGAAAGCAGTATATAAGCTGGGTTAAGTAACTTATATATTAATTCCTATAAAATTGAAGTCAGGGCAACTTCGAGTCAAAGAACTTCAAATTGTAATTAATGATAATACAAAAAAGAAAATTACACCTATTAAATATTTTTCGCAGAAAAACACTGATATTGTTGGAGAACAATGAAGCCAAACATTTTGCTAAGGCATCGTAAAAAGAAAGCATTCTCACCTTTCACCTCATTTTTCTTATTACTTTCTCACCGCTTTCTTAACCATTATATGTATATGTTGCATTCACTCTGATTTTTAAGTTTTGCTTCTAAATTTGGGGGGATACGGAAATTACGAGGATATCTTCTATCATTTAGGTATTTATTGAGAGAGTTTATTTCTGTAATTTCTTAGCAGCTGGTATAAAGCTGAATATTCAATCACACGCAATGTTAGCGCTTAAAAAGGTATGATCTACATAAATATCCTGCAAGCTGCCTCTCGGTGTGTTGCATGGGGTATAAACAATAGTCGTCCGAACTTATGATATTAAAGATTCAAAGAATTGGTGTGGACGCGGAAATCAATCCGTCCATAGTGGCAGAGCTCGCCAAAACTGTCCTTTAAATTCTTAATACTCAAATTCCACGCCAGGATTTCATCCTTTTTGAGTGCATTCCAAGAATTAAATATCCTGAAAGTGTTTTTCTTCGGATAATGCGATACAATTTCAGTAAACCAACTTAGCGAATAATTAGATATTATTTGCTCGTGTTTTTATACGTATTAAGGCTTTGATTTTCAATTTGTTTTTCAAATGGAATATTGTTACTGCGGTTCTTCGATTTAACATCAATCTGAAAATCAACTGCTGCGCGTTGATTCAGCGTTGCGAAATTGTGATTAGATTTCGTAATGGGGCCCCACTAATTGCTCTCTTCAAATCTGGAAGCCCTATTTCTTCTTTACAACTCTCGGTCCTCATATCCTGTCTAGACTTCTGTTTGGACACTGGACACTGTCTGGACACATTATCCTTTAAAATGTGCCACTTATCGATGCATTTAGCGTGGATTCCATTATTCTCGGAGAAACTTCGAAATGGTTTGGTTAGCATGCGTTAATGGCTTCGGGTTCCAGTCCCACCTAATCATTATTTTCCTTGTTGGTTAGCTTTCTTTATCAGCATTTGTACTAACTGGCAACTGATTTTATAATTTTATTCATTATTTAAATTAATTTCATGTTGTTGATTTGTTGTTTTACTTTGTTCTCACTGATTGTTGGCTTTTCCTTGCTCCTTGTTATTTCGTCAACTGTAATTGGCCTCGTGCTGTTTGTTTGTAATTACTGATAAATAAATAAAAATAAGTAACTGTTGATAAATTAATCTGAAATAATTTCCTGACTCAAATAATGTAATATTTATAATATTTAATGCACGCGAATGTGTTTTTTTAGTCTTTCATTCCACTGAATGTGGAAATCCGGATAACCGAACCGAAAAAACCGATATTTTTGGTCGGAGATGTATCGAAAAAACGAAACATGGTGAACATGAACCGATTCGAAAAAAGATCTTAATTTCACTCCTTCGGATCAGTTCTCAAGGTTTATATGAAAGAAGGATCAACAGTTGTTCCCCGCCATGGGTCGGTTGGAACGAGACGATAGAATTTTCGCTAATGAAGAAAGCAGTGGAAAAACCGACAATAAAACTTGGTAATCCCCAAAGAAAATTTCCCTTTGGTAAATCTTAAGGAACGCCCGAGAATACCGTTATGACCAAACGAAATTTCCTTTCTTCTCCACATGCCACACGAGGGGTGTCAGCACGGGGGGTCACGGGAAATCCAAGTATAGTAAAAGCTCTTAATGACAAAGTCGCCCGCGAACTGTGCATACAAAATATTTGTTTTTCTCAGCTGTTTCTGAAAATGGATTATCGTTTCGTAGGGTTCGCTTCTTGAGCAGCGGTTGGTATCGAAGATGCTCTCGTTTATTCTCTTTTAAGAAATTATTAAATTGGAAGATATAGTAAATAAAACTTGCGATTTGAAGGTGATGATGACGGAAAGTCATTTGAGAAAAGTTGAAAAAAGCGGCAATCAAGGTCCAGTGAAGTTCGAAGAGGAGTTCTTTATCGTGTTCCATTTGAAATGGAAACGAGATCAGATGATGGAGATGCTGCCTCTGCACGCAATCACTAATACAGAAAAACACCGGTGACCGGTGCAAAACTTTCGGTCGAAATTTTGAAATATGTTTTTTTTTTAATAAATTTTAGTGAAGCGTAGAGGAAGATCAGTTTAAGCCCTCAAACAGCTTTTCCTCAGGAATCATTAGAATTGCTGTCTGTATCAGAAAAAGTACGAGTTACTGCGGCACAATGACCCTTTATTTAACTTTTTAGAATTAAATTGATCGAGATATATTCAACGTCGCTCATGTCTGTTGCTTTAGTCGAATTGAAGTAAAAGGTAATTGAAACATACATCACCCGTCGTCCTCTATCAACACAAATAAATGCCAACGAATAGCTTCTGAAACCGAGAACGGTAAACTAAAGGTACAAAACTAATGGTAGAATGGAAGATATCATTTTGGGATTGGCAATATTTTACAATATTCAAAGTGATATTTTCTTTCCTCAATTATTATTATTATTACAAAAATGTTACAAGTGGAGTAATCGTCCGATGGCAAACATATTACATATAGTATAAATACATACATATATCATATCTGTGAATTTTTTAATACACAAATTTCCCCACCGTACATTCATCACCATACCACCCCTACTCCACCTGCACTCGTCAACGTCAAGCTCACTCATCCTTAATATTTTTACCCAATCTTTTGGCAAACTCCCTACGATGTTTTGAGAAACTCCAAGACTCCTGCAGGCAAATCATTCCAATCTGTAATAGAAAGATTTAGAAAGGAGATTTTACTAACGTTTGTTCTCTGCTTTATTGATTTAACTTTATGACTATGGTCTTTTCTGCCATGAAATTTTGCCGTGTTGACTTTCTTTGATAATTCCTCAAACGAATTAATTTCTGTGTATACTTTAAAAAATATGGCTAGTCTTTTCTTTAATCTCCGCTCCTCTAAACTTTCCCAACCTAATTCTCCTAGCATCTGAGTGACGCTAATATCTGCCTAAGACGAATCTCGCCGTCTTTCTCTGTACCTTTTATATTTTTCGCTTTAAACCTACCTCATGCGGCTCCCATAGGCATTCCCCGTATTCCAAGATTGGCCTAACAAATGATTTGTACGCAGCCTCCTTAACATTATTATTTGATTTATTAAGAGTACGGACTAGGAAGTTTAATACTTTGTTGGCTTTCAAAATGATTCGCTCTATGTGTTCATTCCATTTCCAAGTCCCTACTGAATGTTAAACCTAAGTATTTCACCGTATGCTAACTAGGCAGAATTCTCCCACCCAGATGATATGCGTGTAGATGTCTACTTCTATTAAAACTGATCTTCAATAATAAACCGTCTGCAAAGATTCTGCAGTACCTGAAGATTTATATTTGTTTAAAAGATCGCAAGGGAAGGAAAACCATAATGTGGCAAAATGATCTTCGTATGTCTATATTGAAATTCGAAGGCGAAATCGTGTGGGAAATCCATCATGTAAAATGAAGAAAAGAGAGGCGGTACTCTTTCCACAATTTTATCACAATTTCCACAAAATTGTGGAAAAAGTACCGCCTCTCTTTTCTCAATTTTATATATATTGACAACTTGCAGATCGCGTCTCGCTTCCCTTCCCGAAAGATTCGCTTTTTCGTCACCTCGAAGCGTCTTTCAAAAAAATGTTTTCGAGCGGTTCGTCTTCGCATCTCTTAATTTACTCTCATTGTCTGAAGCGAGAATGATTCCTATTACCTTTCCCTCAGCTTTCTCCCTTCCGAAGATTCCAGACCTACATTTTTTGAATTCATTCCCATAGAGCTTGCAGTTTTATCTCTGTGATTTTCACAACTCTTTGCCTCCTCTACTTCTTGGCGTCGATTCCTATAACGCATATTTCAGGCGATTCAGCTCTTTCATCGCACCCACAGTTGTGTTCTTATTCGACGATTTCTCTTTCGCACCTCATTCGTTGTCCAACTTAATGCGCTCTGCCACTGAATCGAATATTCCAAATCACTCCATTTTTGATTCTCATAGAAACTTTCCCTATCATAACGATACCTATGTAAACCATCTTAAAAAGAGAAAAGCTCTGTAACTTCCGCAATGTGTATTTCAGTCGACCGGTTTCGTCAACGTATTGACATCTACTGCCAATACTGATATCTTTTAGATTGATCGTGTTTTATTTTGCTTTTTTCTAGTTCAGTCATATTTTTGATCACAAGTATATGTATCTACTTACTGTATTCTCTGAATTTCATTTTTTATCAACTTTCATTATTTGTCTTGATAATATGTCTCTAAAATTTCTTGTAATTTTCCAGGTTATATGTACATTGTTTTCTTTAATATCCTTTAGTTTTTGCTATCGGTAGGTTTGCGCAGGTTTTTCACACCCCCCTTCTTTGTGGGTGTTTTCCTGCAGCAGATATTTTTTCCTAAGCTTTTCTTAGGTTTTTTTTAGATCCGCAATCCCTTCTTACATTTTCTTTTATTTTCCTCTTAAGTTTCATTGATACATGTAATATACTTTTAATAATGTAACTACTTAACGAAAGGTTAGATGGAAGAGGAGACTTTTTAGTCTCAATCTCGCCTATAATAAAGACCCCTATTAATAATAATAATATCCGACATCACCTGAAGATGTCAACACTTAGTCAAACTTGTTGACGGAAATATATACTGTGGAAGTTACAAAGAATTTTTCTTTTAAGATTGTCCCTAAGGATATTCTTCCAAGTTACGATTGAATATATTAATATTTTGCCTATATAAGCTACTTTTCTTGACGCAATTGCCGTTTTTCGAAGATTTTATTTCGATTCATTTGTTTACATGTATTTCCAGTTGCCAATTTTCCGCCACTTGAATTTGGCACATTAATCCCCTGACAGAGACATGTTCCTGAATATTCTCCTTGTAAAAGGAGAGAGACCGTGTGGAGGCCTATTTGTGTTTACTTGGAATCTCGAGGAAAGGTCTTAAGAAGCCCTCTGGGGAAGAAGGAACATCTGCCACGCGACTCGGTGCGTTCTGCGCATGCGCCGACAGGTGATATTCGCGCGCAACCGGTGGCACCTGAATCACTCCACGTCATTGAGTCCGTGGTAAACAGGAAGGCCTCTTTTATGCACGGACCATTTAAGTATCGGATAAGGGAAACGCCGGATAAGACGGTGGTCGTTTCCATCAGGGTCGTGGGCTGGCTTTGCGACTCCGTCCCCAAGGTGGGAACTGAATTTACGGAAAAGATGCATTTCCGATATTTCAAGAAGCATCTTCATTGGGATTAGAAAGTCTCACCTTCTATTAAGACCTTAAAAAAAAGATCGTACCTACAAACAGTGTTACTCAAATCGTATCTTTAACAACGGTAATGGAAGTTTGCTTCTTAGAGAAACCAATTACATTTACATTAATCGATCAAAACTTAATTTCCATGAAGACACTTATTTCGAGTTATCTAGGCGGAATTATTGCCAAATTTCTTAGAATTATTTTTCATATAAAAAGGTGCCGTAAATAATCCATCCAATATATTATTGAACAAGATTTTTGTTACAAGAAATTATTTTCAATGACGAAATTACGCCAATAATTGAAGCAGTTCAATTTTACCATTTCTCGTGATATCAATAGTAATGTAAAATTCGCCCTTATTTGATATATTTAATTGAATTTAATTATGTATGTACCTCAACTCCTTAAACATTTGCTAAATCGTTCATTTGAGAGAGAATGAGGCTTCCTAGGAAAAATGAGGAGTGAGGTGATCTCGATAGAGCCCTTTCAGTGCACCGTAAAGAGCATTCAATGAGGAGGGAAATGTGGGTGGACCCCTCTGTGAACATGTTAAATGGTATAAAGGAATGCACTTTCATTGTATAATTTACATAATCATTTCGTTTGCCGCGTATATACATCGCTATTCAGAAACCATGGCAAATAGAGAATATGAACAACCCATAGAAAGAAGCCTACCGCTTCGACAGATCTTCTGTTCGTAATTAGGACACACTATTTACAATTAAATGCCTGGCAATGCTACCAGTAAAGCAGGAATAACTCAAACACTGAAATTTCCAGGTATTCAATTTTTAAAGATTTAACGTTACACCCACGTTTTCTAAAATTTACCTACGTTGTTTACAATGTGTGAACTTAAATCGCTTAATGTTAATAAACAATATTCCAAGTATATAATCAACAAGATATTATATTAACATTTCTGGGGAGACAGAGAACCTTTGCATTATTGCGGGGGTAAGGTTATGTCCCTTATAGAGACTGGTAAAAGAAAACTGTTTATCTTCACACGCTATTCCAAAAAACAGTTATATTGCATCGCGAGTAGAATGTCAAACGTATCGATGTGCGGTTGCATTTGACGTTCTCTCTTTTTATGCAATAGATGCAATTGCATATTCACTGAATAACTCCTTCGCACGCTTTCGTCTCTTTGCTAAAGCGTATTCCCACACATCTCAAAAGTTGATATTTCCAAACGATCCATTACAAAACTAAATGCATTGCGTAAATCTCTGATTGTTTTCCAAACGGGACAATCGGACGCTCGTTTAATCATACTAAAAAAATTACAGCTTTAAGACTTCACGCATTATCAATAACTAACCTTGTCGTGGAAAATGACGGCAGCATTTGCTGTGCTCTTAACTGTGTTAGATGTAGAACATGGCAGAAAACCCCCAAGTGCTCGTTGGGAAGATCGAACCAAAGAGTCGATGATTAGATTCTCTAAGGTAACTCGCTATTTTCAAAATGCAGATGCTTTTTCTGTCATCAATTATTTTAATGGGAATGAATTTCGCTCGGTTTATTCGACGGCTGAAACAGTTTTCGAATTTGTCGACGATAAAGTCGACAAAATGTTCTCATATTGAATGCGATTTGTCAACATTTCGAAGGTGCGTCTTATTTAGGATGAAATTTAGACTTTAAATTCTCATCTTCCATTAATTTAGGAAGAAAAAATCTTTATTCAATTTCCCTTTTGGTGTTTGTATTCATTCCTGAGGACCAATTGTTTGTGAGAACAATTCTAATTTGCAAAGGAAGTTGGTAAAACCACGAATGGTAAAAATAGAACTTAACGTCTATTTTGTGGAAGTATTTTTCAGTTAAAGTGAAGCCAAGTATAGTATTGGTAAATTAATTTGGATATCAATCCCTAAATAGGATCCAAATATTACATATAAAAATAAGTTAAAAATTTAAATAATTGCTTCGATGATGAATAAAAGCTCTAAATTGAATCTAAAGGTGTAAATTTCAGAATTGTCGATAAATGAAAGAAGTTGAATTTGACTTTTCACAGCATCAATTTCAATTGTTTTCTGTCAGTTTCAGTTTTCTGTGCGAAGAAAATCTGGAACTGTCTTCAAACGATGGAAGGAAAAAGTTGTAGTGTGTAAGGAGGATGCAATTGGTTACAGGTACAGTTGTTCTTGGTTACAGTAAAATACAGTTAATGACCAATGAGTTCATTCTGTTACAATTATTTACAGATAGGCATGGCAGTGGGGATTTGTGTAGTGCCTCTTCAAATATACTGACGCTTTAAAATAGCTTGTTTCTCAGTTTTGTTTGTTAATTAGAGGGACAGGAACATTAAATATGATCTTTTCAAATTCATTTAGCAATTAAATGACTTCTACTCGAACAATTTCGATGTTATATTGCATCAAAATTGGCGGAAGATTCGAGACCGATGCTCGACTTATCGGGACTTCATTGAGGTACTCAAGAATCGATGTTTAATTTCTGCCGTGAATAAAGCTACTCAAGTTACCAAGAGAGGTCATTTTAAAAGCATTCGAGGAGAGGATGGACACGCTATCGATCCTTGGGCAGGTGTCGTTGGAAATGGACCAGTGATGACGAGCACAGCCCGTGAAGGGGCACCGAATCATGTCAAACAGAGCCGAAGGGGAGGCGATTAATTTTGCTATGGAGCAAAGAAACCAAGGGCAACCCTTGTTGAATGAGAAACCTCCAGCTCCGCATCGTATGTATCCGGATAAATACATTTTATCGAAACATTCACTGATCGCTTGATAATGGCGATGAAGTATGCCGAACCTTTTCTTAAATCTTTGAGTCGAATATATATTGACATCTCTCCTTCGAAATTTATTTATCTTCGCGCATCTGTCCGTCATTTTATGTGGACTTCTACTTCGAATGCTCTACATGTAGACGTAATGTTGTTGATTTAGACTCCTATATATTTTTTTAATATACTCGTAACTGAAATCTGTAAATAAGTTAGTTCGTTGATGGTCATTGTTGATGTTGACGGTGTTGTCATGTGCTTGTTTAGATAGCAAATATATTTAGATGTTTGCCGAAATATCGTATTTAGCTGAAATGAAGTAGTTGCTGAGTGATATCAAAGCTTTAAATTAATTGTTTGGCGCATCTATATTCCTTTCACAATGATTTGTATCCGCAATCCAAGAATATATATCAATTAGTTTGCGAGGGGCGTTCAAAGATTTCTTGGTTTTAACCGCGTACGAGGTAATTTAAAACCTAAACAATGACGTTCTATGGTTTGGATGGGGGTGAGGTGATAAAGAGTGGAGGGAGAAAACAAAGTCAATAAATGGATGAAAAAATAAAACATTAGAAGCTAATAAGGGAAACGGGAAGAAAACCCAAAGCGATCAAAGTAGAATTGAACTTTTCTAGATAATTTATTTCTCTGCTCTATCACTTTATATCGATATTTTCTCGCCATCTTAAACTTCGCCATTCAGCCTACGAATATTTTTAGTCTTGTGTTTTTCACCATAAGTATTCCCGTTATATTTAACATTATCGGTTTCCCATATTATTACTCACAAAATCTTTCCTTCTTATTCCCTTTCATTCCTCAGTCTTTCAGTCGTCTATTATTTACGTCTCTTTGGCATACTTTAAGGGCGTAAAATGCATATTATTCTTATTTTATTGTTTTCCTCATTCAGATCTAATGATTATTTTGTTTTTCCGCTTGCATTTACTCTTTCTAATATTCACTTCAATTCTGTTGTCTGAGAAGTAATTCCCGACGCTACTTTATCTATCGTCTGCTAGCGATGTTTCCAATTCAACTTTACTTTATTACTTTTCCCTATTACAACCTTACTTACTATATTATGTACTTCAAATGCCATCGTTGTTGTTCAAGCGTCATCTTCGACGCATCAAAAGTGCTACATCTTCGTCGGCCATTTAAAGTACTCGGGCGTTTCGTTGTTCATCATTACCACTTGATGATTTCCCCGACGCCGTGGTCCTCGATGGCTGAATCCTCGAATATAGTTTCAGTTTTGGAAGATCCTCGAGGTAAGAGGGAGGGCAGGTGGGCGAGGCACCTGGAGAGAGAGGCAACTGGTGCCTGTCCCGGAATCTGAGGGCCTCCTTTTTTTGGCCAACGACCCATATGCGGTTGAAAAGGCGTCCCTTCGGATTTAGGGAGTGCAACAGACAGCTGCCCTTCCTAAGATGAGATGTGATTGGTCGCGAATTAATCATTCTTCGAGATTTAAATGCTCGTCTCATAATACCTGAGAGTATGAAGAGTTGGATGAGCGATTCCTCATCAAAGAGAGATCGAGATTACGTCCATTGCCCATCGGAGGTGAAAAGTGAGTACTGGTGTCTACAGCCCCTGCCACACGCCGAAAGGCGGCTTGCAGGGTATTTATGTAGATGTAGGTGAGGCTAGGGCGGAAACACGGTGGAAATTGAAAATACAAAATAAGGAATACATCGCTATGGAAATTTAATAACATAAATAAAGTATTTCGGATCAAAGAACATACAAATGAGTAAAAAACACGCCAAAGAAAGGATTTTTAGTAATTATAGAAGCAACATTTTGCCTTTTCATCTGAGGATTCTATATTCGAATTACCTTTACGAAATAGTATGCTCTAGTCCTGTGTCTGGGTGGACTTATCAGGAGGTGCCTAATTATACAGGAAAAGCAATAATTCAATAAAATTGATCAAACAGTCAAACTAACACTTACAACAATCGATAGAATAATAAGTGAAAGGATTAATCACCAAAATAAAGATCCTTAGCATACGGTATACAAAGAAATCACATAAACAATTATCAGTAATATCTATAAACTACTTAGTGATAAGTCATAAAAACATCCGTAATATGCTTCATACAAGAAATATCAACAAAAAAATCATATTAGATACTACATGCAGTTAAATCATCATATGAACAGAACAACAAAGTAAATAGTATGCTTCATGCAAACAAAAATACAACAAGAAATTATAAAATCAAATATCGTACATTGGCAAGATAAAACTCTGCTAGTTTAGAACGATATACATCTGATCTATTTATATAGCTCCTTTTAGGAGATATTTCTTTACTTTTCATTTCTTCCATTTTATGTAATGATCACAGATGATTTGGTAGAGTTTTGAATATTATGCAAACCTTAACCTCAAAATTATTTTTACCGTAATGGTCGTTTAAGCGTGGCCCACTCTTCTGTTAATTTATTTCGGCTTTCCATGTAATTTTTCTTCACCTGATGTATGGACAATGATGTAAGTCATATAAAATTCAATACTATTAACGTTTAATTGTGTCATAATTAACCAGCATTTTGTTTTTCTTATCTCATTTTGAGAAATTGGCTTGTGCCTCTCTTAAATTTACATAATAGGTCCGCATCTTAATATCGACTCCAACTATACCATATTCATATATGTATGTCATCATCCATTATTTTCTATTTTTGCCAAAAATGGCAAATTTAACTTCGCTCTCACATTCATCCTCATTTGAGTCAATTATATTTTATGGTATTATTATGTTTATTGATAGTAATACACTTTTATCACCGTTTAAAAGACCAGTTTTTTCAATAAAAACAAAATTCCGTGGTGTTCGATCTAAGCTACTGTGTCTAATTTAGTTTAATGGAATAATCTATGATGAAAAGACGATTAAGTTTAATGTTTCGTATAAAATGAAATCTAACGGCGGCAGGATCGAGCGATTTTTTATGTTAAGACGTCAATCTTAGTCATGAACAAGGAAAGGAATATAAATAAGCCCAAAAATAAATACAAATCATTATTATTAATATTAATAATAGTTTTGGTTCAAATTTAAAGCTGCGATTAAAGAGATTAAATTCAGCTAAGCGATAACTTTCTAATGCACGGATTTTAATGATTTTGTGATTCGATATCGTCACTTACTTTACAAGAAAACGAACTGGATAATATATACTGGATAACTGGATCTTTCTTTAACAATTAATATCCTTTATCTTAAGGTATGAGACATAGTGTATAGTATTTAATGGTATGAGGTATAATGCATCTTACTGGGACGGATTCTTGGTTAACTGTTTTAGTATTGTTGCAAATTATGGAAATAGTATTATGCAAATATTATATTATTATAACCATGATTTGCAACAGTGCTAATAGAACTAACCAAGACATCGTCCTCGTAAACTGCACTATACCCATGTGTTAAACCCTGTAATCATCAAACGAAAGAGTAACGTAAAATCAACAACAAACGAATTCTCCAATATTCACACAATAAAATATAAAAGTCTTATGACTATTTAGCAATTATATGCGGACCTCCTGCGGCTGGATACAAAAGAAAAAGTTTTCGCAAATATGACTTGTGGCAATAAATGTGAGTACCACATCGGAGAAATTAAAATTTTCGTGTTTGTACAATTAAGTAAGGCATTGTTTCATTCTTCGTTGCAAATTAAAGGTAGTATTTATTTTAATCTACCAGAAATGAAGAGGAATATAGTTCAAAGCTCACGAAACTCAAGATGGTCATTTTTTATGCAAATCACCCAAAATGTAATTTCTAATTATTAGCGGACTATTTCTGGGAAAGTTTTGATCGCTTTGATTTGATTTAATCGAAAGTAATTCGCAATGGATATTGAAAATTAGACTCTAAAATAAATGTTTCTTATACTCAGTATTAAAAACGGTGGGAATCGGCAAACAGGAACAGGCGGCCAACCGAACAACATTTAATGGGAATAAGTGTTACCGATGAACACGAGCATTGACTTCCATTATTGACGCGAGCATCTCTCACGTTGAAAATCATAAGTAGTTTACTTTAATAAAATGAATTAACTTTCAATTGGTGAACTAAATAACATTTATTGCGTCAAATAGTATTTTAGTAATGATAGTTAATTTATGAGCATTTTAAATAATAATTTTGATGTTGAATTAAATGTGAAATACCTGGAAATTTTTTAGCGATAGTTGTTGTTTTTTTGTTTTCAAGGTAACCGTTCGAGGTAAACAAATCAATCGAAGGAGACGAAACGGACCTATGTCGATTTTTTTCCATTTTTAAACCGTTACCACTATAGCGTGTTTAATCCATTCTTTGCACTTTTTATCGAAATAAGATGTTAATGTGATAACAGACTCGAATATATGTGCGATTGTCTTCTACGTTGTATTTCGTATTCAGCATTTATCGCAATCCGGTAACGCGCTCCGAATGATGGGATATCACGCGGCCGGAAGTTCCTTCACAATTTGCGTCTTTCGCATTACTTGGAACAGTTCGTCAATTAATGGCCATTGATCCGCCTGACATTAAATCTGAGTTTGGGCAACAGTTGGCGCCACCAGCAGGCGCACCAACTGCCGAACACCTTTCCTTCTCACCTGTTGAATGCCTCGACAGCTGTTCCTCTCAAACTGCATCTGTGCCTCTCCTCGGAATTAGTTCAATTCAAAACAAAGAGATTCCTCAATCACGATTCCTCACTTTCTCAGCATCCACTGTTCACTTCATCACTGAGTATCGCAATGCAACTTACATCAGTTCTGCTTACTGAGGAGAGCCCCGAATAAGCTCTTGGCGCAGTGTACGAGGAGCCATGAACGAAAGTATTCCGTCAGAAAGTGAACATTATTCGCTTCGGATTTGGTTCGGTATTCTCGAGAAATCGTATCAAATATTCTGCAAAACAATACAATATCAAAAATTGTTATGTATTCGAAAACTTAATTTTGTGTTAGGAAATATTGATTTTTAGCGTAAACATTCGTGTTATTATTATTAAGTTAAAGCTGCGTATGATAACCTATTCTTTGTATTTTTTCATTGTTGGTTATTGTACCGTTGTATTTTAAATTGTATTATATTATATTATTATTATCACATACGTTATAACTGGAAATCGGTCCGCTGGAAAACTTAGTGCAACTCTATACAGAACTCTACATAATTACATCAGTCTATTTCGTCTTAAATAATATCCAAATGAGAGATGCTAACATAAATCTCATTCTTCACCTGAACTTTCTTTCCTTTTAAATTTCGGCTTAAACTAATCCATCGGAAAATACGGATACTTTTTATATTTACAGTGTATTCTTATCTTCCTCTGTGATGACCTTCCACGAGGTTACGCCGAAACACATTGATTCAGACTTGTGATTTAAAGTGCCGTGATGATATGTGCAATAAATAAGTGCTCTAGTGATTGGTCGGGATTCAACGGCTTAGATACGTATCTCGGTAGTACATGATTATTATTTTAACGTTTTCATAACTGGCGGTGCTAATGCATGAAAATCTTTTCCGAGAGAAATAGAGTCATATTTAGTCAAAGTCGGACCATTGATAAACTTAATTCAATCGCATTTTATCATCAATTTTATCCCGTGTTGTCACGAGCAAGAACGGTTTGGAATAAAAATATATTACTGCTGTTGTACTACGAGAATTCTCACAAAGTTATTTTACATTTTTTAGTTTATTTTAGTGGAGACTAGTTAACTATCTAGTTTAGAAACCTAATTTCCAAAAGGTGACATTCGAAGCGCCTGTTTTAATTTTTAAATCGAATGGTTCATTTAAATTGATTGAGGATTCTTATTCAAGGGGCCGATTAAACAGCGATAGACATCGGGAACTTATCATCAAGACTCCTCTTGGTTTTGTCGAACGGATTGAATTATGATTCCGAGGATATAGACGTAATTTCATTATTTATGTAAATACCTGCATCTATTTTTGTATGGTCCTCTGCAGAACCTTATTTTACATTCGATAAAAATAGGTTTATTAAATTAAGATATTTCAACGGTATTTACTGTGGCTGAATTTGACCTTCCGGGTTTGGGTACTGCGTTTAAAGCGACGATAAAATAAAAAGTACAACTTACGGGGCTTTCCCATAACTGAGAGAAAAACGCCCATTAAGGGCTCTTGTCGTTTTTACTTGTAATAATTAAGGATAGTTTGAAAACTTCGATCAAAATAATATAGGTTTTTATTTTGACGTAAAGCATTGAATAGATTTGATTGGATCTCATAGAACTTGAATATGACGCATAATCTGAAAAAATCGGTGTACAAAATGAAAATATATTACACTGATATTTGAAATCGAATCTATAAGTAAATTTAAATACAGGAACTTCTCTGTGTACAAGTAGAAAATTGAAAACGGGACAGTCCCGTATTTTGCTGGCCTGGTAAGACTTGCATATACCAGTGAATACTATACATATTTAAAATACCACGAACATTATTTGCATTTTTAAATGGTTATTATTCTCTCATGCAATGAGTCCGTTATATTTTTCCGCTAACAAAGGAATATCGACCTCGGCGTCGCCATTTTTCGTGCTCCAATTATTCCAGGATGCTTCATTCTTTTTATTATTTATGCATTTGGATCACTCCCCCATTGCTTTATAATGAGGACCACGACTTTGGAACCAAACGATCTCTATTTATATCCCTCCCACATCGCCGAAATACATGGACAATTTAAAAGCAATGAAGAACAGGGTCTCACGAATTAAGGTTGGCTGAGAGGAAACTCACGTTTCGGGACAAACAACGAAAATGGAGTAAAAATACACGCGAAAACAAAAAATTGGAAACCTAACGCAAAATGAAAACATAAGGTAAAAAGATATTTTAATAAATTCGCCATAAAGTGAAGAAGGCATTGTAAGACATGGAGGTATTAAATCCTATATTAATGATAAGATGAAAAGAGAAGACTGTTTCAACTGTTGAGGAATATCTGTTTAGGCGCCAGATACACCATTTATTTATTGTTTATTTAAATATGCGGGGTACTAATTATTCTGTGTAGATGGAAAATTAAACATACAGATTATAATTTATCTTTCTTCATTTTTATTAATGCATCGTAAAAGAATCTGCCAAGTCTCACTACTTTCAGATTTCCCTTATTATAGAACTTAAAATCCTGTACGTAATAACCAACTGAATCTCTTCCAAAGAGTTCTTGGTTCGAATCTCATTAATTCACTACGCCTCGTATCGAAGAATTGAGACAAGTTATTTTATATCGCCGACATTCTTTTGAAAAAATAATAGAAATATAGGTCTCAAAATTCATCGGCGTCAAACACTTTTTATTCATTTTTTATTAATTTTATATGCTCTAGATTGGATTTCTGCAGCTGGCAGTCCCAACCATTTTTTAAGAACACTACAAAAGCAAACGCAACCACAAACCCTTACCCAGAACTCTTATACAGATAAATATTCCAAAATAATATCACTCAATTCACAAATAGTATTACAACGCCACAGAACAACCACAAAGCTTAATTTACAGATCATCTCCCCGGTAAGCATTTACTACAACTCAATTACATACGTATTATCAAAACATTATTTTTAAACATATTACATTGGTATAATGAATTTGCTCGTATGCATCTACCTCTAAACCCTTTATGTGTTTCCGGTAAGGGCTTGAAGGCCTCTCCAAGTAACATATACCATTGCTCTGTTAAGGAACGAGTATTTTACCACAACCTTCCTTTGTTTTCTTAATTGTAAATCCACACGACGATCGCCACGTGCATCATAGTTTGGTTTCTCGCAAACTATTATCAAATGACTATAAATTGACTTTTCAACGTCGCGGAGTGACCTAGAATCAAGAAGAGATGGCGAATGCATATGTATTTCTTTTAGTGCTGGTCCTGATAATTTGCGAAGCAATTCACGACGACGATGCGGGTCATCGGTCGATATGCGTGTGGATGAAAATAGCACAGTATGGCACACTTTACGAACTTTCACTTGAGAAGATGCTCACCGGCTCTCTGGGAAAACATTCTGATTCGATGCGATATAAGCCGTGGAAAGTAACTAATCCAATCATGCGAAGATGCTTTAGTATGATTCTGTATCTTTAGATTTGCCATAGCTTTCGGAATTATAGATCAGTATTTGAATGTTTCACCTAACAAAACGGGGTACATCTTTTTAAGCCAAACTTTGATCAAAGTAAGGAAAAGAGCAGGTAAAAAGGCGCCGAACTTTCTCCCCCGCACTTAGTTTCGCGCACAATGGCGTTTGATGCTAATAGAATGTGAAGAACCAGTTTACACTTCCAGTGAGAGCGACACTTCGAATTCGATGCCTTTTAGCCGATCTCATATCAACGTTTTTGCCATTACTATGATATATTTTGGAAGTAAAGGTTGCATACTTATTTCTGGATAATTTAGTGCACTTTGCATAAAGTGTAGACGAATGGTCATCAATTGTCCGTCGCAGCTCAGACTGGTTCGCTATAAAATAATAAATAATTTATTGAATGCGTCGCCATAGTAATAGCCATAGAGATATTTGACGGAATTATTGATCAATTTATTAAAATATAAAAAAACGAGAAAATTGAATTAATTATATCAGAAACAAAATATAAATCAAGGTAATCAGATATATATAGAAAAGGAGTTTTACATTGCGTGAATGAGTCCAATGTGAATAAATGTCCCTTTTGATATTTCGAACAGAGGATGGAAAGGAATCCAGCGAAGAGGGAAGGAAAGAGAAGTGAAAGTCTGGGAGTGGAATGATGAAGTAAAGGCGTCAAACGAGTCAGGAAAGGCGAAGAGAGGAGTTAGGGGTGGACAGTCAGAAAGGGAATTTAGAACTAACTGCATGAAGGATATATCATATGATAGATCGTAAGGGAATCCAAAGAGAGAGGGTCCTATTATATGCCTGTCAGAGAGACAATACTCCGGATTTTACAATTCGGAGAATAAGCTTATAATTCTGTCCAGAGTGAAAGATTTGAGGCAGAAGTTATAGACCAGATTAGGGAGCAGTAGGTTAAACAGGAAGGAAAAGGATAAAGGATGAATGGTAAAGATGATTAGTAAAGGGAGAGGGTCAAAAATATCCGTGAGGTAAAGAATAAACGTATTTTTATTGCAAAACTTGTACAGATCCACATTAATAGATATAAACGTTTACCAGTTTCGGCATAAATTCATGCCATCCTCAGAACTAGTTCTGTTCAGTTCTGAGGATGGCATGATTTTATGCCAAAACCGGCAAAAAATTATATCTATTAATGTGGATCTGTACAAGTTTTGCAATACAAATTCGTTTATGATGAAGTTCCACCAAGTATCGCTTAACCAAATTCTTGATGCGGTGAAGAACACCCATGAGATGGCATGGTTTTTAATTTGTTCAATGCGATCAGCAAAAGAGAGTTTAGAGTCGAGGATTACTCCTAAATCGTTCTGCCGATTCACTCTTGGAAGATATTTCGCATTTAATTTATAGCTGAAAAGGATGGTTTTCTTCAGCGAAAATAACGCTACGTGGCATTTATTTAATTTAGATTAATCACAAAAGAAACGGCTCCTATTATAACTATTTTATTCTCTATTCCTTTTGTATAATAATAATATTTTATTTACCGCAAACAGGAAAACCCCAAATACATGCGATATAATAAATAAAATATAAAATAAAATATATTAATATAATAAATATAGTAAATATAATATGTAATATATAAAATTATTATATTATGACGATACCTCCCTAACATTTGAGTTTAAGCTGCATTTATCAAAGTTAGCTCCTGAAAGAAGAAGCGTTATTGAAATTTAATTTCATTTCGCTGCGGGACGTTCTCCTGAGAATCTTCTTTCGCAATTCCCACGGAATGTGTGCGATGCAATCATGTGTGAGTGGGAGCATCGCTTCTTCGATTAACTTTCTCCCGAAAATACTTCCGGAAATAGCTCGAATTCAGAAAGCGGGCTCTTCGATAAAATCGAACAAGTGAACGATGTTTCGGTGAAAATGAGAAATGCGGAAAAACCACGTAATTACAGCGGAATTTACGCAATCCGCGCAATGGCGAAATGTGGAAGTGTGATGCGGTTAGGACGCAGTTTATTTATGCCATATCATTCGGCTGATGATTATTTGGTTGTGAATGGAAAAGTAGGAAGTGATTTAGAGAGGAAAGAAACAAGAACCAGTAGAAAAACCTTCTCAATTGAGTGTACAGTTACAGAAGCATATAGGTGGCATATTGAGGCTTGAGTGACAGTTTTTGTCGCAAATACATGAATCTTTATCCAAAAAATATTCGTTTGAATCGAACTAGAATTTTTTTACAATTTTAACGTTTCTTGCCGATATTTCGAAACTTCGAGGTAAAAATTTTAACAAAAAATAGTATTTGATTTGTAAATAAAATTATATCTGTAATGTGGGTGTTCCACTATTGCCGGGTATAACATTTCTATCAGAAAAAAAGACAAAACGACCCACCCCACTGTCTAACCAACATCCGTAACATTTCTGTATATTTTTCGTATTTTGACGAATTTTGGCGAACTGAGAATCCATTTTCCTTTATTCAAACGTAATCAATCTTTAATATTAAGCAACAGCCAAGCAATATATGTACTTCTTCGCCATTAAATCGTTTCGGAATCATTGAGAAATTATCAGGAAAAAATGAAGAAATTTGACATTTTTCACAAACATTTAAAACTTTGACTAAAATTCGCAGCCTCAGGACATAATCCGATCGAGTTGAAATATTTTAAACGTTATATGGACCACCAATCACAAACTTTATGCATTAGCCGTCGACCGATTTTGAAAAAAAAAGTTTTTTGATCCACCGTAGCCTACAGTCGTCCTTCGCCACTTACACTTTCCGGCATCACTCTATCGAGGCTTTTTCAAATCAAAAAGTGATATTTGTTACGTCTGATATGCCTTATTTAGCCTTGCATATTCTGAAATATGAATACAATGGCGACTTAATGCTGTTTATTTCATATCTAGAGGCTGTAATAATGTTAAAATAAACGTATTTGGGTTGTTAACAGGTTTTTTATGTTCTAACTGCGAAAATATTTGATTTATAAATGAAGAATACTTCTTAACTGAAATTTAACAATCGCGGTAATATATGGAATTGATTGACCGCTATAAGGGCAGACTGTACTTTGTTCCAGTACGAGACCGGAAAAGAATTGAGTCGCGTTCGGTAGTTCATATAATGAGGCCATGCGTTTATTTTTCCAAAAGAAAGCTGCATCTCATTGAATAGATTTCTCTATTAGATTCTCGAAGCATAAAATCGAATCATCTCACAAAGGGATTTTCATATAGGACGTGTATTTTAATAGCCATTTACATGTAATTTTGGGGGGACTTTAACTCTGAGAGTGACTGTAGCTATCACACTCATCTCACTCTCCTCATCACGCGAAATATTTCTCCTATATATTGATGGCTAATGAGAGGGGATGAGATTTCAATCAAAATTCGGGCTGAACACTTTAAGACCTTGTTATCGACGACTCTTGATGACTTCCATAGAATGATGAAACGCGAATTACTTTCCTCATTTTTCTGTGACGCCATTTGTTTATAGACGTCCAAAGTCTCAAGCATCGAATCTTTTACTTATAAACTCGAATCGACTAATCATCGCATTTTTAATATGTCCCAAAAAGAAAGAATCACTTTGTATTTTGACGAAGAATCGAAATGGTCGAAGCTTATATTCGTCTCATTAATTGACACTGTGATCTTTTTATATTATTACGTAAAAAATCCAGCCTGATTGTGATATTACTTAAAGAATCCAGCCTGATTTGAGTTATCCTTTCTCTTAGTCTTTAAACTGACTATTTGGCTTATGCTCATCATTCATTTACAATCCATTAATATTTTTTCGCATTTATTTTATGAATGACGTGATAATGCAATATATATTACGTACTATAATATTTTAATGATAATGCTGTAATTAGGTTCGTTGTGTGTTCTTTTCTCTATGCTTTGGTCTTAGTTTTTTATTTTCTTTTCATTTTTTACTGTGTTGCTGTTTTTCATCGCCCGGTTCACTTTGATAATTTTTCCGTTTCACTTCTCAGTCGGCATATCGCTGAACATATCATTTGTTATTTCCATTAATTTTATTTCGTGAAGACATTAAAGTGAGGCCTATAGGGTCTTGATCCCAAAAAAGAGCCTTCGTATTTGTGAAACACATTCTCATTCGAATAAGTGTTCGTGTAATGCGAAGCATATCTGTTTTAACTGTCAAATTTCTATTTAATTATAATCAATATCATTACTCATCGCACCGACGATCGAGTCCGGCTGCCAACAGTTCACGTATTAAGGATGTCTTGGGGCTGTTCATTCTAATTTTTACGGCTGTAGTGATAAGTGAATACGAACAACATTGGTATTAATTCGTAAACGCTGGCACTTCAACATTGAAATACCCCTTTCCGGCGGTTCATCATCAATTTTAAAATTTTGTTCATTTTTACTAACGAAACTAAGGGCTTTCGTAAATCTCCTTTCATTTCGTTTCACCAAATTGTCAACAAGACAGAAACCAGATTATTGCTGTATCATTATTTTCCTTCTCGATTCAAATTAATCCAGTCCCAATTCATATCAGTTCACTGCCCATCTAATTTTTCAAAACATCCTTATACAAATCGGGCAACCTTATTCGATTTCGATATTTTCTAGAACTTTCGTAGAATGACGCGTGTCTCTGACTTTAGAACCATACTCTAAAATTACCCAAACCAAGGTTTCATAACTCGATCCATTCTCTATGTTTCTTATTACGGAATATGAGCGTTCTGCATCGTTATGTGTCTATATCGTCACTGTGCAATCCCCGATAAAGTGTGGTTAGTGGTTAGAATGTATCAATAATTCAACCATAAAATAACGCTTGAAATCTAAAAGATAAAGAGATGATATTCTGAAAAGATCTCTAAATTAGAAAGGTGAGCAATTTTGGAAGGAATGAACCGGACTGAATTGTCAAAACGGTTTATTTGTGACCGACCTCTGGATTTTAAAATAATTCCCGCGTTTTATTTTAATTTATTCATTTTAAGTTAAATCGATTTTCAGACTGTATATCCCATGATATCAGCTTTTGATGATGACTACTCTTTGGCTAAATCAGTAGTTTTTGCAAATGTACCCAAAAAAGTGAAGTATGATGTTTTGCTTTTAATTTTCCTTATTTATTTTATTTTCATTTGGCAATCCATTAGATTTACTCCAGGAATTTATGACCCTTTTATTACTTATAACCCCAGCTGACAATGAAAAGAATTCAATTTTGCGTCGAGCATCGAGAATATGGATTTCGTCTGTACAAGGGTCTGTATTCCACACTCTCTCGGCGGATTCCCGCGTTGAAGTCTCCAAATGACAATCACATTCCTCCTAAATATCAATTCTATTCTTCTGGTTATGTATTCATTTTTGTCAAATCTGCTGAATAAACTTCGTTCGATTCATTCCTTCATTTTAACATCTCACAACCTCAAATAAATATACTTCCAAATCTTTGTTTCCGACATATATTTAAATTACATGGGTCTCCCGCAAAGTCATGCGGTCAGCGCGTTTGGCTTTGGTGAATGCAGTCCTGGGTTCGAATCCCGATGTGAGCCCACGGGCGAAATTAACTAAACCGTTGAAGCACTTTTAACAATACTACTGCTTAAATGACCACGGAGCTCACACGGCCACGCCCTCTTTTTATGGCTCCCAAAGATTGGCCAATGATCCTGCAATTTAATTCTTTGAAGAGTTTTGAAAGTACATGCTTATCATCATATGCATACAATACGCATAAGTGTAGTACATATGAATCTAATACATATAAATGCGTATGGTTTTAGGTCTAAGTATAGTAATTAAAATGCTTTTGATCGAAATCGCGAAGTGTGAATGCCCACCGAATGCTTTAATGGCTGCTCGCTTTGATTTCCCGGAATCCATTCTTGTTCCGCTTTCGTCCTAAACAGCTAATATTGTGCGCATCAAGATGCGTTACGCTTTCCAGACAAGTGAATGGAAATACCGCGCGTCTCGCGGGAAAGTCTCATATAAATAACTCTGTGATGCATGGACGTTATCTAAATTGTTCGAATTTTATTTCCCGATGGTAATTTGCGTATCGAAATGGATTCCAGACCATGATGCCATCTTTCTACACTCCCATATCGAAAACTGGATATTGTTCCTCATTACCAAATCCTATTGCAAAATATCTACAGCCAATTTGGAATTGGGAACCGCGCAATATGCCTCACTCACACCAAATGATAAACTGACACCTCACAACACTTTTTGCCTTCTTATCCAAGGATATTCTCATCCAGACAAAAAGAAATGATTCTCTGCAGGGGACATGAGCGCTAAATTTCACTTTTGAATGGAGGTTTCAATTGCACATTAATCAGAATTCGACAGATCTACTCATTTAAGTATATATTATACAGAAGTTCGTCGTTTCTATCTATCAGATAATGCTTACAAGAAAGGAGTGCAAAATGAAGAATCCTGTAGAATTGAAATAGAAACTGGTCAGCATACATTTGAAGCGTTAGACTTTATATTAATTTAAATTCACGATAGCCGAATTTGCTATCGAAACTAGCTGCTTCTGTATCCTTAGATATTCTCGTGTCTTATATAAAAATGTGTTATTCTACCAATGTGAATTATTCTTATCAAATAATTAAACGTCTAAAAAGTGTTTTCTAAAGATTGATTTACGTAAGCTCGGCTGTTTTTGAGGTCCTTGGATAAAATGTATGAAAACGGTCATTAAATTAAATTTAAACGCTATTCTAATGCTAATTTATATTTTGCTTCTAATCCTACCAAAAGTCATTTGGCTTCGTCCAAAGAATTTTGTAAGAGCAATTTGTTTGCGGACCGTAAAAATATTGGAGTTAACCGTTGTTCCATATTAACCGTTTCACCTTAAAAATATGAATATACATTGGAGGAAGACGAAACAGACCAATGCAGAATTTCTTTTAATCGATATCTTGCGTTATGCGTTTTCTTGTTAACAGGTTGCTCAGACTATTCAAAAATCTGACAGGCCTAATTTTAGGCAAAAGAGCGAAACTCTTTCGCTTGAAGTCCTTCAGACGTTTTTTCCGCGAACGACAGCAACCGACTGTGATAGAGAAGGCCACCGAACACCTTTTTAGTGGCGGATCTTAAATGGCAGGAACCTGACTATTACTACCAATTTCGCAGTATACACGTTCAAAAATTTACATGCATAACTCTCACTCACAACCTTGGAATCTGCATCCTCAAATACTCTTGTAGGTTTTGAATGCAGATGTAAATGTAGAAGATGAGCAAATATCATATTCTCTGTGACAATTTTGCAAATAAGTGAAAGAAATGGATCAATTAGTAGGAAACCTATTTAATTCGGGTATAGATTTAGCAAGACATGCTCTTTTTTGGTGCCGGTTTGTTGACGACATGATTTGTATTTGGGGAAACTCTCCAATTAAATGAATTCTTGAAGCATCTGAACTCATTGCATTTATCGTTGAAAAACGGCAACCGCTGTTTCTTGGATCTTTCTGTTTCCCTCAACAACTCATCTTTCCTTTTGTACAATTTTTATATTTTCACTGCCTGTCTATCATAACTCTTTTCTTTCTCCTTCATCAAAAATATAGTTTTCTATCTTTAGGTTTCTCAGGTTTTTCACACTCCCCTTCCTGTGAGTGTTTTCCTGCAGTGGAAATTTTTTCCTGAGCCCTCAGCTTAGGTTTTTGCAATCCACATATTACTTTTCTTCTTTTGCTAACTCTCTCTTTCTTTCTGTCCCTCATCTGACGATGCGTCAGATGTAAGAAGAGACTCCCTAGTCTCAATCTCGCCCAAATAAAGACATTATTATTATTATTATTAACGAATTAATCTTCGTCGAGGGAAAGATGAATCTGAAGATGCTTCCTCGGAAGTGAAACTGACAGTGAAAATAAATATTGTGTTAAATTACTAAGATTTTTCAGTTATCATCGAAGTAGTTTGCTCTTTCGGCTAACTGTAATTGAAGGCGTCAAAGGGTGAATTGGAGTCTTTATGTAGGCAGTTAGTTTAATTCCATTATGATTAACTTCTTGTACAAGTTTAGAAAACAATGAATTGTAGCCGGTATCAATAAAAATAGCAACGCAGTCACAAAAGCCTTCAAAATGTTCCAAGACAAAGACGAAATACGCGAATACGCTCGCAGACTCACTCTCTTCACGCCCTTTTGTAAGTGGTCACTTTTTTAGCTGCTCAAATGGACGTTGCCCGAGGCGAGATGCCGCCTCTCATTTAATTCCTAGGTCATTATCTTAGATAAAGAAAAAAACAAAGCGTGTCTTTGCTAAAACCCTTTCCCTAAATAAAACATGGATGAAGCCCAACCAAAGAGGCGTCTCATCGACGGGCCATCGGTGTCTCTTGGGGTGGCATTCACCGATCCTCATTCACCTGCCTCAATCTTTGCGCGAATGACATCCTGCCCCCCCAAGGGAACCCGTCTTTGCTTACACGGAAGACGCTGCCCAAATGCCACTTTGCGTGCGCACGCGTTTTTTCCTACGTAAACCGATTCCTCCGTCGTCTACCCATCGCGGGGAATCTGTCGCGAGCAATATTTATCGTGAAATTTGAAGGCTTTCAGTTTTTATAAATATCTAACGAAATCGCTATGATCTGATAACACTTGTACATGTGGCGTTGGATTGAATCTATTCCAAATTTCGTAATTCGCATTTTCCCTTTGCAATCATTGCTCGTCGTTCAAGCTGGAAACATGGATTCTCCAGCGCAGGCAGAAAGTGATTTAGTTCGGGTGTATTCTAGGACCAACTAGAACCGTAATGGGTGATGTTTTTCTACTATCCGTGAATTAAATGCGATTTAAAGTTGTACAGAGTATTTAATATTTGTTCGGAAAGCTCCTTAAAAGGCATTTAGGGTTTCCTATTCATTCTTCGGGGGATTTTCGTAATGTCTGGGAACCTAGGAAGAATTTGGTGACGTGAGACCACGTTTTATTAAGGTATTTTTGAATTCCATCCAAATTGCACGGCTGCAGCCATTTATCTCCTTTGAAAGTGATAAAAAATTGCGTTAAAGATTGCTCCTTTGCATTCTTTACAATGGGTTCACATAGATGAATAGTTAAAGTGATAGAAGCTGAAGCATGAAATATAGACGAAACGCCAAAAAAATCTCTAAAATCACACCATTGATACTTCTTTGTAATCAAAATTGCTTACTTTTGCTAAATAATACCCAAAAGATATCTCATTATTCTATTCTCTCCCAACTCTAATTAATTACGTGATGTATTCTAGCTCCCTTTTATCGTGTCATAAAATGTAACTGTCCTCCGAAAAACCGGGTTGAATGCGAATTATTCTTGTATGGTCATAACAGAATTAATAATAATAATAATGAAACGTCTTATAGGACTAATAAGTCTCTTCTTACATCTAATTCTTGGACCGTCTGTTCGTAAGTTCTGTTTATCGAATTCTAAATAACGTAGTTTAAAATGATTCCTACGTACCTTTTCAAACGTCCGTTTATTATTTCGCAAAATATGGAGCCGCCGCAAAAACACAGACGCGGTATTAAATGTTAACTTATTTCTTTAACATTGTCGCGTCTGTTCACATTTTTATCGTACCTTAGGATTTCAGCAGCTATATTCTCCATGTTTATTTTGAGAGCGAAAACATCAATTATTTGAAATTCATTCACTAAGTACAGCTTTTATTCGTCTTCAGTATAAAAGGTTTAATTTTTCTTAAAATATATTGTTGAAATATAGTATTAAATGATTCAGGCTATCGATGTGGGAGGTGAACTACCTTCATTTCGAGAAGAACGCAAAAGAACAATTGGGAATCCCGAAGGCCCAGCCACAATCCCAGTGGTATTCTCAATAACTACCCCTCACCATTTCCATCCCTAATCCTTTCCTCGGCTTCGAAACTTCCCCTCCTCACCACTACCTCCTTTTCTCCCCTTATTTTTTCACATAGACGAACTTTTCTCGTATCCTTGCCTAATGATAACGCGACACGTCGAAAAACAAACTATTCAAGTGGCAAAAGTCTAATCTTCTCATTTATTTACGTTATATTGCTGAAATTCGATTTCCATGGTCAATTAATGAATTTAATTACGAAAGATCGGCTATCTTTCCCAATGTCTTATGGCCCTCTGTTTCCTTCTTCATTCGTATGAGAGTCGAGTTCAAGTGTTGCCTCAGTCGTCAGGGGAACTGCTTGTTCATAATCTTATAAATGCTCGATTCAGAATCCAAAACGATATTACACAGCTAAATTTAGAATTTAGAATTCATTTCCCTTCTCTTTGTACTCGATTTAATAAGAGCATTACTTCTAATATAATTTAGCAAATGAAATGAAGCCAGCAGGAAGTAAAAAAAAGACCTTAACGTGCATTTCTTACGGAGTATATTTTCCCCGAACTAGCATCGAACCAAGGATAGTCTTAGAAGATATATTGGTAATGTTCGTTGGATAACCGCGGCTTCAGTGATCCCTCGAATTTCAAAACTCAAATTAGACCGAAAGTGGCCCAAACAAAATTCCCAAAATCCCCTGCAAAGTATTCTTACGGAAAAAAATGGGATTTAGGGGCCTCCTGGTATCGAACCCATGCTATCTTTGATCGATTTCCCACTTTTCCTGGGGGTTTCACGTTAGAGCCTGTTCGCTGTAACAATCTGAAGTCAATCACGCTTGCAGTTTCTTGCAGTTATATTTTCCCTATAAACAAGTACAATCGTAAATCAGTTCATTCATCCGCAGAAGCTTTAGCATACATTTATTATAACATACAAATTCTAAAGGATTTTTGCTCTACGTCGATCCTACTCTATTTACTAGATCTAACTTACTATTTTGAAGGAATAAATTGAGTAGAGGTACTATATTTTCTTTTATTTCACCTTAATTGTTTCGCAAAATATATGTTATACTAACTCCACGAACAATCTGATGCTATTTATGTAAAAAAAGTCATAAAATACCAAAAATTTATTTTCACTCCGATTTTGCAGTTTTTGTCATTTTGCGTAATTTTTAGCAATAGCTGTAGCGGAAAATTTTTTAATCATACTTGCGGATTGTTGCTATTCGGCAGCTTTTGCTGAAAGGTCCCTCGAAATTCGAATTTGACGCATCAAAAATATTCGAAGTGCCTTTTATTATGTTTCAGATGACGTCCACAATGGGCTCCGTAGGATTCAATGACGAAGAAAGACTTATCACGAGCGGAAGTCGCATTAATGTGTTCTCTGGTTTAAATCATTTCTAAGAAGCACATCGTGGCCACAGATGTGGGAAATGCCATTTCGGACACGCGTGCCGTCCTCTCTCGAGGGAGGATAGCATGATTTCAGTAACCGTTAAACGCAATAAAGACGCCGTACTAATCCCTAAGAACACGTGTGCTCGACTGCAGTACAGTTACTTCGCGTCCCCTGGCGCCCACTGGCGTCCCTTCTGGGCTTTCCCAGCTTTTGTGAAGGGATCCGCCGCTTTCACCCGAGGACCTGTCCCTGGTTTGGGTTTTTCCATCCCTCGAGGACATCGCGGACTTCTGGCGACTAGTTTCTGCAAATGAGGGGTTTCATTTGAAATCACGCTTAAAAATGGAGGATAATTCTCCACTGGTAATCGGAGTCCAGATCGGTCTTATAAGAATTTAGATACTACCGACATCCCTTTGATATGTTTTAAGACCAAGTAAATGACAAAACTTGGTAATTTACACACTTAAATATAATTAATGGTGCCGGTTTCGGCTAAGTCGCCATCGAAAGTTCATCGGTTAAGAACTTTTAGACGAAGTAAATGAAATTTTAGTGCCAGTAAAGGACGAACGCGGTCTTCGAGAAGCTTCGACAAAACGTTGCAAGGAAGTAATCACAAGAACAGATAACTTTTGGCCTTTTTTCCACAGGCTATTAGAGAGGCTAATGGGGTGAAATAGGTGAGGATGATGTGGTTATTACACCACCTGCCATACGCCGATGGTGGCTCGTGGGGAAAATACCTAAATCTAAAATCAGGTAAAGAATAAAAAAATCCTCCTATACGCAGTTGTGTTGTTTTTAAAATGTTTACTTTGATCAGTTCATTTTGAAAATTTGACCATTAATATATATATACAGATGGCCACAGCGGTAATTTTTCGTCGAAACTTCTCCACAAGGAGACGAAAAGGAAGGAGATTGGACTTCTTGGAAGAGAGATAAAAGGAGCTAATGACCCTACCAATGAATACCTTTTCCACAACCCTTCCCTCATTTTCTTACCCTCAGTTCTTTTCCGTTGATGTTTGTTCCCTTCCTCTCTTACCCAACACCCTTTCCCCCCTATTTCCCTTATATTCCCCCGAAAATTAGAGATAGTTTTTGCCTGAAGATGTCTATTTGTAGACGAAACTACGAATCGCCTTAAAAAATAAATAGTCTGTGGACTAAATTACTTAATTACCAAGTGTGTTACTTCTTTAACTTGGGATTCAGTGCGGCCTCCCAAAAAAAATTTAATTCGATTTATATCTAAACAATTTTGATTCCCAGCCCCGTGTATTACTCAGAACGAAAGTAGATGTTATTACGTGGCGGTTAAATTCATTGTCCCTTTTGTAATTTCAACAGTATGAATGTTATTCCAGATGCATTCACACGTGCCCTAATGGTTTTTGATGCGGCCGTATGTGGCCTTACGGTGAAATGAGTTTCCCTCGTCTTAAATGGTCATCGTTATTATCGGAAATGATTGCCCACGGTAACCAAGAAACTTAATAATCCTAGGCCATTGGTCGCGTGGTTGGTAGCTTTCAACTCCACAAGCAATACAAGTTACATAATAGCATTAGCAATGTTATCCTACAATAACGACTTCGATTGGAGATTACTATAAAACTCATAGCTATATTATTAATAATATTGTTAATCAATAATTGCAAAAGGAGGAGATTGCTTATGGAAATGAAGCGAAAATTTCAGTTATGGATTAATATGCATTTATAAATAATAAATTAAATGCATTTATGCAATAATTTGCATTTCCGAGAGAAAGCCCACGAGAAACTTACTTACCAATAATTCAGCTAAACTTTAGGCTATGCGAAGAGGCTGAAAAGGAAATTATACTACTATTCACGAGGGAATTGTCACCTGATAAACCATATTAAACAATACGAAGGCCTCCCGAATGGCAAGGTGGGCAACGCTTTCGGACGCGGGTTCGATTCCCGGTGGGAGCCGATGTGTGACATAACCTACGATGTCGAAGCACTTCTAAGAAACAACAAAAACAAAAACATTATGAAAATCGACAACGTACCAAAACATTCTAATGACTATTCTCATAAATCAAAACTCTCAAATAAAGTCCTTTATCAATCCATCTATCTAGTTCTTTCATAGTTGCGTATTTTTTCAAAGAAACGAATGATCCATATTGAATCGTGTGAAAATATGATACAGTAAATACATTTACATTAATTAATAAAACTTGGCGATGTCTTGTGGTACTTGCTCAAGATTAGTTCAAACAAGACACAATATAAATTCAAAGGAAGTAGCCTTAATTTGGCGGAATTCCGCAATCGGGATTCTCCTCATAGTAATCTCATATTGAGATTACTATGCAAATTCCACAAAAACTTTTTTTGTGGAATCCCGAAGATACAATATGACTACGTCCAAAAACAATATTTTTACGAAAAGAAAAAGCGACCGCTTGCAACTATTCTAACTCCTCTATAAGCCTGTAAATGAGGTAGAACTCCGTAAATATTTTTTTTGTGAATCGTCACATTGTGTCTTACGATATTTGAAGGAAATTTACATTTGTAGTAAAATATGGTTTGCCTTTTGCTACATTTTTGGTCAATAAAATTGCGTAAACTTATAAGTTTTCTCTAGAGAGAAGATTGAAAATAGTAGAAAACAAATAGTTGAAAATTAATTTTTTCGGACCTCAGACACGAGACTGAAATATAGAAATAGTTGGCCAAAAAGAGCAGAATGGTTTCTGTTTTTGTATTTTCGCGAGTCAATTCTCAAAGTAGAATGTGACTCAAAGTGAGGAAAATTGCTAAAAACGACGTCGAACGACACGAGGCTCTCGCAGGACTGCTGCAAGATATTCCAATTAAGGTGAGCGGCAAGACTGCTGATATGACTAATTCTGATTTTCAACTGCACCTGGTTTATAAATATCTATACGAAGAGATATCAAACTGATAGAAATGTTCGTATATAAAATTAATTTATTTTGTTCTACTATCGAGAAACTATCATGAATAATAAGAAAAATATATAACTAATAAAAAATGAAAAGGAAATATACAGAGGTGAAGGAAGGAGCATATTTTTATCGATATAGATGAACGATTGACCAAAAATATTATAGAATTCATGAAACTGAATATTAAATTTTAACTACTAGTTTTTTACACTTTCTCGCAGGCCATTTTTTGCCGCCTGCTAGGTTCTCAAAAGTTTGAGATAATAATTCTGAACATACGTTATGGCGGAAAGAATTTCATTGGTCAGTCACGTAATTGCACAATCGTGTACTTACTAAATAGCGTTCGAATTGAACTGCGGATATTTTAATCTCGGGGTAATTTTGTCTGCTCTCTTAAAATGCGTAGTATTAACTAAAACGACCCTTGCTATGACATCGTGGGCCGCACTAGAGTAGTTAATGTGCCGCATCCATCTGCTTGACACCCTCAATAGAAAATGTTGCAACGATGTTGCTCTCAAAAACAAAACGAATTTCCGAAACGCTGCTAAATCCAGCCGTAATGTTTGTGCTAAATGCTTCTTCGTAATTATTCTGGATTGGGATAAAACGCGAGCAAAGAGCTAATTATTTTTCGCTCTCCGAATCCGAATTTGCGAATGCGAGTTCCTCGTCGATTTAGTTCGCGTTTTCTGAGGATTTTAATTCCGCCGCACCTTTGGGTCCGATATTCGTTCGATGGTTTCTAAAATGGCGTCGGGCGAAGGCACGCGACCATTTAAAGGAGCACGTGGCAGCGGCAGATGTCGAAAACACTTCCCTGAAAAGGAGAGGGCCTACAATGCACTCCACAGGCGGCCGATCAACAGCTGTCTTTCCCTCACAGCTTACATTTCGTCACCGAAACGCATCCTATTGCTTCCAGAGGATATGATTCTAACCCGAGGAGGCTCCCGTTTCTGATTTTGGCGAGTAAAGGAACGCGTCTCTAGGAGACTGAAAGAAACTCTTGAAGGGCCTCCTGATGGGCGAAGGTGCGCAAGGCACGCTTCCCTTTAGTTTCATCTGGAACATTCGACGAGCGAGACGTGAAGTGAGAAGGTGCAAAAGGTGGCAAATGCCCTCTTTCGTAGGAACCGGATTGGGACTGTCGCATGAATTCTGACGAATCCCTGAAGAGCTCATCAGAATTGTATAACCTCACAACAGACAGTGAGAGTAAAGTAAGAAAGAAAAAACGCGTAGATAATTAATTAAAAAAATAAATTGTTTCCACGAACGATCCGCGACATTAACGAGTAAAAGAAGTGAGCGAATCTCGTCGTGTTTCCATGGCAGTATCATTTTATATGGCTCATTCCGTCGCCATGACAACGCGCACTGCCTCTCTGGGATTCCATCGCCGTCCCTCGCTGCGTCCCAAATCATTTTCCATCAAATACGGACTGAGTTATTAAGAATCATCGAGTCTATCGCCATGAACCAGTAATGTTTTAATCGCAGCTTCACCGGTGTTTGGAAAAGAATCGAAACTCAATTGTTATTAAAAGTTGAAACTTTTTAATACCTCCTAAAACTCTCCTAAGAACATTTTATGCACTGCAAATAAATAATATAAGGGATAGATTCTTTATGTCCGTTTTTGTGTAGAATTAACATTCGTATTCTCAAGAGTAATCTCAGATAGCTCTTTGTGTAAAAGACAACGCTGACACAAGAGAGAAACTCAAGAAAAATCCCATATTTCTGTGATTCTCATTAACTTACAGGCATGCCTTGTTTTTCTAAATGAATTTTGAATTAGGTGTGTGTGCTAAATTTACTCTTAAATGATACATTCGTTGTGCGGAGGTTAAATTGCATGTTTTGATTGAAATTGCCTCTAAGTTACCTTTCGGCTGAACTGAAAGTAATGCAATACAAAACTGAATGTAGCCAAACACGAATTTAGGGAATATAGTATTACATATCGACGGAATAAAATCGAACATGAATACGATCCTTTAGCGATCGTCTACTTAATTTCTTCGAATTTAGATTTCATTTGGTCATTTCGTCCTGTTTTCGTCCTGTGCGACAGAAGAGCACCCGCCTCGGAAAAAGTGAGAAAGAGTGGAAATGATTCTTTCTTTTCCCCGGGGCATAAGGAGAGTCGTGCGAATGCCGTGTCTCTCGCAGAAGACGTAAACAAATTCATTCCGATGGAAGAAGGGCCTCCTGTTGATCCCTCGACCAACTGTGGCATCCTCTACCTGCGACCACATGCTCCGACAGCTGCATCCTGCACTTCCCACACACATGCTCTTTCGCCAGGGTGCGCGGCGCCACTAATGCCCACTTCTAACGATTTGCATGCTTTTCGAGAGGTTTTGGTTATGCATATTCTAAACTTTAATATTTCTCGATGTGCAGTGCACCATTACAATGAAATCGATAGTGCGACTTCGTGGAAAGACATTCCATAATAAAAAAACGCCAAGTCCCTATGGAAAATTACCAAGTGCTTTTTGCATTCTGCATAATTATAGCGCTAATTTCTATCACAATCTGATGAGAACTTCAGAAATTAGAATCACTGGTCGTCGTCGGTCGGTTGGCTCAGTAAACTCATTTACATCGATTCATCGTTTTCATTCTTCTTAAACTACTTCTTAATATTCCAACAACATTTCGAGTGCACATGCATTTGGGATATTCTTGAATGATGTCACTACTTTTTCTCAGAATTCTTGAACTTCTCAAAAAGTCCCTGAGGAACTATTACGAAACGACAGATACAAGAAACAGATAGTCTGAGGATAAATCGCGGCTACAAAACCATGGTCTCTCTTGCATCTGTGGTTTAGTTAAAGTTTATCCCTCGTGGATTTTTGTTTGTTAATAATCACCACAAAGTGGTCATTAACTATCGTCTCTCGCAATCAGACAATCTCAAAAAGAATTATAAGAAAACTAGTTTATTGTAATACGTAGACACCGTAGACGGTGCCAACGCAAATTATTATAATTATTTAATTCCATTTTTAAGGCATTAAAGATGAAGAAACTATTTCCATCCGACCCAAAAAACAATACTAAAAGGCTGCTAATATTTTTCAATCACTATTTCCCATTTCAGAAAAGACAAAAATTAGGTTTCATTGATTCCATTGTTTACTCTGATTCTAACCTTTGATTGAGGGACGGAAGACCCTGTGAGTACACGTTTAATGGCATTAGGTTAGAACAGAATGAATTTAGCATTACTTATCACCGCTTATCTCTCATATAATATATTACAAGGAGAAGACTAAGACAAAAGTAATAGGAAGGTCCAAAGACAAACGAAACATATTCCTTTCATCGGAATACAAAGACATATTCCTTACGATAAGCATTCAAGTCATTCATTTGATCAGAATTTGATATAATTGAAGGATTTCAGTGGTCCGGAAATAGAATGAGTGACACAGGAAGAACTCTAGCGTTCAGATGTCGGAGATGATCTTAATCAGCTCACGGAGGCCAGTGGAAGATCTAACGCCATTGGTTTGGGAGCAGAAGAATGAGAAGCACTTGGGTAAGAGAGACATTACAACAAAATGCCCATTGAATGGACTTCATGTCGAAAAATTATTTCTAAGAAGATTCTTCAAAGCACTCGTTGGTTCTTCAAAGTTTCGCCGATTGCATAAGTTTCTCCTTAAATGAGAAAATCGTGTTTACTCTTCAGGTTCGCTTTAGAATTCTCGTCTTTTAAAATTTGGGGAAAATCCGAAGGTTTCGCGTTTTTTTCACATCCTTTGTATGCGGGTGTTTTCCTACAGTGGTGTATGCGTTTCGTAATATAGACTTGCATTTCTATACTTATTAAGGAGCTCTCTTCATCGCTCTTTCTACTTCTTCTATTTTCAATCCACAGATATGAGGGTTTAGACGTAATGATACACACATTAGTCTCGTTATTGCAGTAATAATGAAGCTTTTTATATTTATAATTGATTTTGATGATTCAATTTACGATAGAACAGTGCAATTATTATATATAAATATCTGAAAAGGTTACGAGTAACAGTAAAATATTAATTTAAAGTGAATAATTTTGTCTTCGTAGAAAAACAAGAATTTCAAATATTTTGAGTAGAAAAATATCATACGATTCTTATCTTTTCAGCAATCATTTAGCGTATTAAATTATTTGTTTGCGAAATTTTCATTGTAACGTATTAAGAATTTTCGCTGTCAAAAACATGAGTAAGAGCGACTGTATTTCTATATTATTTAAAGCATATTACGGTCATGTCCAAGTTTTTTGTTTTAATTCTCGATCTTCTCTTTTTAAGTACAATTCATAGCAACAGATTCTTACGAATTAAAACTTTACACTATTTCATTCCACAAAATAATCATCACTATATTTTTCCGATTTTCAACACATAACTTACGATTACGATGGCCTAAAGAGGTGCCTACTTCTACCAAATAAACCTTTTTCAAATAGAACTCCAGCATAAATCACGAGGATTTCGGGGGGAAATCGTCCCCTCGTGATCAGGGGGCGACCGTCCGTGAATGGATCCTCGTGGGGCCTTTGTGAAAAAAACGGAAGCATCGGCATTTGATCTTCCCCATTTAGGTCGTCATAGTGATAAACTATTCTTCATAATGCTGCGGATTAATTTCACGAGACTTGCTCTGATGTCTCAAAGAGAGAGGAGTTGAACCCCATTACAGCTGCTTCACCCATAAAAACAAATTGCACCAGAAATCAATTTATTATATCTAATTTATACAATGCAGTTTGACTGCTGTCAAGTAGCACCTACAACTAAATATTCTAACAACATTAACTGCACAAATACCCTCCGCAACTCTTACTGATGAACGATTCTGAATCACACCTCTGCGTTTACAAGCAATATTAGAACACAAGCAACTAATACAACAAGCCTTAATTTATACAACAACCCCATTGCACCCATACTAATATACAAACACACAAAATATTTCATAAATACAGTTACATTTTCATAGTCAATTTTCGTCGTTTCTTTTTTAAGCCATTTATCAATTTGTCAAACTATAAAACTGCCCATTGCAATTTACAAAAGTGTCCCATTCATACAACTATTTGAAATAAACTACTCCATCTATATCTAGACTAATTTTTGCGTTTTGGTAAGGGTTTCAACACCTTTTCAGGCAAAATATTTTATTCTTTATTTCCTCGATTTACAAACGAATACTTGGCAGTGTCAGTCCTTTGTTTCCTTGAACTCCTGTTGAAATGACCTTCCCTTGCGCCTCTCTCACCCAAATAAGACAGAACATTCTGTTAATGTCAAAGGGCAATACACTTGCCTTATACATACTTGTTCTTGCCTAGTTGGCAGAATTCAAACACTTCTATATAATTGAAAGTAGAACTTATCATCCATGTACGGTTATGAAGTATTCATCGAGTACATTTCTCATTTTGAGATTTTAGACTAATGCATCAGTACTGGCAGGTTGTTGTGGCGGGAGTCTCAGTTCCAGCAGTATCCGTTCGCGACGTATGGCCTCGAAGTCAGTGATGGGAGTCGAGAGGAGGCCGTCGGAGAAAATCAAACATTTGGTTGGAGGAAAAATGCGACACGTGGACATTGTAGAACTTATTGGGTATTAGAAGCACCTTCTAAACAATAAATCCCGCATAATGTACAGGAAACACATATTCCGTAATGTGCACTCAAGAGTAGGTGCGCAATAATGCATAAAAGACGGTCACCTTGGAGATTGGAATCAAAACAGATTTATTTGGAAACGAATCGATTGAGAGTCAAAAATCGGAGAGTAATCGCAGAATTCGGGAAAAGACGCGTCAAATTGTGAAAAAGGCGGTTTTATTGAATCGTTTGAGACGATTTTCGATTGCAGGAAGTTTTTATCCGCCAATGTGTCTTCCTTGAGATGAGCGCTTTCCGCTTTGGTGCGTTCGCTCTGCTCTCTGCGCACGCTAACGAGCCAATTCCGGTCTCCACTGATTTTGTCATTCCAGATTCTAGGGGACAAAGACGTCTGTGAAACTCACTTTCGTGATCTACCAGTCTCGAACCCGGGGCGATGGTCATCACCAGACATATTCTCACTTTTGCACGTATTTGTGATTTCCGTCTCATTTGCATAATTCCGCCGCTGAAGCCATTCGCTCGCCCTTTCTCAACCGCTCGCAATTTTTGTATTGCTTTCGAAATATGTTCGTATTCCTTCTGGGAAGCTCTTCAGGCCACCTGCGTTACAACCATATTGAATCGCAAAGTTGTAATATTTGTTATAATCAAATCACTTTACTCTTAATGAGGACTATTTTGTGTTTGTACAATTTCATTTGCGATGCGAGTTCCGTATATTCATTTCATTATTCGATTACAATGATGACTCATGACTCTATTTTCCTAAACGGTTGCTTTCGCGTATACTTCGCGGAAAAAATGAATTTTTAAACGATTCGTTCTAGCATCTATTTTCCTAATTTTTCTGGCAGTATCAGAACGGCCCATTTAACAGGGGGGTCGCATTCTATCGGTTACATCAACTGAGAACGTAATTTCTCTGAACTTATTTAATAAATTTATCCTTTGAACTTTTCTTCTATCTTCTAATGATTCCCATCCCGCGTCCTGTAACATCTGAGTAACACTCGCTGTTTTATCGTAGCAATTCTTTACAAATCGTATCACCTTTCGTTGTACTTTATCTAAATCCTGAATATGACATTTCTCGGCGGGGTCCCATACACTTACCTTGTGGATTTCCACAAGGTAACGCCTGATTATCTAGATTTCATGCTACGTGTTAGAGAGAATCCCATTATATTAAGCGTTCAAATACATTATTTTTGGAGCTGTATTTTCATTTATCTCATCTTATAGAGAAAATTGTCCGTCTTATCCATGTTTTAATATACCAATAAACGTTTTCGTCTCACCAAACAATGGTTACTAATGATCAGGAGCAGAGGAATCATGGTCGTTTGAGAACAAATCATATTGTGGTTTGTTAAAGTTATACTTTTTTTGTTCCTGATGAAGACTTACCGCGAAGTCATGGCCCAAGCAGTGGATTCGATCATATATCCATTTTTTCACATATCCGAACGCAGTTAATTCATTCTATGTGTATTTTGACATTCTTTACATTTTTTACGTCCTTTGCAGCCTATCTCGTTTTTCTTTCCCATGCCTTTCGACGCTTTTTCCCCCCATCTTTTCTTTGCGAGCTTTTTCTGCTGTGAAATTTTTTCTGCGATCAAAATGACCAGTTTTGAATTTGTTCCACAAAAAATGTTCTTTTTTCTGATACTTTTCTTTTTAATTTTCCCTCTTTTCTTATGTAGCATTTCACTAATCCGAATGTCTTGGGTATAAGTAATAGTAAATGTATTTGTCGACGTTGGCTGAAATGGTAGATGGAACTTTTTAATCCAAATTTCGTCCAATATATGTATATTTATTAAACTAGCTTTTTCTCAGTCTTTTGTTAGAAATATTCACATTCCTCTCTCGCACTGATATTTTGTGATCTAAAGCACACCTTTCTTCGACTCTTTCGAGGATACCTCGTCTAATCTCATCATCAGAAATGCCAACTTGCCCTTTTAGCTTTCATACCCTCATTTCATACCCCATTGTTTTATCGAAAATTAGTTGCAGCAATGTCTTTAGTTGATAGTAATCAGGTCAATCAATCCGATGCACGCCATTCCCCTCCACGAACAACTTTCCAAATAAGTACAGCTGTACTTCTAAACAGCAAGAAGGTTTGTCTTCATTCGTGAACCGCTACGGTTCTTTACTAAAGCAAGACTGCGTTCTCGGACAACCCTTTCTCCTTCACCTGCGATGATATTCCTCGGCAACACACGTGTGGTATTTTTGAATACTAAAATGTGTAGGCAAATACGTTACAGTTGATTCCTTTCGGGTCAGTTTCTCAAGTTAACCTCGCGACTAATTAAAGTTAATATTACTGCTCTTCCATTCTATGCATTTTACTCTTTACTTTAATATTCGAAAGAGAAATCCTCTAAAATACCCGCGCACATACCGGGTTTCGTTCATTGAAATTATCCTCCATTTTGAAAGTGAAGTTCTTCGCTTGGAAGGTTCTAAGAATTGTGTTTCCTTTCCAGAGACTGCCCTTCGAAGCGAATGCAAAGAGAGAGAGCTAAAATAGACACCTTGTCGCTTTAAAAGGAGATTCCAAGCCAACTCTTTATCGTCGTTTATGATAGGGGGAACATGCCAATAATTCTGTATCGAATCTCTATTGCAGTGTCTTACGTATGGTAAATTTGAAATGGAGCACCTTCACCCCTCTTTCTCTCTGGTCAGCTTTCCCAAGGCGCATCTTCGCGAGGGAAATTCTCATTTCGTTAGCAGGTTTCGTCTTCTTGTCCAGAAGAGCAATGAGTGGTTACCTTGAGTCCAGATGTTGAGAATCCTTCAATAGAAGAGATAAGGAAATACGATTAATAGGTTGGAAGGACGCTTATTAATGTGCAACTGGACGAACGGAAGTGGGCAGTGGGCAGCCGGAGAGGGGGCCAAGACAGTTGCTTCGCTCCGGCGGAGGCAGCTGCCGTCACACTCCGTGCCTTGAGCGTCTCGGTGTGCCTTGGCGGTGTGCCGCCTCACATCCGACGCCTTCCAATTTTACCTTATTTTATTGTTTAATGAGAAGTCGTACTTTCGAATATTCCTCGCTTCGCGTGTATTCCTCCTTTTTTTATGTTTGAGATTTAAATGAAACGAAGAAAGGCCGAAAGCGCGGAGTGGACACGTCCGCCTAAAACTTGCGAACCAGAAGTCACGAAGCATTAATGCTCCACTCATTATTAAAGTTGGACGCCCAGGAGATAATGATCCAGTTTTTATTTACATAATCATCTCAGGCTCGAAACATTTTCCCATAAGAATGCTGGCGAAAATCAGTTCTCCGCTCGAAGCATTATATTCTCCTGAAACATAATTACTATATATTAACCAACAATTTCAGGAAATGTACGATAACAAAATAAATTCGTTAGATAATTTCATTCGCATCGGGAAGCGTAATTTTGGCGTGAAATAGCGAAAACATGAACTATAAAAACGGGATTTTAGAAAAAGTTTGTTTTAATAGCGTCACCTTGACGACCATCGATATTTTCGTAGTTTCGAGTGCATTAGAACTCAGTTGAAAGCATTGCTACGAGAATATTCTAACTTTAGAATCCAAAGTTACATATTTAGTTATATTTAGCTTATATTAATGGGCAACCTGTAAACCCCTGAACATCTTATGGGCATAATATCTTGCCTTGGAATACATTTTGGATCGCCTATTTTCATCAGTAACATTTGAATGCGATTAGCCGAGCTTTGTTATCAACCTCTTCAATAAGGAGTAGCAAAATGTAAGCGGTAAAATAAGAAGATGGGTTTAGATCACAGAAAAATAAAAAATAGCCTAACAGGTGGAAACATTTTCTGTGAACACAGTCGCTATGTTTCCTTAATGAGAATAAAATTAGAGTCGCTGGTGGCGCTTCTAAATCCAACCACTAATATACTCAACGTCTTAATCGCTGAATTATCTTTATAATGTGCCGGCAATATATTTGTTGGTCGTTATAACGTAACGCTACATCAGTTGTAACAATAATTTGGTAAATGTTCTTTCAATAGCCTTGAAAGAATCATTATTTATGGATACATATTTATTGCTACATAAATCTGCACATAGGTAAACCCCAAGTGGCAGAGTTTGCTACTATACAATGACGCAAATACATGTAATGGATAGTTACATTAAAACAGAAAAAGACACATTCAGTAAATCGATAATTACGAACCAATTTGGCAACTCTTCATCGTATGGAATGAAACCATAAGTTCTTAGCTATTTGTTCTATGCCTACGTACAATTTTCTCATATTCTGTCATCGGACAGATGAGGAATTCTCTGACAAAATGAAAGGCTGGTGCCAACTTTGATTAATTGTATTGTGTATGTGTGTGTCTTATTATTGTATAGCTTATACGTGTTTTTTTCTGACTTTAGCATGAAAATTGCCTATTTCATCTAATATGAAAGACGGATTTGATATTAAGAAAGAAAATTTCGCATAGAATTTGTGAAGAGATTCACAAAATGTAACGCGATCCGGAAATTAAGTGCATTATTATTCCAGGAATAAAATTAGCTGTTCCATGACAAAAGATGTGCTTAAAATTCTTGTGAAAAGGCTCAATATAAGGTATTGTCGACATCCTCTGAAATCAATACAGACTCAGGTTTTTCTTTGGGGTATTTATTCATGCCAAATGGCTTTATTATAAAACTTTTTACTACACCATAAGAATAGATACAAGCACGACCAAGGTTCAGTAGCAAAGCTGCATCTTCAGGTGATGAATCTCTCCAAAATCTGTGACAAAATCTCCTCCAAAATCATCCCAAATAGAATCAGTCTACGACACAAATTCTTAAGAAGTATAGAAAAGAAAGCCCAATACCTCGAGAATGAAGATGTTTCTTTCTGGTGCGAGCCAAAATGGAATTTCCTCTACAAATTACTTTGCAGCACCTATAATCATTTCCCCAAACGACAACACGTACACGAAATACGGCAGATGCTCACTATTTGTTTTTTTTTAACGCATAATTATTTTCTAAACACTACAAATTAATAAGTCCGAAAAAAACACAATGGTCTTCATTATTCAAAACATCAGCCTAATCTTTGTATGAATAGACACTGACTTTTTCAATTCATCTCCATATGACGTCAGTGCAAAGTTATGAACGTTATAGTTATTAGAACTTCATGAACGAAAGGGAGACAATTATAATTATCTCTCAGGAAGTGAAGGAACAGCACCATAAGTCATAAATGGATATCTCAATTCGAAGGATTCTTTTAATGAAATTATTTAATCAGCTAAACCCATCCATTGCAACGGGACACAGGTTTTCTCATGGCTTAGACACCTCTGCTTAAACGATCAATTTAGGTTAATTCAGATATCTCGAGTTTAGCTTTCAATTTGGGAATCTTTCAAAAGACTTTTGTGTCCGCGATCAGCAGCCCTCCGGATTTTCCCACAGTTCCTCTTATTTCCTGTGTTTGCCTCTTCTCCGGGCAAACATCCTCAACCAATAGCCCTCTTGTTTGCGCGCCTCTTTCAAAAGCACCTCTCGCTTCCGCTCCTCGCCTCGCAACCTGCTTCCGTGCTCATCCACTTTCTCATTCTGGTACAAACGCATCTTTGGATCCAGTTTTGTTCTCACGTAATCTGAAATACACTGTGAATGTGCTGAATGAAGGCATTCACTGCGACAAGAGATCAATTGACGACTTCATAAGGAAATCTTAAAATATATATCAAGCGATAAAGTCTAAGTAATTATTTGTACAAATGGAAGCAATAATAATTCATTACATGCCACTGTAGTTACTATAATTATTACAATATAATATTAAACTATAAAATAATATTTTAACTTAAAAAGATATACAGCCGTCTTTCGCCACTAAAGGGTGTTATTTCATGTCTAATAATGTTGAACAACGAATGTAGGTCGAAAACAGGTTTTATTTGCTCTTAAAAACGAAAATATTCGATTTATAAATAAATAATCCTGCTTCACGATTAATCACGATTAACGAGGGTCGATTGTATTATATGATGTTAAATGATATTACTATTTAAGAAAATAGACTTATTAAGAGAAAGCGAATGCTCTTTTAGTGCTCTTTAACTTTAGTTACGATCATTTATTCACAAACATTTTTAACGTAAACGAATTCAAAAACTTTTGTCACTAAAAATCTACCAGTAAACTTCCTGATGTATAATCATTGGTATGGTTGAACTTTTGACGATTAAATATCAATTAACCCTGGAAATTATGTATATTGAGTGAGCAACCCCACTTACGGGCGAGTGTGCCTTTTGTCCATGGCCATACCTGAGGTTTTTCGCACCTCATAAAAGCCTCGATTCATACGCCCCCATAAATTCAGCACCCTGGGCGAGCGACCGTGCCTGAAATTAGGGCATCCTTTATTGATAAGTGTTATAGGTGAGGCTATTGTGCGGCCAAACAAGGACCGTCTCCACCTCATCTTACACCCACACACTGCAGAGCTTTTGGTTGGCCATGCGTTGCATTTGTGCTGAATGACTTTCAGACAAATCCTTTCATGTGCAGTTTTAAATGTTTTTCGTTGAAGTATATCTGCTGTTGTATTTATAGTCAGTGGTACATTATAAATGGGCTGAAGAGATTTTGCGTTGAATTTGCAAGCAAAGGAAGTGATCGTGAGTGAGCCAACGTGATGGGCATCCGAAGACAGCAATTAACCGGAAGATATCCTCGAGGAAATAATTCACCTTGAATCTTAAGATTTTTCAGGCGCCGCCATTCGAAACAAAAGAAAGTGCTCAAGCGTTACTTTCCTCAGTCCTTGAATTTGCTATTAGTTTCGCAAATGCCTTTAATTCCTCGGTTTGCTGCAATTCTAAGTATTATCCATTGTTTTTTTACTGTCGGTGGAGTTGCAAAACCCATTCTCGTAATCTGCTTCACTCTGTGTTTATTGACGCAACTTGCGATTTTACGAAATATAAAATGATTTTTGAAATATTTTTTTTAAAGGTTTTGTAGGAATGACGATCACGGTTACTTAGAGCGGAATCTAACAGATTTTTTAGTATTAATTAATCATGCGCAACATAATTAAAACTTTTAGGCTTATTTAATTTAAGATATACTCTTATATGTCGGCGAAAATGAATGCCCTTTGAAATACGCTTCCTATGCTGGCCCCGAAAACCATCCCTTTCTCAAACTGCGCTTCTTTCTGGCGCAACATGACCTTTTTAGTCTGCACATTTTCCGGTCTAGATCAAGGCAACCTGCAGATGTACTTACGGAGATATCAAATGAAGGATTCCATCGAAAAATCACTCCTAACAACGGAAGTCGCGAAATTACCTACTACCTCTTAGTATCCTAGACCACAGATTGGCGAAAATTAGGTAAATCTATATATTGCTAAAATGATTTTGCTTCTCAGATTTCTTTCGGTAATTGTTTACTTGCAATGTATGTATTATATTTAGGACCTCATTAAATCCTCGCAGCTGATGATTATATATTTATGTTTTAAAAGATTTTCTTCGGATCTTCGTTTTTTGAACTCAGTTCGCCTAAAAGCATGGCTCATTTGGTCAATCCCTGTCAGCAGATGAAAAATTTAGCCAAAATCGTTATTCAATTTTCAATGAATGCAGTATCTACATATTCTGCTAAAATAAACACGTCAAATTCGATCTTCCGGAAATTTTGTTTTTTTTAGATAGGATAAAAATCCCGCAAACATTTGTAATGACCTGATTATGTACGATGAATAATAACTAAACGTATTTCTCCCCATTTTGATACACTTCCAAATTGTTTGCAATATTTCCCAACATTCTGTGTTGTTTGCAACCATGGCAGGTTTTTTTATAGTTTATTGTTCTTAATGACTCACAACTTTTGCCTCTAAAGAATTTTTCAAGAAATAAAATTCAATTCGTTGTAATCGGAAAAAAATTACGAATTACAAATCCAATTATTTAGTTATATCAGTATTTTCTATCTTTTTATTCCCAACCGTGTATTTCTCCTAGACGCCGATGATTTCTGGAGTAAACTTTTTATTGCAAGTTGCGAAGATCTTTTCACGAGCCCCTCTTGAAGGCCTTTAAACGCACGAAAGAGACTTTCTGCTGACCCCCGACCACCTTCGTTTGTGTGCTCAAACACCTTGTTCCGCTCCTTTCCCCCATTTTATTGCGTGGGGTATCGTTTATATCTGGCGTCAACCTCAGGATATGTTTGGAAAATGTGCGAAGCGTTTGTACGACTAATTCACGTCCTGTTCTGGCATACCTGGTCACAGACATCTTTTAATTCTGCTTCAAAGATGATCCTGAAAATTGCCGAGATGTATTTCTTGCGGGACAATTCTGTGCGTAAGAGGCGTCGACCCCAGGGGTCATGTTGGAAGTTGTCTTTACTGTTTATGTCACTAAACCACGTTCTCTAACAATATTCCGGGTATAAATTCTTTATTCCTCTGGGAGAGTTAAAAAAATCCTAAAATCGGAGCATTTAAAGGGATAAATCGCAACCACGTCATCTTTACGAATCAAAGATATCAAAATCACATTTTTATCTGTTGCTCTCGTGACGAGTTCTATACGAGATAAAAAGGCGATGACGTTGTACACACACAATCATAGCGGAGATACAGCGAGAGGGAGTGAGAGGCGGGGGTGTAGGATGAAGGTGTTCCGTATTAATTGAGTATAATATTTATAAAAACACACACCCGCTCACGCATGGATTGGAAGACTCCGAGGCCTTCGAAGGGCAGATGACACCGGCAGCTGCAGCCACGCGCCCTGCATCTGCCCCTCCTAAGGAGAACGCAAGTGCGATAACTCGCTCGAGATCTTTGCCACAGCGTCTTCAGCTGCACTGGCAACTTGTTTTGATCACCTGGTCGACGTCCTTCCCTTGCCACTTGCGCCTTCCTATCCACGTGTTGAAATACCGAGCAATTTGTTTATCCGGAAAAATCGTATTTTTCAGCCATAAAGTCCCACGCAGGAGTCAAAGGCGCATTTTATTCGTACGCGAATCATCTGCTAAGAGGCAGTAAATGAATTTAAGGTAGTGGAAGATGGTAATTATTTCGGTCGATAAATTTCATTTTTAACTATGAGCCTATGCACTAAATGAGAAATCGGTGAATGAAAGCAATCCGCGTTAGATGTTTGTTAATTATGCTGCCTATACATTCATACGCATAAAATTAACTTCTTTACATAGCTTGTTTATGTTACTACTGCAATTAGGGTCAGGTGGCGGATTCACATTTAATGACCAAGTCAAATATTTGTCAACTCAAAAGATTAGGTCCAAGCGCTCACACGCATACAAAGAATAGGCGCAGAAATAAGATCGCAAACTAGATTTGATGATCAAACAATGATTTAGAAACGGTAAATTAAATTATCTACAAAATATATATAAATGTGAAATTAGTATACAAAATAGGGCTGTGAAATCATTTACTTTAAACTACAGCGTGCTATGCTATAATGTATACAATGCATCCATAAAATGTGTATTTACAAATCGACCCTTTTGCATGTATTTGTTTTATATAATTTTCGCATCTATAGATGAGTTATTTATTCAAAGTACCATTGTTTTGGTCAAACATTTATATAATTCTCTGTCGCTAATCAATGTAATTGGCGCATTTATAACCCTTCTCCTTGAATCTAAAATTAAACTCCCGAACCAGGAATATGTGTTACTATTTTATTTAGGAAAAGGCATTTATTGCCAGATTATTTATTTATTACATGCGCAAATTGATACGTTTGCAATACCTATTGTGTTATTACACATAACAAATTTCTACGTTTTTAATGTCTACGTTGTTTCCGATCCTAACTAGTTAGGCGCTAATTTTCATTCAAAATTTATAAACTTCTCTCGCACCCCCTAGAAATGCTCTCGCGCACCCTAGGGGTGTAACCAGGGGTGCCCGCATCCTAGATAACGAACCACTGTTTTAGAGGATTCATCGTTGAGCCTTGGAAGCTTTCAAATGGGGAGTGGATTATAATTAGGTTGTGAGATGAGTGATTTTCAAGGGAAATTACAATCTTAAATTGGCCATTCAAAATGCTCTAACGGGTGACATGAAAACATCAGACTGAAAATACGGTTTGCATATCAATTAACGTCGATAGCGAGGGGTGAGACTAATAACTGAGATAATATTCACTCGAACACTTAAGATAAAATAAACCTATCTTTGCTTTATCTTATGAGCGGGTGGACTTGAGGAGTGCTTTGCTGCATCATAGTTGGGCAGTTTTATTGAATTGGGTCGCCTCAGAGCCACTGACAACCACTCGTGGTCGATTTGGAGGATCGTGTAGAGATTTGGTTTGCAATTTCTGTTTCTTATGTCCTTCCATGATATTTGAATCCGCTTTGGGTAGACAATGGGGATGAGTTACTGAGGAAGGCGATAATGTGGAAAGTTTATATCACTGGTTTACTCACTAACGTGAGTTTAGTGGTCCAAATGCTCGATGATTAGTTTTCAGTCTTCGCAAGCTGAAGAGAATCGAATAATCTCTAAATCAGGTCAACTTTTCATAGTTTTCCTAAATTTGAAAATCTATATTATGATTACATTATTTTACTCAAATTACTTGGCTTTAAGCAGTTAAATTCCGTGGATAAATTTCCACTGAGATCGGAATATATATGGGCTCCAATCGTTGAAAATCTATGTCTAATTTTCTACCCACGACCCATTCTCATCCTACGCTGAATTTCCCTATTCTTTGAGAAAGTCTTAAAGAAAGCCCATTATTTTGAATTATTTATTGCGACGCCGCTCTCAGGTGAGCGGGAAATTGTGGCAGATCGAACATTCCGAGGGACAATTCGACGCTAGATCCAGAAAACGTTAAATGCGGACGTGGAAATTGCCATTCGCTCAGAATATTCTTGTAAATTAATCAGCGCTGATTAGCCAATTGTACAGCGTCGGAAATAGATCTTGTCTACGCTCTTAACTGAATTTAAAGTTTCCTTCGGGTGGAGAAAAAATTAGAGACGAAAACGTTATATCGTAAGAAACTGATTGGTGAGATATTTACAAAAAAGGTGAGCGCATAGCACTCACTCACCAGCACTTTCGGTGGACCCAAATGTCGATAGACGGCGTATGAAGTCTTATTTTGCACTTCTTTGCGCTAAGATTTGCCAAAAGACACGACGCTCGCTTTTCTCCCATCACTTACAATTATTATAATTACCATATTCATACGTTAAAATCGGACAACTGTCCGATGGCAAAGTCAGTAATACCCCATACATAACTCAATATAAATCATAACATTCCGTATAAAACCAGCAATCTTTACTTTCTAAATTATATCCAACAATCACTGCATTTTGTCTAAAATAATAAAATAACGCCTTTATCAGCTTTGCCTTAAACGATGAGGGAATGGCTAAAATATATTCGCAGTTAAGGAATTCCTCTGCTAATTTTCTCAATTAAAACCAAATATTTATTTATCGAGGAAAGAATGCAAATCCAGGATAAATTCGTCGATTCTTGTGAATTCACGAAATATCTTGCCATAGCAATCACTCGATTCACTAATAATTCCAAAGAAACATTACTTTCCTATTTAACTCTTCCTCTTATCTTCAGCACTGAACATCCCGATTAAGTTTCTTCATCTTTGTATTTTCCATAGAGTAATTTCTTCATTTACTAATCAAAAAATGTCATCGTTCGATATTTTCATGTCGGAATTTACCGATCGGAGAGACGGGGACAATGTCGTTTGGACTTCTTCCTCATCGGATAAGTTCAATGTGTCCTCGTGGTAATAATGGAAAAGAATCACTTTGTGCACTCCCACGGAATTTATCGATGCAGCATGTTTCGCTGATCAGCCCTGATGACGCCAGTCCGCTATCTCACACCAATAAATTCTGTTGGAGTGTACCAAGAGATTCTTTTCCATTCGTATCGGATAAGGATTGAATCCTGTTGGGATGATCCTTGCTCATCTCTTCATTTTTCTTTTAAGTGTCGTGTGATTTTAATCGGAGAGGTGATAGAAGGGCGACCGTCTGATCTTGTCCCTGAATCCAAGGAGGATGTTCCGCAGACATTATTGTGTCCTTTCAAAATCCGTAAACAAAGTAAAATCTTCTTTGATCCGATTCATATCTCGTCCTCGACCCCAATACGAGAAGAATGGACGGCCTTAATCTCGTAATCACCAAAAACATCTTTTTCGCGCACATTTATTTCTTTGACCATCGCTCATGGACTTCTCAATTTTTTTGATCGACCTCCTAATTAATTAATTGGAATTGGAAGATCGTGGTATTAAACACCAGTCATCGCCATCTCCAAAAGAGCTGCGAAAAAAGCATGCGATCCCAGTATAGTCATTTATTGGTCCCATTATTTTGTTGGTTGGCTTTATTTAAATGTCAACATGTTTATTGTTGAATCCCATATATGTACCTATTGATAGTGTATTTATAAAATGCGATCATGTTTCTTACCATCTTTTTAATTATGACTATCGGTAGGTTTGCGCAGGTTTTTCACCCCCCCCCTTCTTAGTGGGTGTTTTCCTGCTGTGGATAATTTTATTTTCTAAGAATTTATTAGGTTTTTTACATCCACAATTTTTCTCATAGCTTTTTCATACTATCTCTTTAATTAATTATTTATTTATTGTGTGACGATGGGTTGGATGAAAGAGGAGACTTTCAGTCTCAATCTCGCCCGAATAAATCCGTTTTATTATTATTATTATTATTAATAAATAGAGATATCAGAGATAACTTAATCTTACGAAAATTGGAAAATTTGTTTCATAATCGTGCACATTTTCATCCGGAAATCATAGAGGATAAATGCGAATCACGGGATGACGCGACAGGGAGGTATGGGTGAATAATGGAATTCATTTGCTTCATCCAATTCTATGAAACTCGTCTTTCCATTAGCGAGTAGCACAATTAAGCTTTTAAATGGACGTTTCTTGGCATGAGTATCTCAGTTCTCATTTGACCTAATTAGCCTCCAAATCGTAATTAATGCACTGGAATTCGGTGTTCACGTAAGGAAAGGGACCAAACATTTCGAATTTCGTGTCCACCGAATTACTCATAACCCATTCCCTACCTGTGAATTCCTAAATGAGGTGTATTTATAGTCTCTTGCATAAAAAAGCATTATTAACTTACGTTTATAGAATGAATAAACGTGTTTTTTTGATGAAATCGACAAGTATTTAATTTTGCTAACTTCGAATTCGATAAATCTATTGTATTTTTGGCAACATTTAGACGGAATTTAAAATACGAAAACACTTATCGAATCTGCTAACGTTGTGGTGAGGGATCCGAGGGTCTTTGCGAGAATATTTTCCACTTGGAAAATAAATCGTTTTCGTGTGTTAGGTTGGGTTTAAATTGAATTTATTCTGACGATTCCCATTCTAAGTATAATTCATTTTTAATTCGACTTCCATCGATTCCTCTGCAAAGAGTGCGGCTTTTATTCACGAGTGCTTATCTGCATCACAGTTGTGTGGCGTATCCTTCAAGCACGAGTGCCCGTCCGTGCTCTGTCCTCGGCGTCTGCAAGTTCACTTTCGGAAAATATTGCTGCGAAAAATGCATCCGTAAGAGTGCAATTTACAATCCGTCTACCGAATATAATCGTGCATAATAAGAATTTTCCAGCACATTTTTATGCCGAAATAAGAATCGGCAACTAAATAGTAAATTTTTCACCCTTTTCCCACTTACATAGCTAGTTTATTGTTTTTCTATGCAATAAATACTCAAAAACATTTAGCCTACTGATGTCTCAATTATTATAATTTCGTAGGTATTTATTTTAATTTTGAAATTTACTAGTAGGTGCTGCATTTCCCACCCTAGGCTTATACTCGACTATATGCTATAAATGCAGGAGTTCCTCATTGAATTGCACCCTTTGCCATCCTTGTCTGGATTCCGTTGATATATTTCTTCTCTCTTAAACTCTAAACCTTATTCCGTCAAATGTTTTTCTTCTGAAGCCTAATATATGTATTATTTTAATTGATATGTCTCGGCTTTGCATTTTCACTTTCCTGTGTTAGTAATATAATAATGTTATCAATCTAACAATAAAATATTTTTGTCATTTTCATTAACAGTTTGTTTTTAGTGATTTTTTATTATGTACGGTCTCAAGTAAACTGCAAAAAAATAATAATGATAATATATATATATATATTAATTACTTTAATCTAAACATGAAATATACCTCTCAAAATTTCTCATAAGCTCATAAGGATGTTTGACAGATTATCAGCGTCCTCAATTGCATTTCCCAAAATATGTTTGTTTTGTCGTTGCTACGCGACGCACTTCCAATAAGCTCAATAAACATTTCTAACTTAATTACATCGGGTATAAAACCGATATTTTGGATAATTTTAATCCTTACGGCTGACATAGTCCCTTCCCAGGGTTGCACCAATTTTCATTTTCGGTGTTTGCCTCAGGGGGACCTGGGACGCCAGTGACATCTAGCGGCGGAGATTGGAGACAGGCGCGCTAGTTGAGAGAGAGTCCGGAGGGCGTCGCTGCGGTCGCGTGGGGGGGAGCACATCTGCAGGGGTCAGGGATCCTTCTCTCCTCATTCAGTCGGTGGCCGGCAGTCAGTGGTGTGATACGCTCAACTTCCCGACCGTCGTTTGCCGAAATATTTTGGAGCTGCCGGAGAAAAGTGTAGTGCCAGTGCAACTCAGTGTTCGCTACGACTTTTTCTTTCCCCAGTGGATTGGCAAGCCGAGGACCGCAAAGTGTTAAGTGTCCATTCGACGTAGTGCGATGATGATGCGGCCTGCACGACGGTCTTGCTGACCGCATTATGCCTGCGGGGCCTAGGGTTCGACTCCCGTGGCGTGCGAACTGCCGAGGACGCCGCACCAAGTGATTTGAGTGTTTCTAAAGGACTTTGGCTGTGAAATTAGTGACGATGGGATTAGCGAATGCAGTGGTCGTCGCAGCCTTCGTCTTTGGATTTCTTCAACAGGTAAACCATTTGCTCGTTTTCTCGATCGATCTCATGTCAAATTGCGGAAGTGTCTTGGACGCGGTTCATGTACCAAATGGATGGGGGGATGTGCTTGGGATTTGCGTTCGCCCTTTGTTGACATACGCTCAGGGCCGGCCCGAGGATAGGCGGCTCCCCTAGGCGACGTTGGCCGGCCCTGAGGAAACAGTTTTGCACCCATATATCACGATGTACGCGTATTTACTCTTTCGAACCTCGTAAATAAATTTGCGTGAATATGGGAAATGGTCAGTTGAAGCGAGCGGGGGAACGAAATTATTGCTATTCGGCGAAGATAAGATAGGCCTTCGTAATTGTTTAATTATTTTAGGAATATCGGAAAAATACAGTTCGTGTACTAGGTCCGCGAGAGCAAACAAAGAGACGATGCACCTGAGAGTTTTTTAGGACGAGCCCTCGAATCGGAATAGAGCGTCGCTCGGCCAAGGTGTCCGTCGGCGTCGCCTCGGCGCTTTGAAATGTCTTTTTTCCGGGAACTTCCGCGCGCAAATCGCTAAGGGCGCTATCGCCTTTTATCAGTTGCAGTCGAAGGGACGCCGCCAACGGATGCGCGATTTTTGACGAGCGAAAGGGGTTTTCATCGCAATTAATGGGCTCTTTTTGTGGATGTTCGCGGAAGAGAGATCGACGGCTAAATCGAAACAGTTGACGGTCAAGATGCGAGCGGAGGACGCAACAGAATCTCTTTAAATGCTCCTTTGGTTTGGGCATCGATCTCCATTTAGTTTTCACTCCCCCCCAAACGGGGTATGAGGAGTCCCACTCGAGGGCTTCCCGAGTCATCCGGTCCGCTTTATTTGCGACATCGAAGGTGCATCCACTCGAAATCGATGTCTGGCGACAATGAGGCGCCGCACTTGGATGTGGGAAATACGCTCGCGGGAGGTTTGTTTCCATCCTTGGGATCAATCGGCTCTTTCGCAAGTATCGGAGATTATCGTTTTGAAATGTTCTGAGAATGGCCTTCCTGGAAGACTTACCGTCCGCCCTAAATAGAAAGATTCGAAGAAAAGAAACGAACGCTATCCAAATAATAATTTTTCCGCGCTCCTCCGGCCGTATTTGCACCCGAAGGGATTTGCATTCGGATTCAATGGCATTACTTCTCACCCCCTCCGGAAAACGGTCGACTACTTTTCCTACTTCATGCCTACGTGCCCGTCTGGATGTTTGCTCGAAAGTATTTGAATGCGGCCACTGTTTTGTGTTTGGCTCGTGATTGATGTAAGCACTTTGTAACAATGTTTTCCTCACGAACCACGGTCGAGTGATAAAGCACATCTTTCCCGAAGCCACTGCTGCCGTTTTACAATTTCAATTATCGTGCTGCTGCAAAGGCTAAAAGAAGCCCTCTTCAGAACTCCGTTTAAGTGGCCAATATCTCTGGATGCTTCGCGACTCCGTGTACGAACTGGGATTCGGAATTTGTTTTTAAATACATCGCGGGCCGTGTGAGTCATTGCCTCAAGTCCTCTCCACAACTTCGGGATCGTAAAAGCAAAACATCGATCAATTAATGGTATCGTAGCAATTTCGCCTTCGGAGCCACTGCTTAGTTAGTCTCGTACGCATCTGTGTCGCACAGACGAGTATAATCTTCGAGGATGAAAATGTAAGATTTCTATTGTTTAACGTTAACAGCTGTCGAAGAAGCTGTGGATTTGTATTAACGTAATGGAAACGGGTTATTGTTTCGAAATTTCAAAATTTCTTTCTTAGGATCACGCAATGGTCCTCCTTTATATCCGCAGCGTGAATTTCTCTCGAGACGCATCTCCCCTTTGGGCCTGTTCACTGTCAACCGGTGCACATGGCCTTCGAGAGAGCCTCCGAAGCAAAATATCTTCGGAGGTACAGTCGCTAGATAAGAGTGGGCTTAGTGCTACTCCTCTTCATCAAGGGAACATTTATTCTCTTTTGATAATTATTTCCAGTAGTCACTAATTGCGAATTCTCGTTGCATCAAGCCCGAAGGCCGGTGAGAACCCCACTCGCTACCAAAGGCCGCTGTGGAGAGGAAATGAGGCATACTAGACGAGATGTGGAGTGAGGTCCTTCTTAAAAGACGCTCCGACTGGAATTCGCTTGAAAGTAGCACAACCGCTCTTGTATTAAACCTTTTCCCAGGCATTCATGTGTGAGTTAAATGAATTCTATCATAACTCAGTGCATCCATTGAAATGAGTCCGGTGAACGCGTGGGCATATTTTCCAGTGTTCAGATAAATGGAGAAACGACAAGAGGTCATTGAGTTTCATTTTATTCGACAGCTTGAGAAAGCCTAATGAAAGAGTAATTCGCTATTATAGGGATTAACTTCGTTTTAATAAAATAAATGGAAAGTCTCGAGATAAATAGACGTAATTATTTTCGTCCTACATTAGTGCTCTTCTATATAATCAAAATGTCTTTTAATAATGGCCTCGTATGGAAAATTAGAGCTTGCTGTTTCCGAAATCCTGTGTATTTAATTTGAATTTTCGCTCGAGAAAGGGAAGACAGAAAAGATATAGTCCTTAAAAAGCTGTAGCATTAGTCTCTAAATTAATTTCAAATGAATGCGAATCGTAAAAATATCACCTAATCTTATATTTAATAGCATCTGTATCGTAACCGCAAGCTTATTTCCTAATGACAATAAGTTCGCGAAGATGTAATTAAATGCTCGCTGAAGATGTATCAATTAATTCGTGGAGCCGCCGTGGGAAGGCCTGAATAGATTCATCCTCATTTCGTTAGTATTCATTTTTTTATTTCGAGTAATTGGGACTGTTTTTGACCTGCGATAAATCCGCCTATCAAAGTTGCATTTATGATCATTTCGCTTAAAATAAATTGAAGGAACGGAAATAAATCGGCTGAAAATGAAAAAAAGAAACTGTTTTCATCGACTCGATTGTTTATGGTCGAAAATATTAGTCGAATTCATTTAGGGAAACTTTCTCATAAGAGAATGGGGTGAAATCCTCAAACAATGAGTCTTTATTAAAATTTGGCCATAACCCACTTTTAAAAAGGATTTTATCGGGAGAAAAACGCAAAATTAGAAAGAGTAGATCTTCACGTCGATTTTTTAATTTAGATGAATTTATTCAATTTTGGGTGAATATCAGCAGTATTATTAATTGAACGTCAAATGGGTTATTATGTGGGTTGGATTTTAAGTAAGAAATAAATAATACGTGGAAATTGAATTTGTTTTGATAAACTTGGCTCATTCTGAGCGTTGACAAAGCGTCCAAGCATTTCTTTGGCACCGTCTTCAAATATATTCGCGGTCCTTTCCAACTCGTGTCCACGCCGGATGTACTCTTTCCACTGCGATTTTACGGCGAATTTATCGACAGTCCGAAATCGACTCGTTTCCAAACGATTCTTCTCAAAGAATATAAAAAGTGTTACCCAAATCATTTCCGAAATGCTTTTCGCACGGTTTTATTGCAACTGAATCTCGCTATCAATTCCTCTGTATCCCGAGGTGAGTAAATTTCACAAATTGAAGCCATTCTTTAAAAACCAAATAGACGCATTATATTAATCTCACGGCTGTGGGAAAAATCATAATTTTGGAAAATAGGAAAGGGGAACTTAAATGATAGAACGCTAAGTGTCGACTTTCGATACATCTGAAAATCCGAAATTCACTTTTCCTGTGGAAGCGGACCTTGGGTCGTTGAACGAACCTTTTTCGAGTAATAAGTCTTTTTTAAGCAATGACTAACGTTTGTGACGCTGTATTACCAGTCACTTTTGAATTCACGAAGGAAAATATAAAAATTAAAGGGAAATTGAAAGGCGATTAACATCGTACGAAAATAAATTAATGGAAATTAGTAAAATCAATGGCATCCTCGAAAAGTAACTCATTCGAGAGAATCGCAAATTATTAAAATTAGAACATTAAAGAAATTAAGTTGGAAGTAGAATAAGTTATCGGGAGCGGTCGAAGTATCGGCGTTGGGAAATTTCAACGCTGTGGACTGAGAACTCCCGATTTATGTAAAGCCGATGACAATGTAAACTGTGTGACGCAGGTATCGGCGTCAGGGGTGTTCGAGCTGCAGCTTTCCGCCTTTTCTGCCGATGGCCTCCGGTGCTGCACCGCGGACCACAGCCAATGCCCGCCGTCTCACTGCAACGCCCGCTTCCGAGTCTGCCTGAAGCACTACCAAGCGAGGATAGACAACTCCTCTCCATGCATCTTCGGCACCTTCCTATCGCCGCCCGTGGACCTCAAGGAAGGAGCGATCTATGACACCCCAATACAGTTCCGGTTCGACTTCGCCTGGCCGGTGAGTACTCGCTTATTTAGTATGTATTGTTATGAATGGTTCGAAGAACACGCGTTCCTAGTACTAGTAATAGCATTTGCCTTGATATGAGTTTCATAAAAACAGCATTTTTATCGGTGGAAGTTTGTAAAAACTAAAATCCTGTAAATATTTTTGGGCATCGTTTTTCCCTTTTTTATTCATCAGAGTTATATTATTTTACCTATCTGCAGCACTAAGTATTTGAACGATTGTCTGATTAATAGTAAGAATTACGTGAGGATAAATAAACCATCGAAAGAAATCGGATAAGTAGAAACTTGTTAACCTACCGATGCTTCAATTAAAAATAAAAGAGGAAAGAAGTCCATCGTAGACCTGAAATTTCGTCGACCGAAGGAAGGAATTTGCAGCTACTAAAAACCCTTTCTTTTAAAAACCCCTTCTCGGAACCGTCTTCTTATTTGAGCCGAGATTGGAATTAAAGGGGACTGTTTTTTATTAGCTTTGACTGAAACTCATTGGACGTGGGATTTGTTTTTGAATTATATTGCGATTACATACTGTATTATCTCATTTCGGAGAAACGAGGATGTTGCAAATCGCGAGCGATAAAATAAACACCCTCTTTATCGAAATGTTTACCATCGGTTATGGGAAAGTATACAAATTAATATACAAGATGGTTATGGGAAACTACATAAATAAGATACAAGATAGTTCTAAGAGAATCTGTCAATATATCGAATGATCCATTATTTAAGTTTTATTCGTTACAATAAACTTATTTTTAGACTCGTATTTGGAAGCAAAAACTTCCATCCTTTCTCTATTTCAGCCACCGGTCATTAAAGTCAGCCAACCACTCCATTTCAACCGCCAATTTTCTTAAAATATTAAAAGCATCCAGATCCAACAGCCAGACTCCACATGCAAAAATCGTACTTAAAAATCATTGCTCCGTAAAGTGTTTGTACGATTCGTGAAAATCGGGGATCGATAGCATCAATTGAAAGGGCCTATATTTTTGAATCCCCTTCTTAATTTTGGGTTTCTTTTAAAGATCTTCCTTGCGATTTCTTTTAGATCGCTGTGCTGTTACAAATCATTCGAAACTTACAATAAGCTTTCACGTAACATTTCCATAAATAATCGATCCTTACGTTTTTTCATTTATTACGAGTCCATGAGTCATATGCTCTACACGCGATTTAATTAAACTTTGCCTCATTCAGAATTATTTCATAACCCCGCGGAAGAAAAATCTTTCGTGGTATCCATTATTGATTGGTGACAATTTTTGTTCTTAGATACCTGGTGATTATGTCCAGGGATCGTATATATATTTAAATGGAAATCACCCTTCTTATATATAATGTTTACGAGGCGTTTGTCGAATGATCGCTGCATGCGGCGGTGCAGTTGAGATCAGATTTCTGTGGGTTGGATGAAGAAACGGTGTCAGGTAAGGAGAGGGGTACATAGAAAGGCCTAAGGGTACGCTTCCGCTTCTTTAGAGCGGGCCATCTGTCCCGGATGTGAAGCACTTGGCCAACACGGCTGCCAACCTAACACTATGCGATATTGCGCTAATCGCGGAGTGACTTCAACGCCTGAGAAACGCAAATTCGGGCCGGATGACCCAAAGGACGGATAATTCGATGATGAAGTTGTGTTCGACGTCGGGACGGTTTACTTTTGGGGTGCGCTATCGCTTCGGTTAGAGGATAAGCCGGTTAATGCATTTGCAGAGGGAAAACCGTTAAAAAAGGCAAGCGACTAGGGGAGAGCTTTTAAAAATGGACGGTTGGAAGGGGGCGATTTAAAGAACTCGAAGGACACACGCTCGTAATGGTTCGTCGAACGACCGATTCCCCTTATCTGCTAATGCAACTCTCGACTTACGCTTCTCCGGCGTAAGTTGGAACCGGCGAGTTCACAATGTTGTCACATTTTACGAGGTTAAACATCGGCAGTCGCTTTAACCGGCGAATCGGTGATTGTACAGAGTTAGCGATTTATTACGTTGGAATGGTAGTATCCGATAGATGGAGGTTCCCCAGCTCTTGCGTAAATCCCATTTTCTCATTTCGGCAAAGCGAAAAATATAATTCTGTAATTCGATCTCGCATACCTTCGAATAACGTAAATCTCGAATTTCGTCATTTAGAACAAATTATTTATTTATGTAATGCTAGAAAATCCAAGATATCCCCAATATATTCTTATGGAAAAATGTATTAGCTCGGCTTCAACTGTGGTCGTCAAGGAGATGGAGAGTTTACAATCATTAAATTTTCCAAAACTTTCATTTATATCATCGTCAATCTCGTAATTTTCGAATCGCAAACAATATTACTCGAACAAAAACGGATTATTTATTTCTTTTATCCGCTTTTGGTGTTTGTCTCGACTTCGAACAACTATTCTTCGTAATTTTATTAACTCTCCCAAACATACAAACTTTCTATGATATGATACGCACTTGGGTGTTGCATCGTGGGAAATAGGCGTGTATTGTCCATCCTTTTACGCTTGCATGGACACTCATCTGGACGCCCATTTGACACGGCCCGCGACGCCGATCGGCGCCGCCGTCTTTTTGCCTCCGCACCAATTGCCCGCTTCCGTTGACTCGCCATCAATTGGTTTGCTTCCATCTCCTTTTCCCACGGCCTCTCTCATCCTGTAACAGAGCTTTAAAGCGGCACTTCCACCAAATCCTTTCCTTTTCGCCAATTCCACCCCACTATTTTGCAACTTATCCTACGAATCTTCATGTTCGGCCCCCTGTCATTTACCAAGTCCTCAATTAAAACGCTCCTATAGACTGTTTTTGTTTCTCTTTCTGAGGTCGATTTGGAGCATCTAGTATAATCGCAAAACCATCAGGCAAAATTTCTCTAAGATCACCTTTCCTCGTTGTCAAACGTTGTTTACGAGTTCGCGATGTCTTCGATGGAAAATTCGGTCACTTCCACTCCACGACGAGTGGATAAAACTGCAAGCTCGCGAAGAATGTACAAGGTTAGTTTTTAAACGCTTCGATCCTTAACTCTTATCCTAATAATTGATGTATTTGAGTTGAAAGATATAGTCCAGGTTCATTCGAAACCGAATGTCTGCGTTGATGAATACGTGGTTAGGATTCATTATTTGTTAATCGAATATTTTCGTATTTAAGAGTACAAAACCTGTTTGAAACCTAAATACGTTCTTTCAACATAATTAAAGTTCCTAGACATCAAATAGTGATTTCATTGGTTCACATCACCATTACCCTCGTATTGTCAAATAAATTAGACAAAATAAGAAAATGACACATTAGACGTTACAGATATAATATTATGATCGTAAGTTCAATTGCTCAACAAAAACACGGCGATGGAGAAACGCGAAGAGGGGAACGACTTCTGTGTCTGGAGATTGAATTAGAATCAGGAAAAATAAGATTTTGAATGAGTAGGGGGGTGTTGCAGTGTTTTCCGTTTGCAAATACGTCGTTTAGAAGAAGGGCTTTAGCTCGGGCGTAGAAGCAAAATGCTGAAATAGAGGTCACCCGGGCAAAAGCGGATGTTTCATTTGTGAAGAGGTCTCGTTTGGTAATCGCCGCCGCTCCAAATATCGCGGGTGCATCTTCGCCGATCGATGACGCCACTCTTCTGCATCCGCACTTTCGATCTTTGCTTCGATTTTCTTTGTCCGGGATGTTCCGGCTTTTCCGGGGATGTATATTTGGCAACCTCGCCTCCACCTAATCGCGGATATCCTCGGACGCGTCAATCCATTTTCGAATCTTAATTAGAGGAAATGAGCTCGACCGTCATCGATTCATACCTTGAGCTGGACCCAGCGGTGTTGCCATGTCCGCGCTCTGTAATGATGCACTCCTGCAGCGCTCTTTCTTCTCCGTCCAAATCTCGTTGATTATGTCGGAGATTGTGAAATGGAAGTCATTCTCCTTGGATAAACAAATCGATACGCGAGGGCCTGACTTTGTGGAATGACTTTATATATGACCATTGTCACCGTGTTTTCTCCTTTAATTTACGCTCTCTCGCGCATTTTCCATGTCTTTCATGTGTGTCTCACGTACGGCTTTCTTCTACGACCTGTGGCCTTCCGAATAAAAAAAGTTCTTTGCTCTCCATCGATGGTCTTTAAGAGCGATTTTTCCACGTATTTCAGCATTTTCAGACGCGGATTGTTCGCGAAAATAATGATGTTTGAAGATGATTCGTATTCGACTTCCTCTTAAGCTTATTGGCTCTCTTTAACAGCATCCACGCAGCTCGTTGGAAACCTTTTTGTATTCCATTAATCTCCTTTAAAGTGTCTGCCACCGGCATTACGAAGCGAACTCAAAAAGAATATTTTTCGCGTTTTCCGATGGTCGCAACATCATTAAAAGAAGTCTAAGGCCACTTTACATCTCACCTTAACATTCTCCTGTCCTGTTTTGTTTAACCGCAGCTAAATCATGTCAGGTTTTTGAAATTAACTCCGTGGCGTTGGCAGCCTCCGCACCGGAAGTTGCGTTAGGCTCGGCTTTTTTTCGATTCAGATGATGAATGGAGCCCTCTCTGATCAATGGACATGCAGACGTTCGCCTTCCCCTTAATTTGCCCAGATTTTACCCTTGAATAAAATCGTTTATGCGAAGGTAATTAAGGAATCTCTCGGAACGTGTGTAAATTTAATAAAATTTTTATTCGGAAGAGAATTCAGATGTAATTCGCGAATTTACCGGAGTCTGAGTTTCGCAGACGCATTTTAGGGTAATTGCACATCGTTGCATTAGTAAGCACTTCCTTTACTTCGTTTATTACTCATTACTTCCATAGATTATCAAGTATCTTTTGATACGTCTTTTCACGCAATTTCCTTTACTTAGCCTCTCCTTTCGACTCCATTATCTATTATCTTTCTCACTTTGGTTCAATATTTTCATTCTTCCTCATCGACTTCCCATTTCCATTTGCTTTTTATTAAATCCACTCGTCCAAATCGCCTTCAGTTTATCCATGTTTGACAAATCTATCGCCGCTGTGACAAACACAGAACTTTAGTCACTAATAATATACACTCATTCCACTCATACCTCTTCTTCTGTTCTATTAATCTCAAGAAAGGAAATCAGAGTAAGCAGTTCCAAATGTTTGGTATTAATACTTAATTTAATTCAGCTATTATTTTCCTATTTTATCACCCCCAAGCAAACCTTCAAGAACCCCCGCAAACGTTCGCGAACCTTCCCAAACGTTCGCGAACCTTCCCAAACGTTCGCGAACCTTCCCAAACGTTCGCGAACCTTCCCAAACGTTCGCGAACCTTCCCAAACGTTCGAGAACCTCCGCAAACGTTCGAGAACCTCCGCAAACGTTCGCGAACCTTCCTATCGAATCGGCTTCCCAAATCTTTCTATTCCTCAGTTCCGTGCAATTAGTTTCCCTCGGACTATTTCTTCCGAATTCCAATTTACCAACGCATGCCGTAATTATCCACTCCGCCGTCCTTTTCTTCATTAACGGAATCTTTTCGGGTGGAAAAGGCTCGTTTTATCCGTGTGAAGGCGCATCTTCAAACCACGGTTAACGGCTCTTGGTCGTTCTCAGCGTCCGGTGGGAGCGTGTTGAACCAGAGGCCTTTGTTCGGAGGAATTCGGTCGCTTATGAAACCACTCGATATTGAAAAAACGACGTGTAATTGGGGGGATCTCTGAGGCCATTGTCGCATAAACGGAAGCGTCTGAGGTCTGGGAGAAGTCTCGATAGAGTCGCGTGACGTTCTGATAGCCAAACGCTAGAACTGGAACTTATGCACTCGAGTACAAGCCGACTCGAATATAAGCCGAGGCACCTGATTCTATCACAAAAACTGGGAAAACTCATTGACTCGAGTATAAGCCTAGGGTGGGAAATGCAGCAGCTAATGCTATATTTTAAAATGAGAATAGAATACAATAAAAACGCATAAAATGTGCTGAGAAACTCGGATTATACACGAGTACTTAAGGGCCTAATTTCAGTTTGCTCTGCACTCCTTTCAGATATTTCGAAGACATGAAGATGGAAAGAGAACACAATAGGATTCGTAATTGGCCTTCGTATCGCATTTTGAGTATTTTCGTATTCGGGCGATTCGTGTTTGGACGTATCCTCTGGCTGTGTTCGATTGATGGACGTCGGAGGCAGCTTCCTGCGTGTACGGAAGCAGAGACCGGTTTCTCCTGAGGGTCGGCTTTTTGTTCCTTCCTTGGGCTGTGCGTGGGAAAGTCGAGCGGCCTTCGTTAATTGGGAAGATAATCCCAACGAAATTATTCCGACATTACGCCGGATCCCATTGATTTCCATTCTCCGATGAGCGGCTTTTTAAAGTGAACGAATTTCGATCGAACGTTTCATCGTATTTAATTTTATACCTTTCAATTTACTCCGCTTCAGCATTTTCAGTGGCAGTAAATAAAATTTCGGATTTTGTGTTTAAATGATTATTTGCCGTCTGATGCGTTGGACTCCATTCCTCATCTATTTGGCGAGTACGTCCCGTGATGGATGAATATTTTGCTCAAGTATTCTGAGCTGTTTCTGGGGAATCGAGGAAACCTTAGCCTAATCGAGCTTCGGGTTTCTTCTAAATGCAGACAGGTTTTTAAAACCCCAAAGTAGTTTTCTACGCTGCACTTTATCGATGCGTATTTCCTTATTTCGTCACAGGCAAATGAATAGGATCTAAATAGACTCAATCGGGTATTATTACTATCGCAATATTGTTAAGTTATTGTTATTATTGTTTGTGGTGTTTTCAATCCAACGAATTGGTTATATTTTTCAGTCATTTAAATTTAGAGTTGCTAGCAATAATATTCACATGTTTGACGCAGTAAGTTGTTTGTAGCTGTAATCAGTTTTGTTTCTGAACAAAAACAATTGATCGCAACTGGTTCTTTAATGATATTTTTTAAAGTATTGAAGTATTAATGTATGTTTGTTTTCCTTTTTTAGGGCACTTATTCGCTCATAGTGGAGGTTCTGCGGGACAACAGCACGTCTCCTCTTGAAGGTAAGTTCGCTTCAATTTCTTTCAAACGGTAACTAAAATTGATTCAATCGAGGTGGAGTATTTTCCCACTGAGGATCGAATTTCTTGTTCACTTCGAACGCTTCCGAATTCGGTCCGAATGTTTTAGGACTCGTGAAACTTCGGACGGAGTCTTTTCCACGAACGGGCGTGCCTTTTCCATCATTGCCCTTTTGTGTAGCAAAATTTAAAAGGTGCCATAAAACACCTTTTGTGGCGCGCGCTTCAGGTAACTCCCAACCCACCTTTGCTCGCCGTCCTTTCTTTCGGGCTTAGAATCATCATCGCAACCTCTCTGCCCTTCCAAATCGCCTCTTAAGCTCAACCTAATCTCTACGGCGGATTCTCACCTTGTCCTAATACGTTCGTGTGGCAAGAACTCGAAATTGCCCGAAAATGACGCGGTGTTTTCATCACCGATAAATATCAAAATATCGGCTAATTGAGCGAAATATTTACTCGACCCCGGAAAAGCGGAGGAACGTAACCCCTTGCGTAAGTATTTGTGGTGTGAAATGCACCCTCTGGCGCAGCTCGGGTGGACTTCCTGTTCCCGTTGGTGACAGCTGCCCGAAACCTCTATCCGGACTCATCTTCCTGTCCCATAACACCATCTTGTTCTTACATTCGAAATCGCCTTCAAACCCTTTTATCGGAAGTAAATTTCAACTTCGCGCCGTTTCTTTGGGAATGCCGCGCCAACGAGTTCTTCTGTTTTCTGTACCAAATCAATTCGAGGCCGTCAAATTCTCCCTCGTGCATTTTCTGTTCCAGAAACGCATTCGCTATTTCGCGAAGGGTTGTCTTCCGATGTCTTCTCAATCGATATTTCGTGCGTTGATAAATAATCCGTTCCAGACGCTACCGCGATTGGTAAATTTCCGCGAAGAATTTTTTTTTTACGAATCGGATGTTTTCGTAGATGGAGCATTGACAACCTGTTCACGACCTAAATACGTTTTTTAACACTATTAGAACATATTAACTTGATATAACACCCTTAAGCCAAATTTACACTTGTATTACCCAATATATTACATTAAATTAGAAGAAATAAGATATCAGACCTTATAAGTATATATTTTTGATGAATATACGTGTATGAAAAAACTGCGATATAGTAGAGCCGCGAAAGTGGCGACCGAATATATTTTAAATTGTTTTCAAAGACTTTCTGTTCGTCTAAATGACATAATTTCCTCTTGTCCGATAAACTGTCCCTCACGCACATCGTTTTGGATATTACGACGTTTCCTGCATATTGTTTAGCACTTGAGGCTTCGATTGCGTCACCCGATCCTCGACAGGAAAGAAGCCGCTTCCTCCGTGGGCCTTGCAGATGCTATGGGCAATATGCCGTGCGATGGCGAATAGGAAGATATTGTAAGGAAGCGTAAATTCCCTGGATAAGGAAATGCTTTCGGATGGAAGAGAGGGGAATTGATTTAGAGGTAAAAGGGAGGTTAAATAGGTATCGGGAGGAGATTTTGGCGCTTTCTTCGGTTTTAAACGTCGATAATTTACCAGTAGGCATATCTCCCATCTAATTCCATCCCATTTAATGCTTTCCAATGCCAATTTTTCTTTCCGGTTGCTCGTGCTCTATCTTATTTATGCTACATTTTTACTTCTATTCTTTGCGTTCCTTAGTATTTAACTTCCTCGCTAAATACCAATTCTACCTTTGCGGGTGAATCGAAATAATTGCAGTCTTTTCCTTTTCTTAATTTTACGATTTATTCGGCAGAATAATAACGGTCTTTTCCTTTCATTGCGAATCGTCTCTCGTTTGTCGTCGAAACGGCAAATTATCGCAATCATGTCGGTAAATTATTGTGGTAGATTATGGTTGCGTCGATAATTATGCGTCCGTCTTTAATGGGCTTCGATTTTTACCTTCCATCGCTTCGAAGAGCGCTTTTCGGAGATAATTCCCTCCCCGCGCTCGGCGACTGCGGTTCGGACTTAATAACATGTTTCCTTTTGGTTTTGAGCGCCGATGCGTCTTCGCCGTCCGAAGGCAGTGCACCCAAACCGCAGATTCACTTCGTTATTATCGTATTTATTTCGATGAGGTTTAGACTGATGAGTCTCTTCTGGGGATTCTTATCCCGGGGTAGTGATTTCCTTTTAGTTAGGGATATCCTCATCTTGGAGGAAGAAACCCTTGAGTTAAGAGGGGTACAAAAGCTGAAGCAACGCATCCTAAGAAAGAGACCGCAGCGAAAACCCACGAACAACTTCTTGTATTATAACAGCATATTGATGTATCATGGCTTCAATAATAGGACGATTATTTAGCACAACTGATAGAAAACACAAAAAAACGATGTTTTAAATCAATAACACGAGTTATCTGTAAATTAATAGGATCATTAACATTTAGCTAGCGAGTGTTTTATCCAACCGATTCGAATGATTGAAAGACTAATAGAGAACAGATCGGTTTTGGAATTTATTTAATGTGATTAAAAAAACAGTTAAATTGACCAATTGCATTTAATCGTTACGGAAAAGGAAAAAAATATGAATATTTGTAAATATTAATAAATTAACATGGTGATGTAACAAAGAAAAATAAATAGCCGACAAAAGAGAAGACCAAATAAGTGAAATGCCAGATTTTAATTGATGGAAGATAGGAGTGAATTAATAGTGGAAAACGGAGTTCATTTGTTATTGGAGCTGCTAAAATTTGTTTTACAAAAGGTATATCACCAAAAGCCTTCCAATCAAGCGCTGTCCATTCGTTTTGTTAATTCTTCGGAAGGCGGTAGAAGGCCCTTCGGCCACTCTCTAATCACAGGCTGTTCGCATTCCGCTCTCGGCCGCCATTCTTCAGTCTTGACAATTGACGGGGCACAGGTAAAACCCCTAACTAACAAGTTCCTCCTTTAGTAGCGTGACCGAGTGTCACGCTCCTCATCATTGGGGAAAGTGTAATTAGGAGTCCCTTTTACGACTCTCTGGAGGTCAGTGGCTCAATGTACCGTTTTTAGCTTCTGCCGTACACTTTTGTTGAAACATTTGCTTTTCAAAAGGGCTTTAATGGAACGCGTTTAGAAATCGCGCAATTGGTATTCAGAAATAACATCTTGGGTACTTGAAATAGTAAATAATTTTTGCTTCCTTTCCCGGAATTCCGGGAATCACCCGGACTTTAGTAATTTGCGGATAAGTGGCTTATTACCTGTAATTTGTCAGCCCGGCACATGAAAAATATTCCATGATAAAATTAGTGAATTCAAATTGTCAGCTTGCTAACTACAAACAACTGCTTGCATTGGTTCTATTTTTCATAAATAGAAATTCTCCTAAAACTTTTGGCTCCTGAATAGTGATTCTCCCGGAATTTTTACGCTGCGGAATTTATTTCTTGCGTTTCCTGATTTGGCAAATAAATACGGTTTGAATGCCTTTAGGAATAGCGGAACACGATAATTCTCCAGATCGAAATAGTGGCAAAATCGTCTACAAGAGACGCATAAATTTCGTTTGAACCTGAATCCAATCAGTGCACTTGGATAGTCATTTGTTCGTGAAGACATCCATTGATTTATACGAGCTTTTATTTCTAACACGGGATCTTCGCTCCTCGGTGGCCGGTTTCTATTTCATGCTTGTTTCGCCATTCGCTACCGTCTTTCCCGTTTCGTCGAAGAATTCCTTCCGTTTTACTAGCTAATGTCCACTCCGTCATTTCCGAACAATGCGATGGCATTTGTCCCTTTGTGTAATTTACGACGGGCCCTCTCAATGGGCCGTATTTCGGTAGTGAACCATGGACAGTTGTCACCCTCACCCGACCCCACGTCTCCGACGCAAACATTGCGTCGCTTTTGGAAGAGGATGAAGTATTGCAATCCAAGATTCAGTTGGATACAAATCCCTCGGAATTTCGGGGTGCGTACCTGAGCTGAAAAGAAAGGCTTTGCCGAATGTCTGAATCTATTCCGTTTTATATTTAATCTAATTGTGTGCTATACTGTTCCTCACTTAGTCAGGGATGCTTGTCAGTTGATGTTAATCGAGTGTAACGCTTTCAGATTGCATATTTGTTTCTTATTTCGCCTTTTTGGAAACTTCAAGTACTGCTAATCTCATCGAGGTCTCCAATAGAGATTATTTTTCATTTCGTTTCCTAAATCCCTCGATAGGCAATCCTTCCGCTATTGCAATTTCTTCATCAAAGCGAAGCAGACGATAAAACCACTTCTGACGTTCCCGTAATTCGCATTGCATTTCCCCGATGGCTTTTCCTCGATCCGTGCTCGAGGCGGTTGTTTCATTAAGATGGCGTTTTCGAGAATCCCTTTTGGTCCCCCGTTCTCACGCCGTGTTTACTATTTAGTTATCGCTTAATGAGAATCCGAGGAGAGGTCGGGAAAATGGCCGCGGGTTGTAGAACTGGATTTCAGCTCTCTTCGAAGGTCGCTGCAGGTGGCGCTGTGAGCACTCCCGATAAAGGGCCCTCAAAAGCACGTTTCATCCATTCCCTCACAGTTTATTTTTTATCGTCGGAGATTAACTAATTGGATTCGTCGTCTTTCCACTCATCGTCCACAATGGGGCGCTTCGTTTATCTATTTATCGAGCGATCTTCCGATACGAGTAAATAGCTTTAAATAAAAAGAACTCTATTCAGTCAATCGATTGTCATCCATTAGCCAATTAATGAAGATCCTTAAAATCTCACTCGAATACGAGTCTTCGTCTGAGAAGCTCTTGAGGTGTGAAGAAATCGGCGCTTTAAGAACTATCCGATTGTATACGATTTCATTAATATCGTAAATTGTGTTTATCGGTATAAATCAATACCATCGATATGTCTAACGAATGTGTTGGGATTTGTTACAGATCTGAGTCAGACTCTTCTGGCTCGCCTGACGACCCAGGGCCACCTGGAAGTGGGGGCGGCATGGTCTCGCGTGGATGCTCGTAGCAACGGTGAGGGCAGCCTCCCCGGGGGCAAGAGTCTTCCAGGAGGGAGGGCCCGCCTCCGCTTCGGTGCCCGCGTCACCTGTGATGCCCATTACTACGGCCCTGGCTGCGCCAATCTGTGTCGGCCCAGGGATGACGGCTTCGGACACTACACGTGCTCTGCGGCGGGAGACAGAGTGTGCCTCCCTGGATGGGAGGGCGACTACTGCACCACTCGTAAGTATCAATTCCCTTTTGTCGATTATTATGCAGACTCGAAATTAAATATATCCCACCCACATATGTGTAGCTAGAAATGCTTCTTTTCTTGCGCAATTATTCGAACGTTGGCGATAAACCAATCGATTTCCTTTAAACGTGTTTGGATATCATTTCCAATGAAAAATTCCAATCTCCAAGTTTTTCGACGAAAAATCTTTGATCACGTGTACTCAGAGGCTTTAAGACCACAAGCGACAGCGCGATTGTTTTTAGTGAAAAAGCAACTCATATTTCTACATCATTATTTTTCGTCTAAAATAATATCCAACAATCATTGTATTCTAAGTAATATCCAATAAACATTACAGTTAGTCTTAAAATTTACCAGCGAAATTTACATTTGATAGAATAGAATTTTATCATTCTAAATCAACAAACACCACATTTAGTGTGAAATACTAACGAGATTCTACGATTCATCGGTCACCCTTAGAGAGTCGCCCCAAGTGCTTTTTGGGTTTCCTACCGCTTGCTCCCAGAAGATCAGCTCTTCATCTCGACAGAGGCGTTTCGTAGCCTCGAGCGTAGCTTCTTATTATGGGATGGATGCAGCAGCCTCAGGTATAAAAGATGGCTCCGCCCCTCATCCACTTTCTCCCTTAACTGTTCTTCCCTACCGATATTCTCCTATTCCCTCAAGGCCTTCCTTATCTTGGTCAGTGATATCCGACTTCTATTTCTTCTTCGCCGCCCAATTGATATCTATACTTTTGGCTGTGCATTCAACCCTTTTGATCGTGGCCTCTGAACCTCGCCTTTCTCTTCTTCCCATCGCATGACGCATAATGCCAAAGAGGACAGCCTTTTATGTAACTTTCTATTAACCTATGATATAATAGTTAGAATTTAATCATACACTCCCAGTTCCTTTAAATGGCCCGCATTCTTCAGTAGAACATAGAGATAGTTCACATCAGCTTACGAGAGGAATCTCAGTCCATCAGAATTTTCTATTTGAAATGTCAAATCAAAAGTAATGGAATCGCGAACTCATTGCGAGAGAACCTTAGAAAAGAATGCTTTCGTAAAATCTTTTTCCATTCGAAATCTCGGTTGGGTTTTAGAAAATAGACTACGATACGCTTTCGCTTCAATCCTGATATACGATTGCAGCTTTCGGTATCAGTAATTGTGTGGTCGCGTCAGGATATCTACAGCTGACGTAGTCTTATCTTTCCTGGATATTCGCTCTCTTCTATTGCCTCCATCTTGTTGCCCCAAATATCTCTCTCACTATATTTGCTTCGTCTAATTCGTTCTTTTAATCCATTCTTTCATCGTGATCTTTACAATATCTTTCAAAGCCATAATCCATGAGTTAACCGCTTTAAAATTCTTATATTCCTGTGATTTTGCGGCTGAATGTAATGAGTTCCTCGAAGCTCTCCTTCGTTTTAATTTCTCCAGCCGGCAGACGGATTTCCCACGCCTCCCCCACATCCTCACTCCGGGGCCCCCGGCATTCCATCGCCGACAGGTAGCTTAGTAGCGCCCCCTTCCTCTCAATTATTCATTTTCACCTTTCCACGGTGCCTACGAAAAAGTCGTTTATTCGAATAAACGCGTTTGCCATCCAATTCGCTTCACGCAACTATTTCGATGTGAACGCACGTCTCTCTAGTGCGGCCTCAAGTGCGGCTTCATCGGGCGGCCATCGGTCGCACAGCCTCTCACGATCAAGCAGCACGTATATCTCCTTCAGAAGTCGGATTATTTCGAACTTTTTAAGAGAGTTAAAAGTTATTCCCTTCGTCTAGCCCCGTACTTCGCTTTTCGTTTCAATTCATCGAATCACGTATCACCATTTCGTGAAAGCAGTATCATTCTATTATTTTCTGCCTTCTACAATCGTGATTTTCCACTACCGTCTTTCTCCCATCGTATGTATGCAGCTGACGAGAGTTGGTGAATTAGAAATGCTCCGTGGAAGGGCTGTACGGTTTTCTGAGAATGCTCCGATGAATCGGTGGACGTCACCCAGATGAATGAGAATCCGAGTGTGAGAAAGAGCGGAAGAAACTGTTCCTTCGCTTCTAAATGAACATTCGAAATTACTGCGTGAGAATCTTCTATAACAACGTATTCTTCTCCACAACCTATTTATGAGCACCATCGAACTCCGAGCAGTTCACCCTTTTAAACAGGAAACTACACTCGATATGCCCCGTATAACTTGTAGTATTTTTTGAATTTACTATTACTTCTGGACCAGGATGCTGTGATATGGAAGATGTTTAATAAATCTCGATTAACCTGTATCATTAAACTAATAAGTCATAATTCATGGATAAAGAATGAGTTAATACATGCGTTTATCCTGAAATGAACAAAAATAGGGCGTTTATATTATTTAGAAGCATTTGTGTGGGTCCTAAAGTTAAATAAACTTAAATTAATTATAACTTTTGTGGTTGAACTAACGATGCGCTGGTCTGTGAAAACATTCTCTAATAACATTTTTGCTCTAAATACTAAGTAAATTGCACATTTCTTCGTAACTTCCACGAAGTATGCGTTAAGAAGTGAAGTGTTACTTGGTGAAAGTTACGAAGAATTGCGTAATTTATTTATTACTATGTCTCGGCTTTCCTCGATATCAGGTCAATTCATATTGATTATATTTATACTCTATGCTATCATTTTCTATCTGACATCATGTTGTTTAACTTAACTGTGTTATACAGCGAAGTTTGCTCGTCTGTATTTTTCGGTGTATTCTATTTCCTTGTATTTAATTATTTGCCGCTCGTTGCTATCTGTGTCAGAGATGATCCTGAAATATAATTACTGAGAAGTGCTGAGGTGAACGTCTCCTAAGTACTCCGAGAGCGTTATCAGAGCGTTGTGTGCGCTCATTAAGTTCTGTTTTCCGGTCGGCGATCCCACCGAAGAATCCTAATCTAATTGCTTCTCCTTCTTTCAGCTCGGTGCTCGCCAGGATGCCATCCGGAACATGGACACTGCAACAAGCCCAACGAGTGCCTGTAAGTATACGCTCATTCTTTTGTGGTTTAGAATCGGTTGGGAGTGCCTTTGACGGCAACGGACTCCGTTTCCGAGAGGACTTTTGTTAAAAGAGCGGAATTTACTCTCTTAAACTGAAATGAATCTGTTTACTGAGATAAACTTATATGTCAACAGCACCAAAGTAGATGGATTCTCATTTAGTCCTTTATTCGATGAGTATTTACCGATGCGAGTACCACAGTACAACGTCGCTCATATCTCGGATCTTGTCGTAGTTTCACAGCCAGGAACTAATGATAGACTCTGCCATGAAACGAAAGACTATTGAAGAATATTCCATTCAACCAGAACCAGATATACTCATCGCAGAAGCCTTAAGCAGAAACGAGACATTTAGGTTTGCCAATTTTTCCTATCATTTCGATGTTTTCGAATCCGCATTTTCAGATGGCTTTCTATCTTTTGATAGGGGAATACTCTCCTCAAGCGGAAGCCCTTTACATGTGTGTGTATGTATTTAAGTACGTATATATATACATACGCACACATGTACGTATCCGTTTGGGTGCGTGATCATAGACTCATAGGAAGCGAAATATTTCAGCCGAACACTCGCGAATATTCGTTCACTGTAGTCCTTTGGTGCGTAATCCGTAGGACGCCTCGTCGATGAAATATTCTTCGTATCCGCGGAGGATTTGCAGCCCATGTCCTCTCCTGCATAAAGGAGTGTCTGAGCGTGGGAACGACGGTGGCAGCAGAGGGCGTGGTGTCCTTCCCCTCGCATACCGACACTCTCTCTCCAACGACGGCCCAATACCGTTCCTCCGCGCTCATCGCCTCTGCAACTCAATGAGTCCTCCTCCATCCGCCCACGGCCTCGCTATTGTGGAGCGCTACTCCTGGATTGCAATCTTCAATCCCTACATTTCGGGATGAAAAAACGGGCGAAAATCTCTCAATTCGACAACTGACAGTATATGCGTAATATATGCATAATCTGCTGGCAGTAAGGTAGTTCGAGTTTGATCGTCAAGGCTATTGCTATTCTCTTTAAAGATGGAACGGAAAAACGTATCAATTAACGGTAGAGACTTTTCTCCCACGGAATGAATCGAAAATGGTTTCGCGTATACTTTTCCTTACGCAATAAAGTTTGTTTCATCACACAACCGATATTTCCCGTTGACGAAGACTTCTTTTCAACGAATAGATTCAAAGTGAGTGTTATAGCACTTCCTTCTATGTGCTTTTAGATTTTATATTTCAAACGCTTTTACTGCGTTTTGCTTGAGTCAACCCTCACCAGTATAATGTCCATTTGTAGTTACTTTGCATATACGTATGAAGCTGATCAGTTACTGCCTGTAATTCGAAGGATAAAATTGTTCTCGGGTAACTATTGCTGTCAGTTGAGGAGATAAACAATCTCAGGAGACCCTCTCGGTAGTGCAATCGCCACTAAAAACAAGTGAACAGCCGAATGCAGAAGTACTTCTTCTAAGTAGAATACTAGGAGTATCACTTCGGAAATGTGTGTTACTCACTCTTAGTGACTAATCAATTAGAAATGTTCTCCTGGATGAAACAGTAGGATCTCGCGTGACTAACGCCTTCGATGGTAGCGCTTCCGGGTTCGATCCCGGCGGGAGCCAAACATCTCTTGTAAGGCGAACATATTAATTCAGAAAACAAATTCATTTCTAATCATCGTCTTAATCATTATTTGATAATTGATAGTGATAATTTGACTTAAGTAAGATATATTTGTGTGTACTCAGTGGTGTTTTCTTCCAATTTTGCAGATGTCACAGTGGATGGAAAGGGCCGTTGTGTGACCAGTGCCAGCGGTACCCTGGCTGTCTGCACGGCGGATGTCAAGAGCCGTGGAATTGTATTTGTGACGAGGGTTGGGGTGGTCTCTTCTGCAACCAGGACCTCAACTATTGCACCAACCACCGGTAAGGATCGCTAACATCCAATACAATACTTATCAAGGATCTTTGTAGAGGACTCTCAATTGGGACTCAACTGAAAGTTTCTCTTCCCTTAGAATATTTTTTCCGTTGAATTTCCTCGGAATAATACATTTATTTCGACCGAAGTGGTGGATGTGAAAGTAATTGTGTCTTTTCAATTCAGTCCTTGTCAGTCGGGCGGCACTTGCTTCAACACCGGCCAGGGCTCGTACACGTGCTCTTGCCCTCGCGGCTTCGGAGGAACCGACTGCGAGAAGAGAGTTGAGCCAGCAGCACCTTCAACTACCGCATCCACTCCTCCTTGCGGCAGTGGACACCTCCATCCTTGCCTAAACGGGGCTACTTGCAGGGTGAGTTATCTCTCTTATTGTTACGATCTAAACGTGTCAAATAATAATGTTGTTCTGATTGCTTAAGAATCAATGGCAAACGAGTTCTCTCCAACTAATAACTCAATTGTCTCCCTCAGGCGAACGGCAGCAGTTCTTACGTGTGTGAGTGTGCCAGTGGATGGAGAGGCGTTCATTGCGAGACGCCCGAGACGAGGACGTGCGCTGATTCGCCATGTCGCCACGGCGCCACCTGTCTCGAAAGAGACCTCTCATCGCCCTCCCCAACAGCGCGAGTCGTGGTCCTCCGCGGTTACATCTGCAAGTGTCCTCCTGGATATGGTGGGGACCACTGCGAGAGGAGGATGGACCCTTGTGCGGAGATGCCTTGCGCTAACGGTAAGCATCGAATAAATTAGAGTAGTTGATAATGATAGACGTAGTCCAGAATGGGGTTGGACTTCCCGATTAAGTTTTATACTTACGTTAATGTAAATTAAAGTATTCCTCATTTCTTTAATTAGCGAATGACTTTATTTGTAACAACGCTTACTATAATCGAATTTATCATTCCTCAGGTGGCAGTTGTCGCTCGAGGGCCAACGGCACTGGGGTGATCTTCGACTGCGTATGCCCCGCTGGGTTCTCCGGTAGCCTCTGCGAGATCGGCGGTCCTCCGACGCCACCGCGGACGCCTTGCGACGGCATCACCGCCACATCTTGCCTCAACGGCGCCACGTGCGTCGTGGACAACACGCGCAGGGGCTTCCACTGCTCTTGCGTGCCAGGATACGCGGGTTCTTCCTGCGAAAGCCCAGTGGACTATTGCGCCGCTGCGAGGCCGTGCGCCAACGGAGGGCGGTGCTTCAGCCTCATCAACGACTACCAGTGCTCCTGCAAACCGGGATTCGTGGGCAAGGACTGCTCCATCCGAAGGGCCCCGGATCTGCCCGAGAACGGACGTTGGGCGGCGGGGAACGTCTCCAGGCAGGTGGCGGAGGACGCCGGGGACAGCGTCCTGATGGCGGACTCGTCGCAGCTGGGGGTCGAAGACGCTCCCCTATCCACTGGACACGTGGTGGTGATCGCGACGCTGTCCACGGCGGTGCCTGCGGCTGCTCTGGCCGCGGCGGCCGTGGTCGCGTTGGCGAAGCGGCGGAGGAAGAGGGAGAGGCGGCGAGCGGACGAAGAGGCTCGGATGCAGAACGAGCGGAATGCGGGAGTGTTCGGCGCGGAGAAGAGGCAGAAGGCCCCGACGCCGCCCGCCGGGGGCGCGCTGCTGAGGGACGCCCACATGATACGCAACACGTGGGGATTTCCAGAAAATGCCAAAAACAGGCACAAGTGCGTGAACAGCGTGATCGTGGTGGAGGACGTGACGCCTCCGCACGCAGACGTGAGCGCGAACGCCAGTGTCGTGTCAAGTGTGAGTGATTTGTGTTACGCCCTGCAGAGAGCAGCGGCGATTGCCCAGAGCGCGGGGCACAAACAATTGAACACGGAACACCGTGGCGCCCAAGGGGGCGCTGTGCTCAGTTGTGGGGGGAAATTGGTGGAGAAAGACTTTGACAACCTGAGGAGTGCTTCCAGGGGGTCTATGGAGAAGAGGGTCTCCGTTCTATCGGTGGACTCACTCGTGTCGCCGTCAGGGATCTGCAACACCAGGTAATTACCGCAATTATGCAACTTTTAACAGTCATTCTCAAAAATGACCCATGTATGTTTCCCTTTTGCCTTACGATCTTTCCCAGTTCAATTTTCTTGAATTCTGAAAGAAGCCAAAAATAATACCTGGAACGATGTCGATTTTAAAACATTTTTGTGGTTACTGAAGAATGCATATTTTGCTCACAATCTTCCTGTGTTCATTTTCTTTATTTAATTCTGTTCTTCAGCGATTGGAGGTCTTTACTTTGTCTGCAGATGGCATTCTAAATCGGACACAGTTGCATATTAAAGTTTGTCCTAATTTTCTCGAAATGAATCCATAGATATTTCACCTTTGCATTTGCAGACGGTTTCCTTCGTTCTGTTTTCTCGTTCGGTGTATCTTTCCCGGAAGCTGAATGCATTTTCTTCCATGAATACGATTGCCCTTGAAAGTATACATAATTGTCATGGCCTTCCTAGTTGAGGCGCAGAGTCACTATTGCGTCTCATCTCAATTAGTTCTGCTAATGTTTTGCAAAATCATTCGAGAGTGCGTTCTTTAAGGTGTTCAGGATAGTCACCCACTGCAGATGACTCAATCGAAGCTACTTAATTGAGATAAAAGTTGTGCATTGTAAAAAGTGAGATTTATCGAGAGTAAAATGATTTTGGGTTTCCAACCCATCATCGGGTGAGCTCGGACTGTCTCAATTATTCATCAAGTACTTGTCCAATGTTTACTTTATACCCTAAATAACACTATTTTTCCTCTTGTCTTTGCAGCGATCCCTCGAAGAAGTCCTTGGATAAGGACGTATCTTCCACCGGTGGTCCCGTGTTCGTGATTGGGGAGCACCTTCCGGAAGGGGAATCGATGCTGGCCACGGAGGTCTGAGCAGCTCACAGGCGACGTGGTGTGTCGCACCGAAATACTAAGACAATGGACTCTCCCTCCAGCTGTAGCAATGGGAGATGAGCTCAGCCAAATAGTGTGTGTGTGCGTGTGAATGTCTATTCATTGCGTGTGTGTGTTTGTTGCCCCTCTCGTGGTAGCCGAGGAAGTGTTGATTAATATTATTGTGAATTCGCTGTCGCCGTGGCAACGTTTGTTGAAAATTTCTATTTTTTTTGATGGACTCTAGTCTCCAACCCACCCGTAATTGGCCGAGTGAATGCATCGAGATCTCTCGTTGGGTCTGAGACAATGAATTTGAAGATTAAATGAGGACAGCACAGACCTTGTACAGTTCTTAATTTATTTATAAGCTCCTTTGTGGAGCCGATATACTGTGCTGAAATCTCTTAGAGCGGCTCCGAGCGAACCTCGCTCGCGTCGCGTGGGAAAACACTCGTTTAAAATCTTTGATATTTCCCTCAGGGAATTGTGAATTTGTAAAATTTGTGTATAGGCGAAAGGAACGATTGTTTCTCCGTCGGCCATTTTTAACGTGCGCGCAAAAAGGAGGCGGCTGTCGGTCGTATTTGAGAGACTCGTGTTCGAGTCCTCGGTTAGTTGTGTACGACAGCCCTCCCTTAAAAAAGCTGTCTTTGTGATGGGTGTCCTTATATCACTTTTATGCCCTCTTTGAGAAAATATACGAAGCTAAGTCACGCATGTAATAATATTTAAATTATGAGAGTGTAGAGGTTGATGTGGAAAATGATTTTGACGGAAGGATGTGTTCCTAGGGGTGACCTTTTTCTTGTCGACTGATACTTCTATGAAAAATAAATTATTATCGAAACTGTTTCCATTCTGTTATGAGCGACTCATAACTCATTTGGCTTGTGTTTAATGGGAAGCGGTGGTTATGTATGAAAAATTTTCGATGTTGCAATTGTTATTTCGCCGATCCTGTCGGCGGATGTCTTTTCTCATCTTTAGGATGCCGAGAGGAGGCCTTTCGAAATCTCTCCTCTTCATGTTTCGTTTATAATTATTATTATTATTATTGAAAATTTGTTTTTTTTATGGAAGCTATCGAGATGTTCCTGTTAAAAGTGAAATATAACTAAAACTAAGTCATCTTTTCCATGAATACTTGAAGGGATGTGATTGTCTCTCTCCACCCCTATTAAAGATGTAGTATTGTCAGTTGTTGTACTTACTGTTTTTTGGACAAGTTAAAAATACGGAAAACTCATTAAAAATCCAGTGTTGAATTGAATATGTAATATAATGTATATTTAAAATTGAGAAATGGTGTAATATCGTGTACATAGATAAAATATGTCAATACCATTGTTCACTTAGCCTTCATTAAATAAAAGTCGTCTTTTGACTATTTTTTCAAGCACAACTTTCGTACTCATTACCTGAAAATATCCTGAAATGAATCCAACACCAAGAATGGAGGAGAATGAATGAAGAAGAATCTAAGAATGGAATGGAATACATTTAAGTAACAAGCTTTCACTATACCACACTGAAAATGTTACGATGTCTTTCTGTATCAATCGATATCGCTAAGGTAAGCCTCATCTCTCATGTTTGATCAACGAATGATCGACTTGAGACGCTCTCTTTGTGGAGTAACGGATGCTTTGAAATGAGGATTGGTTAACACAGTTTCTAGGGGCAGAGGAAGAAGTTATAGTAAGTTATCTTCCAAATAATATTTTTATACTTAAACCGCACAAATCGATTCATCGAAATTCGCCGTCTGCTCAATACAAGGAAAATACCGCTAGAACTAAGGAAAAGATTTGCAAAATGCTTTATATGGAGTCTCGTTTTATATGGGGCTGAGACTTGGGCAGTAAAAAATAAAGATATCTACAAAGCTTTGAAGTATGGTTATGGAGAAGAATGGAAAAAAATAAGTGGAGTGAAAAATTTTTTATGAAAAACATAGCGGAAAGGAAAAAGGCATGGCTTTGGCATATATTAAGAAGGGACTGTTTGCAGAGAAATATTATCGAAGGGAAGATTAGCGGTAAAAGAGGAAGAAGAAGGACGCTGTCTGACATGAAGGGAGGAAGGAGCTATTCAAAGATGAAGGAAGATGCCCAGGGTAGAGAGGGTTGGAGATCCAGTTGATACCTGTCTTTGGACAGTTCCACTGAAGAAGAATTCGACGTCATCAGATACCTTTTACAACTATTTGTTAATTGGCATAAAGAAAGGTAGGGGGATGAAACAATGGGGTACAAAGTAAAGCAATGACGGTACAATTAATTAAATATAAATAACCAAGTAGTGATCTTATAAACAGCCAACAATTTTGCGAGTTATTTTAAGGAAAAAATAAACAGAGTATCTAAATTATTTACGTTACCATGACAAAATGTCCCGAAAGTCACGGTTTCGTCAAGAAATTGGTAACTCGAACACGACGTCCAAAATGAGGCGATTCGCCCAGGAGGAGCTCCACATCTGTACTTTCGCTTATCACTACTTTTTGGGACACCCTATTTATTATGCTATCGAAGTATTCCGAAGCAGTTGGGTTCGTAGCATTTCCGGGAAATTTCAATGCCGTCTGTGGATGCGTTAATTCGTTATCGCAATAGATTATAAGGGGGTTGAGGGATACGGGTAGGCAAGGGAAGCAAAAAAAAACACCTGGCCTAATGGTTTATAAAATACATTCACGCTTACTGCAATTGATAAAAGGCTCGCATGAGCTAGTTGATTTCGCTTTTCAAAATTTAATGTTCGTTGCGAACGAAGAATTGCGGTCATATTCATGTAGTACGCTTAAATAGAGAACAAGTTTTCGATGTAATTATCTAATAATCTTCAGTACTGAGACATTCAATACGAAATGGCCGATATTCCTTTGATGCTCAAAATATTACGTGTTACGTAGGAAATTAGTTGGCCGATTCATAACATTATCTCATTTGGTATATTAAAATTTGTGGAGCATCAGATGTAACGCAACGAACAAAAGTTCCAGCTGTAAACTTAAAATAGATATTTCGTTGTATCAGACGTCTTATTTCACCTGTACTCCTTCTCTTTTCGGGCACATGTGTATTTTTCCAGGGCAGACTTGTGTATTTCATTCGTGATAAGTGATTGCACTTTTCTGTCGTTCTCTCCCAACACGATGGATTGGAAGCAAGAAGAGTCAATAACGACGATTGGGTTCACCCATTCTTCTCCGCGATCTTTTCTCACTCACTTCGGAAGGAAAGAGTTAATGCTGTCGCAGCACAAATGAACCTCACTCAGTGTAATAGATGCTGATTTTAATACATGTTCCGGTTATTTCGGATACTTTCTAGTTTCAATGCCGGTTCTTCTTGTTTGCCTCTTTTTTCCATTTCGGTTCTTCTGACATGGGGCAGTTGGAATGCTTTGAACAGTTGACGTTTGTAGTGTTAATGTCGTTATATTTTATCGGGCCTGTTTTTCTTTTTATCGAATTAGACATGTGGGTAAAGACAAGTCCATCCAAATAGAGAAGGATATTGTGTATTCCCCTTTTCCGGACTACAAGCTGGTCGTAGGGGAAGTGCTTTCGTGTTAGTATGACCTAAAGAGTTAAACTGGCTGGAACTTCGTTCCTGGTAGGGTCAGCCAGGTCAGGTATGGGCCACACGGAAGGTAGCCCACACAGCGTTTGTACCTCAAAGAGGCGGTCGCAAACAAAAAGGTGCAGGAGATGGTGTGGGAAGAGAGGGCTTTAATTGAAGTAATTAAGATTCGACAGAGGGAAAAGGTTGGGTTAAATATTGAGAGGAAAGGGACTTCCACAGAAAGTAATTGGGGGTAGAACACAAGGGAAAAACGGAGGGGAAGACAGAAGATGTTAAACTACTTAAAAAGTAGGGTACAAGTAAAAGAGATGGCCTTGAACGGGGATTTTGGATGCACGTGGTATGGAAAGGTAAGACATTCATTGTTTCTTCTTGGTACTATTATATATTTGTAGTGACACATATTCATCAAGTAATCCATATTTTATTTTGAACACTTGATGTATTATCTACCTGTAGCTTTATATTTTATGCTGCATCATCTGGATTTGAAACACAATATGAGTGTTTCACTAGTTCGCCGCACTTCCAACACTTATCTATGGCGCACTTATTCAGATCACGCCTTCGATTGTTAAAGGCTTACTTAGTCTCTCATTGGCTTGAATTGCATCTCCTTTATCCTATTGATGTTCTCTTATCGACAATGCGTATGTTTGAATTGGAATCACGTGTTGTTTGCTGTGAATGTATTGTTGGAGGTGTGTTGTGATTATTGTAATTATGAGACCACTTGGTTGATCACACATTACGTTGAATGCATAACGGTTTGCAGTTCACACTAGTATAATGGATTCATCAGCCTACTTGCGTTGGATTTGAGGTTTAACCACTCACCAAAACTGCCCCAGATATGCCTTTCATAATTAGCTAATCCCAGTTAATGAAATACTAAAAAAACGTATTCTGACAAGTCCCTGCGATTAGTCAAATAGATGAGCCTGGAAGTGATTTATTTTTTCCGAAAATGTGATCTAAAATCGACATTTTTCTTATCGATGCTAAGAGAATGAATTGCAAACAGACCTTTTAGTTTTTTATTCGAAAATTTCTCTATTAAATATATACCGTTTATTTCTAAAGATAAGAAGACTTTCAAATGAGACGGGGTATAAATTTTCGTCAAGATTTTATTGTTTTAGCATATATCGGTCCTATATTATATGACCCTCAAACTATAAACGGCCTATGAATTTAGTTTAGATCAGCAATCATCATCTGGATAATAATACTGTGAAGCGTATATGGAATTATGTCCTATTCGTAATTTTTCGGATGAACAGATTTTATTTTCTTGCATCTCGCAGCACTGCCTTGCGATTGCTACAAATATTCGGGCTACAGGCCGACAATGTTTTGGTAACATTGACGTTACTCGATCCATTTTGTATTTTTTTGCGATAAATTCAGCCGTGCTAGTCAAAATTATCCACCACGTACAGTTATCGAGAATTTTGCATACACGTTAAATAAAGTAACTTCTTCGTTAACTTTTATCTTTATATTTTTATTTTGGTAACTTTTTCGAGTTAATATCTGTTATCAGGGACCCAATATTAGTTAAGAACACTAAAATTTGTCTACCTGCGTTCTTTTTGTATCCCTCCTATGATCCCGGATTTTGTAGGCTTTTTTGCTGATTCAGCTATCATCTTATCTGCGGAATATACGGTGTAGCGACCGCACAGGGCCCCTTTAAAGTGGATATTTTTTTTCAAAATATCCGTTTCAATCCAAGCTGTTTATGATTTGAGCATCAGAATCCATTACATTGGACGTAATTCGCACTTAGTCTTTTATTGATCACACCCTTCACAGACAACCCTATTCAGTAGAATAAAACGGCGTGTGTAAATTTGCCCATAAAATGAAAGAAACAATACTTTTCGTTTGCGAAAACACACTGAAACATTGAATTCTTACAGCGAGATATCGTAGTTATAGTTATCGTCTTTAAAACTCTCGAAAGCGTCGACATGAAGACTGCTGATCGCTGGGAGTCGAAACATTTTTCGTGTCCTCCGAAGGCCCTATTCGGTTGGTCAAAATGACGCCTTCACCGCGTCTCTCGGAAGGCAAGTTATCAATAAGACGCTTATCGGTTGAAGCGAGTGAGTTTGCTTTATTGTCCGATCAAACCTAGAGATCCAATATTTACGCCTCTAAAAGTTGAAGGTTAAACGCGCGCGAATAAAATAAACACACCAAACGATTCGATGGCAACGAGTTGACAATCGCACGCGTGGAGAGCATTGTGAGTCAGTGGCTGGATTGCGAAACGAAAAACACTCATTTGTGAACTGAATCCAACGTCAGATTTATGTCGAGGATCAGATATCTACAATTAAGTAACATTAACGAAAATGATTTTTACTTATTTATTAAACGAGATATACCATTTTGTTACAAACCAGATAAAATTTTTCAGCAGTAATCACATCGATACCACAAAAAATAAGATGGAATAATGAATAAAACTTTATAAATAATACGGCATAAATATAAAAAAAACATAAAAAATACAGAATAATAAAGTGAATAATTATCGTGACATGGGATATTGAACGTTTTTATACATTTTTTGTGATACATTTCCAAATATTGCATAATAGTGATGCGACACATTAAAATATAATATAGAATAATTACACAAGTAACTATTATACAGTTTCGTGATTACAATTTGAAGTGAAAATTTTATAAAGTATCAGAGAATAACATAATATATTTTACTTTAATGTAATAACTGTGCAATGGATATTTAAGTTTTATAACAAACTCTAGAAAGGGCTTATGTGTTTAATTGTGCTGAAACTGCTACTAAACATGTCAACAATTAGGTATTTTCTAATCGATGTAGCCTATTCCGAGGTGCATTATATGTGTAATTATAATCGCAAGCTGGTATTAGTCCTCGGGTGATATGAGGCGGTACGTGAGGTTGTATTGAGAGACGGTCGGAATTTTCAGTATTTTGGAGGAAATGAAAGAAAGGGAACGAAGGCAGCCGCTGATAAATGACGAGGTCACGTTGGCGTCACGATTACAGGTGTTTGCATTGGTTCAATTCAGAGGATAAGCTCGAAAATCCGAATCGATTAAACTGCAAATACGTCCGTTGAAATGAGTCAGTATCATTTCATTTATTCAAACTGTCCTCCAGTTCATGTAGCAATGCCCTTTTGTGATTTTGTGATTCTTCGATATTTACAGATTACCCAAAATTGCCATTTATTATATTTCTGATCACCTTTCCAATTCTATGAATTACTGAAAATCCTGCCACTGAATTCTTTCTGTATTAAAATTGTTACATGGGTTATATCTCTCATTAAAACATACACAACATTGTATTATCTACGACACATTTTTGTTTTGACGTCCCAAAAACAAACTTTGAGATTTATAATTGGCGTAATTTTCGTTTAATTTTTTCAGTCTTTCGAATGAACGATGGCTTAAATTGAAGTTCTTTTCTTGGGTTCTTTAATACCACACACCGTATATACTCGTGTGTAAGTGGAATTTTTCAGCACATGTTTACGCTGAAAGAGCCCCTCAACTTATTCTCAAGTCCCACTTACCTGTTCTCCGGCGGAAAAAGTCTGCCGCAGTCGGAAATTGGCTTTTAAATTCCTCATTTTCTCAATTAAAAATTCTTTTGAACCTACTGATGCCTAAATTACTATAATTTTATTGGTATCTTTTTTATTTTGAAATTCAGAAGTAGCTGGTGCATTTCCCACCCACTGGTTTTTACTCCACTTAATTAGTTTTCCCAGTTTTGTGATAAAATTAGGTGCATCGGCTTACATTCAGGTCGGCTTATACTCGAGTATACACGCTAATTGGGAATTCTTTATCTTACTTCATTTACGACTCACATTCGTACTTAATTTCATTGGTGTTTACTTATTAGTTTTGCCAGCAAACAAATAGAGTATCAACTACTAAGTTATTATCGTATAAGCTATGAGCACCAGCACAAGGAAAGGGAAAGCAGACAGATCGTCCGTCAATCCCTGTGGCTGGTCTCAAGAATGACGTCTCCCTTCTGTGACATCATGCGGAGAGATACGGGTTCGACGCCAGGTAGTGTTACGCCGAGAGAATTCGCTACCTCTAGACCGAAGGCTAGGAAATGGCGTTGGATAGGGAAAGCCCGTACCGGGAGGTGGAGCACTAATCGAAGGCTTTCGAAGTGGTCGGAATTGACCCTCGGTTGAGGTTCCTCCTCACCGGTGAGGCTGTCGGGATGTACTCACGTTATAATAGATCGTCGTCAGCGCTAATATTAGAGGTGCGATATTAGAGGATGTTCCATGCAGGGATAATAGAGGAGTCGTGTGGACCATTTGACTGGATCGTTTGACCAATCAATTAATCTTCGTCAACATTCCTCGTCTTTCACCGGCAGTGACAGTGATAATGGAGACACTGGAAGAATAATTCGATTGGTCAATAGGGGTGAGTCTTATTTCCCTCTGATCGAATACACTTAATAGCAATAAGCAATAGCGTTAAAATGGGCGGGATTTTGAGAGATTAATTGGTTTCGACTCCGTCGGAAAAAAATGGATTATGTTGACTGCGATCGTATGGATAGTATGTTGGCTGCGATCTCTCCTGGAAACGAGAAATTCAGAGGAGAAAATTTTCACGAAAGAAAATAAGGCCGCCAATACTTAGATAATTACCGCGGTGTGAGTCTGATTGGTATCATTATTTTTTATCGTACTATTACTCGAATCGATCATTATTCTTTTTTAATCGTATCAGTACTCGTAAGCTCTCTATCGAGTCACAGACACAAGGAATTTGGTTACTGAGTCATCTTCAATTCTACTGAAGATGAACATATTGACCGAACTTGCTTTTTTCTTTCTCATTCTTTCATCACGCAAGTTTTCCTTTGAATCTACGTAGTTAATTTTTATAGAATCATATTTTATGTTTTGAATCAGAAGACTTGTTTCTTTCGTGAATACTTTCATAATATTTGTTTCTGAGATTTTATCTGCGCTGTGGTTTTCTCATGGAATTGGGGCGATCTCTTTTATTTAAACTTTAGACGCGCGGGCTTTCGTTGTCATTTTAATTCTTTCTCCACTCACCAAGCTAAGCACACTATGTTCTATCTATGTTATCTATGTGATAATATGTATGTTATTCATAAATACTTTTATGTTTTTCACGCACACCCTACACCACTGGTCGGCAAACTCATTAGTCAACATAGACAACAATACTCAACAATAATCAACAGTACAACAATTGAACTTTTTTTGAGAGCCAAATTTTTAAAACTTAAACTATATAAGTAAGTATATTATTAAATTAGAAATAATAAAACCAGTCATCACGAAGAGCCACACTTAAGGAGTCAAAGAGCCGCGTGTGGCTCGCGAGCCGCGGTTTGCCGACCACTGTCCTACACTCTTCTCAAGTTTTTCCTTTGGGGCCTTCGATTGTCTTTGGGCCGTTCCATCGGGTCTGAGCCGTTGTTCTAACAGTTGGGAGAAGTATTTGGGAGGACTTTTCGGAGAGGCTGTTGGTGTTAAAGGAGGAAAGGGAGGGAGATAAACGTCGTGCTGTTTTGCAGAAACATTGAGTGTTTCTATGTATTCAGTTGACTCTTCTGTTTGTTTGTCAAAACTTACATCGCCACATCACTGTTTAATTACGGCTTTAATGAAGGCTGTTACGAATCTCTTGCTGACCTTGTCTGCAATTCGTTATGAAGCAAATCTCTGCGAGGCTACTTCGGCTTTCCGAGAGACGAAAGGGTTCGGGCGATGTAGAAGCACCGTTTTACTTCTTTTAGGCAATCTGTTGTATTTTTAGATTCCTCTTTAAGGATATACCTCATATACTCGTGTATTAGCCGAGTTTTTCAGTGCATTTTGTAGGCTCTAAAAGACCCTCTCGGTTTGTACTCGAGTGAGGGTCTCGCTTACCTGCTCTCCACCAGATAATTAGATTAATATATAAATTTTATAAGTTTAAAATTTTCAAAACATTTAATGTACTGATGCCTCAATAGCTGTCATTTTATGGGAATCTATTTTAATTTTGAAACAACCGGAGTGCCCGTTGATTCTCAACGGAAAAATGAATGGAATGTAAATCGAAAGAAGTAATGAAATTTAGATATGAAAAAATTTATGTATGTGAAGTCTTAAATTTATGAAAAAAAACAATAATTAAAAATCTTCTCTTCTGATATTATTATAAAAATGGAATGAGGAAACAAAATCAAACTGATGGTAGAAATTCAAACCCTGTACGTTTAAGTTACTGTAAATAGAACTTGGTTGCTACCGACGTTTAAAAAAATTGTAAAAAAATTAAAATTTCAATGTTCGTACTTTTTTCCGTGCGATTCTTCGCAGGATATTGTTCGTAACAGCAAATGTTAAAATCTCATGCAATTTTTTCTTCTTCATAAAGTGTATCACTTATTATTAGGATTAATTTTAACTTGACTTATATTCTCAATGCATTTTGATGGATAAATACATGAACTTGGAATCAACAATCGCCTTCATTGTCAAGGGGGATGGGTTGTTTACAACCTCGAAATTCTGATTTTATCAAAATTCTCGTAACTTCGATTCGTAAACGATATTTCACGACCAAAATAAGAATCTTTATTCTATTCCCCTTCTTTTGGTGCTTGATTCGACTTTGTACGACTATTATTTCCAATTTAAATTTTCAAATGAAATAAAGCCTGCAGCGAGGAAAATTAACTTTACTGCATTTCTTATGGAGATGCTTTTTCGATTCTTCGGCTATTCCTTTTGGGTTTTTCCTAATTTTCTTTTTTCCTAAACCACCTCCGTACCGAGGCGAACAAAACAAAAAAAAATATGCAAATCGGCCGAGCCGTTTTCGAGTTTTAGACGACGTCACGCACATCATTTCATTTTTATACATAAGATTTACCAATAGCATTTCTCACCTTAGTCTTATATTCGAGTAAATTAGTTTTCCCAGTTTTTCGTGATAAATTATACGTTATAAAATTAGGTGCCTCGGCTTATACTCCACTATATACGGTACTTGCAAATGAAGAAATTCCGAAGCTTTGACCAGGAACACGACAGTGAATTTTAAAGTAAAACTTTAAATAGTCTTTATCCACCTAGAGAAATTTTCTGAAAACAGCAAATGTCTGAATTAAATTTGTGAAATATAATCGGAGCATCAATAAAATGAAAAAATATTCATATAGAAAAAAGTTTCTTGAACGTCCGGAGAGAAGAGAAAATGTCTCAGTGCGTTATTTTAAAGTATAAAAATTCAATTTCAAATTGGAGTGTTTGAAGGTTTTTATGTATCACAAAAAGATAAAAATGTCACCAAGAATGGTTGAAAAGATCAATGTCAAAGTCCATAAATTTTACGTCTTCGGTTTAAATTTTTCTGTGCTTAGGATCATGCCGTGGCGTTCATTTTGTTCATCATTTGAGTAGTAAAAACTCCGTTTTACGTTGTTTGGTGGACCTTTTTAATGCAGATTTGTTATCTTTTTGATGATGATAATCTTTCGACTCAGAGGTGGTTTGTTGACTCTTCTAGAAGAATTCGTCCACTTTTTCTAAGTTTAGTTTTTAAAATGTTGACTTTTTGCATTGTTTTTACGTTAATTTTATATCGAATTTCGTTTTTCTCTAGTAACGTGATATTTCACAGCCTTTTGTTACTTTGATAAAACTTTTTAAATTTTGAGCGAGTCTCTCGGACTTCGTGATTATAAGTCACGCGTGAGTTGAAAAGTACTTCACGATCGTGCGCGTTGACCCCGATAACACTAAAATCGAAATCGTTTCATGCACTTGGGCGGTCTGCTTATTTCAGTAACCACTCCTATTTCATTGAAAAGAGAATACTGGTTATTTCCCCCTCACTTCTAATTTGGAACCTTTTGTCATTGTGATTAAAGTAGGAGCCTTCCGCCTCATTCAGTTCTTTTTTCGGCGAAATATCTTCACTCATAGTTTTAGCGTTTCCCTCTCTTGTTTATTAACTCAATCTTACGGCTTAGGAGCGAATATTTCTGTCAATTGAAGTAATCGAGTTCAGTTGAAAGAATGAATCGTCAATAAATAGCTTGCGTAGCAAATTGAACCTCGCCAATGATAGAGAACTAGGCTCGCGATATTTACAACTGGATTCACATTTTCTTTTAGAAACGGAGAATGTCGGCACGATATTCTCTTCAATTTTCATTATCGGAAATCTTCCGTCCCTAGATGTGTTAATAGATAAAATACAGACAATGTATTGTTTAATTCTTAATTTTAGTACCTTTGATTGGAATACATTCAATCGTAGATACCTTGTTAAATTCTGTAATAACATGGTGAAATAACTTAGCAAAGTACCACCTGAAATTCTTAAATGCAACCGATTTAGAGCTACAAGTTCATCATCAGGCAATGAGAACACACAAACAAACCCTTTATATACTAAGAGGGAAAAAAACAGGCAAGCAGCAAAGGCCAACAAATTAAAAAACAAATGCCCGTTTAACATTATATATCTTATATCTGGAACATACAAATTGTGATTCCAAACTACTCTTAATTTAATTACTAGAAGTAAAGAGCACTCTCGCTCGTACGTAAACAATTCACTTATTTCGCTCAACACATACTGGAAAATGAACATTTTTCGGATATTTCACCTATCCTGTTACACTGCCAACATAGTATGATGCCAATAGCCACCTCGAAATAATGGAAACCACACAACACCACAAAGAACATAAAATTCTGCATCCAACAAATGACTTTCCCTTCTCCCCCATTCGTTGATTGGGTATTGTTGACTGTTTCTCCCTCTTAGTATATAAATGGTTTATTTGCGTATTATTGTTTTCTGATGATGGAGATTTAGTTCGAAAACGAAAGAAGGAACGAAAATTAAAGAATACCTGATGGAACTTTGCTAAGTTATTTGACCATGCTTCGAGTTTTATTTGATTGACTGACTTATTATTAATAATTATATCTATTATTATAAACTAATTAATAGCAGGTAGTTATGTTATAATTCTAATCCTGTTATACTTAGTGGTCATCCGTGGATAGAATCCTGATCCCCAATTTCTAAGAGCTGGCTTCTTAAAAGGCAACTTTTCGATTTTGCAGAATATTGAAAATATTACGTCAAAGACCGATCCTGTACGTGTAAAATGCTCAGAGGTAACTTTAGACCATATAACAGAATAGAACGTATTTTGTATTCTTCCACAGTCTGTTTAGCAACTACAAGCTTCGCTTCCGTGATAGTCAACCTGATGACGACTGTTGATCCTGTCGAATGCTGCGGGAGAATGTTTTCAAAGAATATAAGACAATTTCGAAAGGACTCATTGCGTTTGGTCCCAAATCCTAACGCGTCCGATTTAATTTCGCATCCAAAATGCTCTCTAAATCGATAAGAGTCTGCGGGATTCGCATTATATTCATAAAGACATGTTATTTACTCTTTATGAAAGGCATTCTTTGGATTGCATTTTTCAGCATCTCTCGGATTGAATTCCAACTTATTTTTACGGCCTCAGCTTACGATACTCCGCTTTTCACTATAATTTATCACATTTTCACATTTTATTTACATTAATTATGTATAATTAACTTTCACGATTGAATTCTGATGATGGATTCCGAAACACAACTTCCGAATTTACAGTTTAATAAAATGAGACGAACTTTTCTCTCCCTTATTTTTTGAATCTCTTTGATATGTACATACTTTCCTCCGTCCTTTTTTAATTATGTATTCAACGGGATATACACTTTTTTACTTAACTATGTCACAGAACTAATATCACATCAACAGAATTTAAATGTAAAATGAAAAACTTTGTAAATTCCATCTTCAGGCCTGAAGATGTAATGCAAACTTTTACTATGGCTTTCCACGAAGTCACGCCTGCTAATATTGATTTCAGAATTTAAAATGATAAAATACAATAAATAATTGGATTTCATATGTCTAAAATATCACAAACGATTCATCATTAAGCTTAAATATCAGTATCATTTTTACTATCAGTATTATAAATAATAGAATTTACATAAAAATATTAAGTTGAAATTTAACTGTACATAATCAGTAGGTTTAGCTCAAATTGCCATCGTCCTGTCTCTTGGAAAAAGTCTCAGTGTGAGTAAATATTTCAAAGTTTTCAAAATCGATTTGATTTCATTAATCGAAGGAATCGTTTAAAAGCTATCATGTCCTTAAATTTTTGACTCAACAGAAATTCAGATCCCGCAAAACTAAAGAAAGCAGCTGTTTCGGTACGCGTACCTCGGCTCAAATCGGTCTCCATTTGAACGGACGGCAGAAATCGATGTAAAAGCTCGTGTGTGAAAGTAATAGTAGCGGTAAAGTACGGTTACCTTTCAGATGACTGTAGACTTGAGAATCGAATGGTGAGGTTAATAAATAAAAGTTAAATGAAACCGAGGAAAGTTGCAGAGCGAAGAAATGAGAAAATTTTGCCAATTATTCGCTAAGTACATACATTCACATGCGGAATATGACTTCCTCAGAGTTATTTCGGTAGAGATCTATTCAGGCCATCGGAGATAAATGACTGAGTGATTTGAGGTTGTTTCACTATTAGTTTTTATAACTTTTTTGGTGGAAATATTTCGCATACTGAGTTAAGATCATTGCTCTTCTCAAATGGATGGAATTGATTGCATTACTTTTATTTCAACTCACGAGCCATGTTAAATGTTTGCCGAACTGTTTTATCGCAGGATTTAATTCTTTATTTTTGTTTTCGTTGACTGTAGTAGTTCTTCATCATCCACATCTTCGGCTTATCCTTTGAAAGCTCAATAGTCGCCTCATAGACATATGCTCATCAACATTTCCAGCTATTTCGATTGCATCTTCAAGAGCTTGGAGCCGTAGTTACCGCGTTCAGCGTAAAGTATTTTATTTCAAACTTCAGGAACAGAAACAGGGATGACCATGTGAATATGTGCACGTATAGGGCAAATACGATTAGAATAGAAACTCGGAAAGATTGGTGGCTACTTTCGGCCACCGGACAGCAAAAGTTAAACACAAAAAGTACTCAAAATGCCTCAGGACTTGATGAAAAATTTAAAAAATATAATCTCCAGGAGTTAACATGTAACCCATACATTTTTATAACACCTCCAATACACAAAAAAACTCATCCGTGCTTTCGTTTCAGAGCACGAATACCGGTAAACATCGAGTGGTATTTAAAATCTCCCGAGCAGCGCACGGATAATTTCTCTCGGCTTACTTATACTGAAATCGATATCCTAAGTGACTTCGTGGAAAGGCATTGCAGAATGAAAACACACTTGAAGACGTAAGCGTACTTATAAGTCTCAGCCTGAAGATGTTAAGTACGCTCATGAAAGCGGTCGGAAATTAAAATCGCTGAGGAAAATGTGTTTTTCATTCCTTTTCATTTCACTGCTTGAACATGAAATGGAATATAGATCATGGAGCGAGGCGGGTGATTCGATTGGATTCGGGAGATCGTCCGAGAATTAGTATTTGTCAGTTTCCATTTCCGGAAATGGAGCTGAATATCTTCTGGTGAAGAATTTCCTCATATGGTTGGTGGCGAAATTGGGCAAGGGAGTCATCATTCTCATTTGTTCTTGCCTCCTTTCTGCTTTCGCTGTGTTGTTTATCATTCGGCAAGTGGTCGGACGAAGGATGCCCAAGTGGAATAAACAGAGTTTGAGATCGTACAGAAAACCCAGTCACACCAACTTTAGCATGCTTCCCTTGCATTTAACTACGCAACCCAAATATTTCTGTATTTATTTGGATGGTATTTTATCCTCGATGGACCTAATTAAGTCCCGATTTCTTCGCTCTGTTTAGTGGAGTTTAAAAGAAATTTCTTTTAGTGGTGGATGGACGAAAAATGCGAGTTTTGCCTCATACTCGCTCCTAACTTACAAAGGATAGTTAATTATTTCGTTATCATTTATTTTATTTCTGTTTTATTACGATATAACACCAAAAATCTCAATATTATTTCGAATTAAGCGCATGAAAACCTTGTCAACATCAACAAGGACAATCAACGAACTAAATCATTCACACATTTAATTCACGAGTGTTTTAAAAATATATACAAGGCTAAATAAAAAATATTGTGTCAATGCTATAAATCACTCGTAGTTGACTCACACGCTTTTCTTTTTAGCGGAATAAATTTTTCTTCGTCAGTTATGCTTAATGTAATCAGTGTGATTTGATCGTACTTGGTGGAACACCGTTTCATTAGTGTGCATACGAAGTTCGCTATTTAATTAATTAGTTATGCTTTACTTTAATCCCATATGATGTTTAAAATTATATAATGAATAGCGAATGATGTATTTTATGAAGCATTTCTAAGAGAACTTAGTTTAGTATCTGGGTATTTAATGAATGAATTACCAGGGTGGATGAATTTCGAGCGTTTTGAATTTCCATGAATAAGAAGAAGCGCGAACTTCTAGGAATGCAAATAATGTCGATCTAGGTCACGAAAACAATATTATATCCTCCTCTTTATCAAGTTCTATTCTTTGAATGCAGAAAATCCACTTTAAACACCAATTTAATTGAAAACTCGATAGCCAACGATCACTTTTTAGACGACTCATTTCTGATAAACTGTATCCAGCTGATGACGTGCAGATACGAATTTTCGATTCTAAAATATTTCGATGCGAGCATTTAAAGATGTGGATTTTTCTGGAGATCCCTCGGACATCACTAGAAGATAATGGCCGTAGTTTGCTAATTTCCGTGAGGAGTGCAGGAATGTGAATGGATTTGACCACAAATGCCTTCTTTTATTCGTGCAGACGGTGACGCAATGCCTTCGGCGCCACGAGGCGGTGCTCCTTTTGCAATTATCAAAAGTGACGTCTCCGATGCTTATCTGGACGGAGGCCGTCATAGAATGCTACTCTTCAAGTATTCGGCCACCCCCACGAGCTGCGGGTGGGTGATCACCTGATTCCTCTCATTTGGTGCCGATTTCGAAGCGAAGTAAGTGCGGGACGCATCTGCCTCCACTTGGGAAGTGCTTTTATTCATTGCGTTACACTTACGTATTGGAGTTAACAGTACACTTGATTATGAGCTTTTATTGGCTTCAGAAATATTCAAATCAGATGAATTTAGAATGCAAATTATTAATTTTCACCCCACTAAATTCTATTTGATGATACATTATCTCTGAACTCAATTCGCATGCTCAACTGTAAAATGAGAAGCAAAAAGTATTTATTGATGCCACGATGACAGCACCATACTCAGATGAATAATGCCGAATATGAGCCTCGTTTTGCCATCGGATACCGAGCACATTCAAACTAATGCGTTACGGCTGACCGAATGGTATTCCAATGGTCCGAAACACCCACTGAGATATTAGTTATATTTTCACACAAGGTATTCATGAATGTATTTTGAATTTTGCAATTTATGGGATGAAAATAGTTTTATAACGTACCAAGTTAAGCAACCACACTCTTAACCAGCAGACAATTTAGGTCAGTCATTGAAATCCTCAAAGGAGCGTTCGCTAGCGGTTTCAATGTCACCCTGTCATGGAATTACTAAAAATGATTTCCAATGAAAAATTCCCGTCGAATAGAGGTAATTAACGTTTTAATTAAAAATTGATAAATTGATCAAGGAATTAAAATTCCGATTAAAAAATATCGAAAAATGGTCTAATAAAATTGCCAAAATGAGGTTATAAAATTAAGTTGTTCATTTTTCTTTACTCTAATGCAAGTTTCGTTAATTGAATAAATAATTTCATGAAATTCAGTCCATACCGATTCAGCCATCACAAGATCATTAATCGTTCGCGGTGGTAACGGTTATCTATTTTAAAGAGGATAATTTTAAAGATGCAATTCGATGCATTCGTTACTATCAACCAGATATTTATAAATAATACATTTCTAGATTTAGATTCGTGGTTTTAAAATAAATATCTTTGATCAGTTTTGTATAGTTCTGATAAATATATTTGAAAGATTTCGTTTGAAATAGTTAATATTTTATCACGAATATGGGGATTAACAATTTGGAAACATATTTCTCAATACGCCTCAACAGTTCCTGGATGATTTCATTTCTTCGTTTTGCGTGGAGCATGTGAATAATTATTGCTTCTTGAAGGTCTTCTAGTAGTTTATTTATTAGGAATTCCTCAGGGCCTCACTGAGAGTGTTTACATTTGGGTAGAAGACATCAGAGTACTGCACTTGAGTCAAGGCTACTCTTCTGGGTGGCTTCTCTGGAAATTCCTCGTATATAATTGGCGTAGTGTGCCCTCTTTTATTTCTCTTCGCTTTGATTAAGAGATTCGAAATTGTGTTTCTACGAGTTAGATGCCTGTTCTCATCACTGAAGGATCTCGGGTTTGAACCCAGGAGCCCATAATACGCTTCTATAAGAAATACTCGTAAACTCCACTTTTATAGGTTGCAGGATTTATTTCTGCTCTAGCACCAAAAGAAAGAAAATTAAATAAAGTTTTTTATTTTGGTCGTGGAATATCTTTTTCGATTAGATGCTGCGAGAAATTTGATAAAATAGACGACAATTTGAGACTATAAACAAGCCCGTTACTAGTAACGACGAATGCTATAGTTGAATTTTCTCATTAGAATTTATGTAGGCTCGAAAAAGTCAGATTTGTTTATAGCAACGTAATTTTTTACAGATAGCGAAGCGGTTATGCTGTTATTCGAAATTGCATTGTGAAATCGAGAGATGGTTTTTACCCACTCTGGTAAGCTGGAGACATTCTTAATGTTATATTTTAACTTAAATTACAAATTATATCCAGTTATAAATAATTTTTTAAGTTTGCTTAGAATTCATTTTGGTACTTACGGCTCCTTGGACTTCTACAATAGGAGCCATTTAGATCGTATTTTTAATAATATTAAATACATACAAATTAAATCAAAAGATTATAAATATCGTCCTCGATCTATTTTCCTAGAATAAAGCCTTTAAATGCATTCCAATACACAAACCATAACTTCATCCACCTAAAGACTGAGATGGTCCTCAGCCCTTGCGCCATTAGCTGCTGAATTCCTCGGATGATTTTATTAGTGATTACTTGATATTTCAGCGGGCACTTCAGCTAGTCCCAGTTGATTTGTGTGTCAGGTTGTTTCTCCTTTTAACACTCACCAGCAGACCTCACTAGAAGTATTTTGATGACTCATTTAGAGTGGTATGCTAAGTGCAGGTCATGCCAGATTCCTTTTCGTCTAAATATCATGTCAACAAGTGCATTTGCCCACTCGTTTGCTGGGTGGTCTCATATATAACGGAGGTTATTGCTCATTTATTACGAAATGTCATCCATAGAAAAGTAGAATATTTTCAGTGATACCCTTAAATTTCTGTTAAAAAACTATGAAACCTTTTTCTATGAATATACGAAATAAAAGACAGACGTATTTCATACACAGGCACAGACGAGTTTAGTTATTCATGCAGACGAAATAAATAATTTCAAAAATTGATTTTTTAATGCCGGCGAAGAGAATCTCGACTTAATTGCTACTTCTGTCTTATATATCATGCTATTACAATTTTTTTCACAAACAATTCGCAGGAAAATATATTGATTAACTTTAAGCATTAATGTTTTTAATGTATTGTACGAGACGTAAAGTATATATTTGCCAAATCCTTGCAAAGAAGAAATCACAGGAATTGTTCAAAAAATCCGTCCTAACCGTCAATGACAACAAGAGACTCGTATTCATAAAAGAGCTATAAATAACGTTAAGAATTTTAGTGCTTGTAAAACAAACGTCGATGAATAATTTTGCAAAGAATGCAAAGATGCAATTTTGCTTATTTGGGATATTTTAAAGACACGACGGAAGAAGTAGAATAATAATGAGGCAACCATTCAAAAAATAAGTTAAACAAAGAAAAACGTCAGAAAAATTTTCTCATTAAATAAGTCTGGGTTTTGAAAACAGGTAAAATGGAATATTTTCCCTAAATGCATGTTTGAAAGCACTATACGCCTTCAGCATAAAATATGAATTGGGCAAAACTTACTGAGCTTTTTTATTGTACAAGTCCGAATGTATTTCAGTGATATACAATTTAGATTTCTGATTACAACGGATATGAATATAAGGAGTCTGAAAGAATCTATTAGAATAAACAAGGAATTTGGGATTATACTGCTGGTTAATCTTTACTTCAATTCAAATGGGGAATAAGTATGATATAAATTGTGTATGGTTAGGGCATGTATTCCACCTTCTGAAATAAGTCAATTATCTCCGAATCAAAGTCTTTTATCTTCCATTAGAAGTTTTAATTAGATTCATCTGTTTATAACTTCATCATGGTTTGCAGACACTTAAGTAGCCATCTAAGATTGAATATTTTTGCACTACTGATTGATTAAAACTTGAATATCTTTAAAGTTTTACCGTCAACTTTAAATGCATAAATATGTCTATCGAGTCCCTCAAGCATCTCCAACAATATGTATGGACCATCATGGAAAAGACCCCTTCGACCAATCACATTGAATACATTCAAGTAGTACTCCTCCTAAGGCCTTCCGAATACTTTAAGTCCTTTTAGTTTTTACTGTGTGAAAAACATCTTTCGATTCCTGATTTGCGAATCCCTCAGAGAAGTATGAATTCTATGAATGTGGGCTTGAAGAAGTCGTATTCAGCCCTTCAATTTATGTCAGCGGCTGAAGTCGCTTTGGGAAGGAGTTTAATTTTGCCTATTTTAGGTGCCAGCAGTTGCATTTTTATGATTTCTATCTCATGATAATTTAAATAAGGAATGTTTTAACAAGTCATGTAAATACCCAAAAATATATAAACTTTATGAATCACGCAATTGCAAATCAAACAGAATAGAAAGCTCTTAACTCAGTGTACATTAAATTCAGAATCAGACGTATTTATGACATTTTTATGCAAAATACGTTAATCAAAAAAATACTAATAATGTATTATTATTTAATAAAGGTTATGAAACAATTTTATGTTGCACCATGAATTGTGTATAAAAAGAGTACTTTGGTATATTTAGTTACACAAAATAATGAGAATATATTTAAAATAAGCCATTTATCTCCGATAACGCAATCACATCCGCAATCTCTCAACAGAAGTCTTATAGATAAATATTCCAAAATAACATAATTCTGTTTTTAGATTAATTAGTACTAGTGATCGCCCAGCGGTCGAAATTCGACCGTAATTCATTAATTTTTAAGTTTGAACGTTAGTGACTATCTTTAATCAATGATTATACCTCTATGATTATTGTTTATAATGTTTTTGAAGTTTGTACACTCCTGGCCAAAATTAACGCAGCACCTCCCTAGCGATCCTTACGGCCGGTGCTGCGTTAATTTTGGCCAGGAGTGTACTATTGCGTCAGCTGCGAGCGTGTACAAACACGCCATTAGGGTTTGTTGTTTACCTTAATTCCCTGCAATACCTATGAAACTTAAAATTAAATGTTAGTAACAATAAAAACACAATTACAGCCTGTAGTTTTATTTATTTTTTGTTTTAATTCATTGCACTTTTAATTTTTCATGTTATTATTGAATCAAATTAATGCTAGTATAAATGAGACTTGATATTAAGTTAATGCTTGCCAAATTGCGTTTTATAGGTTTCTCAAAATCTTCAATTAGTTGGTTTTCTTCCTATCTACATGACCGTAAGCAGAAAGTTGTCTCGAATGATTCCTCATCAGCTTGGATAAGTATCAATCGTGGTCTCCCACAAGGATCAACCCTTGGCCCCTTATTGTTTTCTCTGTTTATTAATGACTGTCCTCAAGTAATTAAACATTGTAAGCATCATTTATAGGCAGACGACTTACAGATATACATCGACACCACGATTTCTGGCTTCCATGAATGCATACAGCACGTAAATCATGACCTTGAACAAATTAATAACTGGAGTAAAGACAATTTTTTGAAAATAAATCCTTCAAAATCGCAAGCCATTGTCATCGGGACACCCAAGTTGATAAGAAGGCTTAATCAAGATAACGATGCAAAGCTCACGTTAGACAACTCGAAGATCACATTTTGCGACTCTGTGAATAATCTGGGTGTTATCATTAATAATAATCTTACGTGGACGGAACACATCGTTAATGTGTGTAAAAAAGTTTATTCTTCAATTAATTCTCTTAGACGCCTAGGAAGTTTCCTGACGCCTTCGATTAAAGCTCAACTGATAAATTCATTAATCATGCCACACTTTGACTACGGTGATATTGTTTACCAAGACTTATCCAAAGAATTAGCAGCCAAATTGCAGCGTGCCCAGAATGCATCGGTTCGGTTTATCTTTAACTTAAAGAAATTCGACCATATCTCGGGTGCGTTTGAGAAATTGTCTTGGCTTAAGCTCGCTTCTCGTCGAAAATTACACATCTTAACAACAACTTACCGTGTCATGCGATTACAAACTCCCGATTACCTCTTTTCAGAATTTGTCAGCTTAGGGTCGGTACATAATTGTAACACTAGAGGAAGAAACAATCTACTCATTCCAAATCACAGGACGGAAATGCTACATAAATCCTTTGCAGTGACCTCTGTTAATTTATGGAACGCCCTTCCGCAGAGTATCAAATCTTCCTGTTCTATCCACACTTTCAAGAGGAGATGCCTTTCATATCTTCTAGAGAATCAATGACGCTAATTATCTCCACCATAGCATTTTACTTTTTACCATAAGTCAAGTTCGTTTTTTCCTGGTTTTTTTCATGCTGCACGGAACAACACTTCAAACTTCTTTCTTTACTTTGGAATATTTTGTTCGTTATTGTTACTACAGTTTACATCCAGTATAACCTTTTCTTTTTTTTTTACTATTTTGTATTTCCATTATATTAACTTACTTTAGATTATTGTTTATGCTTAAATCATGATGTTAACTCTCTTATATAATTATTGTAGAGCGTAATCTTTGTATTGATCGTGTTTTATTTTGCTTTTTTCTAGTTCAGTCATATTTTTCATCACAAGTGTATGTATCTACTTACTGTGTTTTCTGCATTTAATTTTTTATCAACTTTCATTATTTGTCTTGATAATATGTCTCTAACACTTCTTGTAATTTTCCAGGTTGAATGTACATTGTTTTCGTTAATGTCTTTTAGTTTTTGCTATCGGTAGGTTTGTGCAGGTTTTTCACGCCCCCCTTCTTTGTGGGTGTTTTCCTGCAGCGGATATTTTTTCCTAAGCTTTTCTTAGGTTTTTTTTTAAATCCGCAATCCCTTCTCACATTTTCTTCTATTTTCCTCTAAGTTTCATTGATACATGTAATATACTTATAATAATGTAATAACTTAACGACAGGTTAGATGGAAGAGGAGACTTTTTAGTCTCAATCTCGCCTAATAAAGACCCTAATAATAATAATAATAATAATAATATTCATAGAGGTATAAGATATATTGCATTTGGAATTCATTTCATTTTTGTGAAGATACGCGTATTTTCCGTTGAAACAAATAGTGCTTGTTAATTATTATAATAGAGTATTCGTTTATTTGGTTGCTAGAACAAAATCGCGTTTGTATATACTGCTGCCTTTCGGATGATTTCGACGGAAACATTTTCCCTGTTTTTTTAACGTAAACATATATCGTTTGAAGTTTTATCTACAAAGCCGAAAATATAAACCTACATTATAGAAGGTGATATTATTTATAAAAATATATAGCTTCAATCAATTCAATTTCATAAGTTTACTTATGGTTTTACTGCCATAACATTTCGGCTCTTCTCATCAATACATTTCTTATGAGCCTATCTTTCGCATTGATTCGTATGAGATCTGAGTCCAACAATCACCTTTGTCGTTAGGGAATTGTTTATGCCCACAAAATTACACAAATTTTTCGTCATTTTGGTCTGAATTCTCACAATTTCGACTCGAATGCGATATTTTACCACCAAAATAAGAATCTTTATTCAATTTTCTTTCTTTTGGTATTAATCTCGATTTCGTACTACCATTATTTCTGATCTAATTCTGCAAAAGAAAAAATGTCTGCAATCGATCAAAACGAAATTTACGTGCATTTATTATGAGAGACGATTATACTGGTCCAGAGTCGAACCAAGGATATTTGGACAAAGATTTTAGCTTTCTGCACTCCTTCTTCGTATAAACTTTGAATATACCAAATCTCAAACTCCTCCGTTCGCGCAATATCGTTAAAAAGGGATCCATAGTTTTCTCTTCACGTATTAATATACAGATAGTATTAGAGCACCGCAAAACTACAAGAAAACTTTATTTACAGTACATCTCTCCGGTACATCACAGATCATCCCCCCGGTATACATCAGCTACAATAAAATTACATAATTATTATTACGATATTATATGTAAATATATTACACTGTGATAATTACTTAATGCATCTTTATCTAAACTCCATTCCATTCCCTTACTTAATTCCATTTCTTTGCTCCTCTATTAAGAAACAAGTATTAAAGTTCATTCTTCCTTTGTTTTCTTGATTTTAACTTGTCATGATATTCGACACGCACAACTTAATTTGATTACCTTTCAATACTTGTTCCATCCATCGATCTGCGATAATCGGTATATTTGATCCGAATACCTGTTGGACACTGATTCATCTGATACGTTTTAAATCAATTCCGATTGCGAACTCAGTATCTCGCGTATAGATCGAAAGTGGAATATATTCCCTCGGAATTCTGCGCCAAAAAGCCGACCTGTAAAAGAGTCGGCTAAAAATACAGCAATCAAAATGCACGGAAGAAAGGGACTATACCGCGAATGCAGCATTGCAAACAAAAGGGAATCATAGTGCGTTGGTCTCAGAATTTGTTTATCGCAGTAGTTGATTTAAAAGGAAAAGGCCTGAACTCTCGGGGTAACAGGGGCAAAGATAAAAATGAATTGTCTAGCGGTGCGGTCCTTAGAGCCCCATCGATTAAGCGAAGGTCACGCAACCGAATTATGGATCACGTGGAGGGCGACGGCCCCGAAATTTGCTTCAATGAAATAAAGGGAACCCTTTCACTGAGGTTTGAGAATCATCCAATCACGGATTACATTTTATATTCATGTATACGTGTATTAAATGTAAAAGTTGTCTGTGCGCTGTCATGGGCGATATATTTAAACATATCCTCCTAGATTGTGTACAGAAATGGACGCATTACGCTTCCTTTTAAGCCATTCAGAGTCTTAGGAACTACAACTTTGGGGCCTTGAAAATGGGCCACCAAGAAAATGGGTCTGCGGTGCCTCTGGATTCAAGGCGGCCCAAGAACAATGGTGACCGCGAAGCCCTCATTGAGACAAAAAGATCACATCTCTTCGGAGGGCCCTAAAACGAATGAAAAGAAGCTTTCAAGACCCACATGGGTCTCAAGTTAACCTGTAAAATACGTGATCGAAGTTTCCATCTTAAAAGAAAAACACGTTTTAAGTTCCACAATATAGTATTGTGGAAGTTACAGTATTCAACTCCCACAATATAGTATTGTGGAGTATTATATCTGTTGTGGAAGTTAAAGCGCGTATTTCTTTGGAGATTGTTTCTACAAAATTCCACCAAATTTCTATTTACTTTATTGTGATCGAAGTTTCTCAGTTCCCCCTATAATGTACAAACCTTATAAAAAGAATATTTACAGCAACAGGGGGTCGAACCCAAGATCATGTTGGGAAATAATCTGGATGTACACTCCTGGCCAAAATTAACGCACTACCGGTCGTTAGGATTGCTAGGGAGGTGGTGCGTTAATTTTGGCCATATGTAACTAATGCAGGCAATAAATCGTTAAAACAGATGACAATCATCTATAGTTTCCGGAAATATGAAAAAAATCATTATCATTATAGGTACTTATGGGAGAACTTTGTATGTGCCTGGTGTTGAATCCGTGACCATTTTCCGAGATGTCTTTTGAACAGCCTTGCCCTACTTTAAGTTTCTTTCACCACATCTTTTTAGCAATATTTTAGGTTCAAATTTCTTTGTCATTTCGGATACTGCTTTAAATTTGAAATGAAATGCCTCATATTTTTTTATTTATTCCATATACCCCGCAAACATCCATTTTTGGACCCTTAAAGTGTTAACAAACAGAATCACACAAGATCATTCCCTAATCGGAAAAATCCGACTAGACGGGATTCGAACCGTGGGTTTGGAGCGACAACGTGCGAGCACGCTAACCCCTGTTATGCAAGTACTCTTTGAAATATTCTGTGTTCGAACACTAGATAGCCAGAATTCTCTTGTTTCCTGTTTCGAAAAGGTCGACTTTTAAAAGACAAGTCATCGACGCATGAGGTAAAGCTGTGAATAAGTGCACTGAATGAACTTAAATACCGATTTTATATTCCCGAATACATTTCATTCTCAATTTACGTGCACTTTGTTCGTAACCTCACCGCAACGTCATTAATCATTAATAATACGCATTTTAGCGTATTATTTGCCCAGCAAACATAAATTTGGGAAATAACGATAACCTCATTGAAAAAATCTACGAAAGCGGATGTGATGTTGTGGAAATTCATGATAGTATACACATATATACTCCTCCCACAGCAATTTATTTTTTGGGTTTTGGCTACATCGCCATCATCACTTTCACAAAACACTGTATAGTGAACTTAATTCTTAATAATTGTAATTCTTGTTTAGAATTGCTTTTCATACTCACTATATTTCCCTTTGATTCTTTCCTCCTTGGACGCCAACTGCGGGCTTACGGTACCTTTGTTGCCAAAGTAGAGTGTTTAAAAAGAGATTTTTCTATTTTCTTCTTTCAAACGACAAAATGAGCCATTGAATCCCACTGTGCAATAACACGCAAAATAGCTGAGGGAAATTCCTGGCGGTCACCCATCATTGCGCATACCTTCTGATTTGGGAAGAAGGACTGATTTATTCAATTTCATGCATCTTTTTGGGCGGAGAGGGTGCCGAATATTAGGGCAGACGGGGGCGCGTTTGCACAATTTTTCAAATGTTATTTTTCTGTTTTTAGTCGTAATTATTTCGGGTATGCGACTAATTAGATTGGTCGGCCCAACCGTCGGAGACATCTTTCGCCAAAGGGGACTTCAGAATTTGTGATCAAACCTTGTTGCGATGACAGCTTTATCTTTCTCCATAAATTCAATCTTTTAGAAATCCTTTTAATTTCTGGTTTTGGATACTTCATCATTAATAGGTTTACACAATTCTTCGAATGTTCTTTTTCTATTTTTAATCGTTGAACTCATTTATCCGTTTTTCATACTCATTCATACGTTGAACTTTAAGCTTTATTGATGTGCATTTTATGTGCATTATCATATTTATCATTAAATCGGTTGTCTATTTCCGGTTCCTAGGCACGTTTACAAAGGGTACAGGGAATTTTTACACTCGCTTAATAATTAAGAAATTTAAATTTAATTTATTAAGTTTTTAAAAATTTTTATAGTAATTAGCAAGATACGTCAAATAAAAAACAAAGTCTGCGGCAACCTTTCTTAAAGATTGCCCTTTCTAAACCTCTTTTACTGCCATCTTTGTCATGCTTTGGTCAATATTTATACTTTTATTGGTCTTTCTTATGCGGTTCATCTAAATTACATTTACACACACAATAATATAGCAATTGTGAAAACTATTAATTAACGGGGCGATATACACAAGCGCAGGTCATATTTACAAAGGGTGTAAACCTATCACTTGCGCCTTGTGCAAACTTGCCCCTCCTCCATGTTTTCGTTACAACTCGTCCTGCAAGCTCTGTTCATGAGGTGAGCAATCGACTGAATAAACACACGCAAAAGAACAATCTAAATGGATAATGCACAATGACTTATGATGACCGATTGGTGGAAGTACTATTAACACCATTATACTATTGGTGTGTGGATTTAGCCACTGAAGGGGAAATTAGAAAAAGTTGTCTACTTCACTGATAAAATGTACAACTGACTCCAAATTACGAAAGCAAATTATTGCCATTACTGAAATCACGGTGATTGTAGCAATATAAGAGATATGAGCACAGTGCACACCTGACCTTGTACCAAACTTTCACCGGTCTATCCTACTATGATTTTTTGCTACTTTCTCAATAGTTACCTTTAAGACAACGTTTAATTGTCTTATATGCACCCGAGCGTTCGCGTGTGAACGCACACAAATATGTTTGCATGTATCGATTTCGTGCAAATTCTTAGATCTCATATGAATTTTACTGCAATATTTTTCCCTTGTTCTCTTTTATGTTTGTCCATTCGGAAATGAGATGCAATCAAAGGCGAAATATTTTAGCCGTATAGAGTGATGGAGAAGTTTGAATTTTGAGCACACACTACTTTCACATTATCCTATTAAGCGAACCATCTTTGTATGTGTGTTTGTCGTAATTGTCTCAGAAACGGTTCTAAAGATTTTTTTGTAATTTTGAATGTAAGGGTTTTTTTGATGGTTAATCCCATATTGTTTACTCCCTTAAGAAAAGCATAGGATTTGTTGCAGAGGTTTCTTTGTTTGCTTTGTTTAATCGCTCTTAAACTCATGATATAGATTTGATATGTTAATTTTAGATAAATGAAATAACAAAGTTTTTAATTATTGCAATCAATTTCCGCACACCCTTCGCTTTTTCCTAAAATTTTAGTTTTTAACTCCAAAATCTAAAAAATTTTCACTACTTCAGCTATTGAACATTTTATTTACTTGAAAACCGTAGCATAGGCATGGAATGAAAGTCGGGAAAAATTGTATTTTAGTTTTTAATATTTATTAATATATTACTTATGTAACTTATTATCACTCTATATTCCAATTTGCAAAAAAATACTACGTAATTGTATCCATCACTATTATATATTAAAAAAATAAATATCCGATATATTTCATAAATATTTTGATATAAATCACTAAATCGCAGTATGTGAACTCCCAGTATAATTAAAATAGAAAATAAGGAGCAGAATATGAACATTTCTGCACAATACGATAAAAGTTCTTAGTACACAACATCGAGCAACCCTAGGTCAGCTTGCAGGACTTCAATTTTAATGCATGTAACAAAATCCAAGCAATACCGCAATTATATAATAATGGCTAATTTAATTACTATGCGACCTCTTTATCAACAAGTACCGGAAAACATGCTTCGTGCACGGTCGACTCGAGTGCAGTTTGCTGTTAAAAGCGGCCATCTTGATCTTTAGACGTGTGAATTAGGCGAGCGATTTCGAGAAATGACGGGATGTGTCTTTGTGTCTTTGCGATGCTCTGTGTTGTTCCTCTAAGATTCTGTGGCCGTTACGGTTGTTTAATTCCCTTGCTGTGACAACTGTAACCTATTAATTGTGAAAATCACCTCTTGCTCCACTTGCCCTGGAAAAGAATCGACCTCGATGCAATGATACACATTCGTCTCTCTTTCTGACATATTTCTGACGAATCTCTTCCTTTTCCTATGAACGTCTTTAGACTTATTCATCAAGGCACAATACTTCAATGAGTCAGAATTATAAAAGCGCCTGTTTGTAATAATGTAAAATACGAAGTTCATGGATCCATGACAATCACGCAAGTATCAACAACGTGTGAGGTTAACTTTCCCCCGTCAATTATGATGGATTTATATTAAATCGAATCTTCAGTCTATAATAATTTAACATAACTTTAATCATAAATTAAATTTAAAACGAGAAATATTTGAAAACTCTCTAAGAAATATCTTTATGAAAATTCAATGCTTTCCTTAAAAGATATTTCCTTAGAACGTCTCATGTTTGCTGAATATCTTAAAATATCAGAGAAGTTATTCTTTTTCTGCCGTTTAATAACTCCCTTGCCTTCTTTATTGCTATACATGTCTCCCCTTGAAAATCCTTTGGATTTAGAAATACTTATTGTAGGACATAAGTTTCTCCCTCCTTTTTTTCCCTCATAATTTTCGAACTGCTAACACCACAAAGAATTGGCTCCTCTTAAAAATGACGGTCACCTTTTTACCATTAATTTAATTTATATATATTCATTTACATTCATCATTTATTTTATATGGGCCTTAATTCCTCGTGTGCTCTAACGGGAAAATAAATGAGCTCGGATATGATAATCGCGCTTGTCGTCATGGGGACGGGTTGTTTACGACCGCCATGTTTCACTAAATTTTCGTAATGTCTCACCATTTCCGATCCTAAACGATATTCCATGATCCAATTAAGAATCTTTAATTTCTTTTTTGGTACATGTATTGATTTCGTTGGACAATTATTTCAGCCAAGGCAATGAGGTCTGTGAACAGTAAAATATAACTCTGCGAGTATTTTTTATGGGAATATTTCCGAGTTGTCTAAATTCGAACCTGCGATACCTTTGGTAATAAAGTATCAAATTGTGAAAGTCCATCGTCTCCCCAAAGAATCTCTAAATTTCACATTTTTATCTCCTGAGTACAAGTGAGTAAAATTTGTTTTCGAAAGTTCCTTCAATATATTTTTTGTGGGAGACGCACAAGTGCACGAGGCACAGTGGGCTAGAATCGAAAAAAGTCGGACAAGGGTCCAAAAATATATTTTTTAAGGTTGCGAATGAAGTTTCGCCAAAATTATTACAAAAAGATTGCATTTTATAATTCTGTTTGTTATTTTTAAAACATTTTCTGGCGTCAAAAAGATACAGGGCGTCAAACTAGAGAAATATTCAAATGTAACTTCGTTGATTTTGAGAGAAACTACTGAAAAAAGAACGATTCAGTTTTATGGAATAAATCTTTATCTATCGACTAGTCTATGTTTTTGCGCTCAAAGATGAGTCTTCACTCATTTAAAGCAACAAAATGTTTTGGAGTCCTTTTTCGTCCTAAAAGAGTCAAAGTAAGGAAAACAAATAGATAAATAGCATGAAAACTATGAAGTCTCTTATACCACGTTTATATCTGAGGCTTCTTGATATGGAATCTGAAGAAACCGTTCCAATTCACCTTGGTAATGAGGTCGATATTTTGTAGCCGCGGCGCGGTCCGGCACATCGCCGTGAAATCCACGAATCCAGTTTCGCCATCTTTTTGGTGAATTCTAAAAAGTAGCCTCTTCAATGCTAAATTCTGGTTAACCACATCAAAAACTTGTGTGATGACAGTAACAGATAGGAATTTGATATTTATACATTTAATAACAGAAGTGTAATTAGGAAAATTTTACATTTTACTGAAATGTGTTTGTATTTTGATTTTAACGCTAAGAAAACGCATGGCGAAGTTTTTTATCCTTTAAATTGGTCGAAAATATTGTAGGTAAAACTGTCCGAAACTGATATTCAAATTTGAAAATCTTAGCCAACCCTTGTGCTACGATCAAGGAGTTGTCTACGGCACTCAGGCGCTATGGCTCGGATTGTAATAATTAGGCTGAATTTGACATTGACCAACTGAATAACGAAAAAATCATGAATGGAGAAATAAATACCAACGAAGTAATATATACAAAGGAAGCAAGGGAAAATGTTATTCCTTGTCATTTGCACTTATAAATATTATGAATAGGAAACGAAAAGAATGAGAAGATTTTGAATAATGTATAGTTGACAGAATAAATGAGTTACATCCTAAGGGCTTAATTACCTATTTGAGCTTCCTTTATTTGTTTGTGTGTTTATTGATGCTCATTGGTGTATGTGCAGCAATGTTACGCTATTTAGATGTTGAACGATTTAATTATCTTAATGGTCTATTTATTCGTGAATTTATTTAATTTAAAAAAAACGAATGAAAATGAATATCTTTTTACTCGTACTCGTACGATTCTATTTAATGATTGGACATTGTCCGTGCGACTAGCAGAAATTCTTTGTGTAAGTCACACTTCGTCACACCTGCCAACTACTTACTCTATGAAATATTCCTCTCTTTGAAGTTTCTGTTTTTCGGATGATATTATTTCTATGCGATTGTATCTTCTCTATTCTATATATCTTCTCCTCATCCAAATCTCCTTTTATCCGCCCGAGACTATTATTTGTAAGTATAGTTTATTGCGAGACATTATTTACATGTAATTTGCGAAGGGAAATGGGGTCTAAGAGAAGAGCAGTCCTCATGATTAGGAAGTTGACGGATCTGAGGTTCTTAAAACTCCATAAACGGTTTGCCATCCGTAGAAGCATGAAAAGGAACAGATGAGATTGAGAGTAATGCATATGTGGTGCAAACGATCACCGGGAAACCTATAAATGTGGTTTACATACACATGTGCTGCCACATATGGGACTTTCTTGAATTTCTCCTTCCCGTCATAACGGGGATATCATTTGGAGTACTAAGAATATCCTGTTTCTTCAGAAGGATAGCCATTGTATTAAAATAGCACCGACCGACGCGCTTTTTCTACATTTTGCTGCAACTCTCGGATGCTTTTCAAGGTTCAGATTCTGCGTTTAGGCTTTTCCTCTCTATTCTTAATGTTCTTAGATACATACATACACACGCACTATCTCCTAATCTTAGGAATTCACCATCTCCACCATCATTTAAGAAGCACATTGCTAAACTATTACTCCTTGAACAGAATTGCACCAACAGAAACACCCTTTAATTTGTAGTTGTATTTATTGTATTTGCTCTTTTTATATGTTCATGTTTGTATTTCAACACTTGTATGTGATAGTATTTTAATTTTGTATAAGTCTGTATTACATTAGTATTCATTTTCATTTTTACTTTCTCCATATACGAAGTATAGAGAAAGTATTGTTTTCATGAAAAAATTCGACTTCGAGATTTCAACGGAAATACATGTTTTGGGGTCCCTAGAACACGTTTTGACCATTTTCGGAATGATGTCTGTGTGTATGTGTGTGTGTGTGTGTGTGTGTGTGTGTGTGTGTGTGTGTGTGTGATAGTGGGCGCTCTAACGTAAAAACTATAAGTCATATCAACACCAAACTTCATATATAGTACTGTGGTTTGTGCTGTCAGAGTTGATTAGTTTTTGGAGTAAATCGGCCAACCGGAAGTCGAGCTTTATTCATTCAAGCTCATTTCCGGTTTTCAAAATATCTCCATAAATATGATATATGCGTATATTGTATTACTAATAAAAGTTTTAGATAATGTTTCTTACTATAACTTTTGTATTTAACATATTATTGTATCACCGTTTGATTAGGAGTTATTCGTGAAATACTGATAAACCCGAAGAACATGATTATGTACTTTGTGGGCGCTCTAACATGTATACCATTTGTTTTATTAACACCAAATTTCATATATAGTACTTTTATTACAGTTTTTAGAGGTGATTAGTTTTTGGAGTAAATCGGTCAACCGGAAGTCGAGCCTCATTCTTCAAAGCTCATTTCCGGTTTTCATAATATCTCCATAAATATGATATTTATGTATATACTATTATTTATAAATGTATTAGAAAATGTAATTTACTATAACTTTTGTATGAAACATTTTTTTATATCACTGATTATTTAGGAGTTATTCATGAAGTACTGATAAACCGGAAGTTGCTCATTGTGCACTTTGTGGGCGCTCTGGGCTCTATGGGCGTAAGGCCAATTTCATCGTTTTTCATCGATCATGTCCAGAAAAACATTATTTATAATGTTTTTGACGTCAAAGATGATAATATATAAATTAATCACTCTTCTTCCAAGTTTAGATGGAATATTGAGTTCGAAATTACTGTCGTAGATAAATATTTACATCTTATATATGGAGAAAGTCATGTGCTGGCCACATCAGATTTTTTTATATCATATTTAATGGACTGAAAGATTTGTATTTTGTATAAGGATGTATTACATTAGTATTCCTTTTCATTTTGTTATATAGATTTATATAGTTGTATGTTTTAATGTTTTTATATTTTTTATAGACTTGTATTTAATTTTGTTATTTGATGTTAGTTTTTTTTATACTTTGTCATATGTATTGTAAATGTTTTTGGTTAAATGGAAGATGGGACTAAAAAGTCCCAATTTCGCCAAATAAAGTCCTTTGTATGTAAACGTCCTTAACGAGCGAAATCGGGAGGGAATCTATGAATCATTCGACTATATTAGATAGGGAATATATTGTGAATTTTATTAAGGTATGATTGGCAACTGACGTATATTTCTGCAGATAAGACGAGGCATACATTTCTGTTTTATTTTTTTATCACGCATCTTTCATATAAAATACCCCCCAAATTATCATCGACCTGAGACTTAAGTTCAGATTAACGATTATCTGGATAGTAATACTATATAGCGTATTCGGAATTTTGTCCTATTCGTAATTATTTGAACAAATTTTATTTTCTTGCATTTGGCAGCACTGCCTTGCGATCGCCGCAAACATTTGTCCTGATTCGAGCATTCGGATGGTGACTATCAGTAGCTCAATAAACGTAACTTTTTATATTTATTTTGTTTTAGTATTGTTTTACTATCATTACACATCTAAATAGTTTCAAATACATTGGCTAGTGGTTAGTTTTATTTTATAATGGTTTTAATTGATATGAAATTCAATCTAATTATTTTTTATCTGTCCTGTAAGACTTCTCCGAATTTTGGGGGTCTTCTTTCAGATTTAACTATCGTTTTCTCTGTGGCAATATACGATAAATTAAATATTCAATTTGAATGAGTAATGTGAATTGAATACCCATATATATATATATTGAACTTAAGCGTATCGAATTTCCAGTTTATTCGCCCATTTCATCGGATACTTTTGATGCTCGTTTCATATGTTAAACTTTAAAATCTCGCAAACCTACTTACGAAGGGTTCCCATGGCCTTATTTAGGTACCGTAGGGAGAGGAGTCAATTTCATGAACAATGGTAACGATTTCAGAGCATCTTTTTCCCGAGGAGTGCTAATTAAGGTCATTAATATGGCGTCGTGAACTCTCCTAAGTTCAGTCGATGCAGAAGGAAACAGCTTCGCAAAAAATTATTTTCTCTCAATTAACCCTATTAGATGACCTTGAAAGGTAAATCTTAGCGTGAATTGTCCGTTTTCTCGATTTAGCAAATTCTACTTTTCGCGAATATTGCACGGTTTTATTTTTAAAAGAACGATATTTCGCAGTTTAATTTATTTCGGGTTTGCGGACTAGTAATTCAGTAGTGTTTCCCAGCAGGTGGAGATTTCTTTCTCGTTTGACGACTTCAGATTTCGAACATAGTTGTGACGGCAACTTTATCTCTCTCCATTAATTAAATATGTTTGAGAATCCTCGCGATTTCTGATTTCGGATGCTTCAGCATCAGCGAGTTTCTTTCTTTTGTTTCTTCTTGGTTTATTTTCTCCTCCATCTCCTTGATTTAGTCAATTTCTCACTCTTTTTCCTATTGTCTTCGCCCCTTTCATCCATCTCCATCAGCTATTGCTTTCCTAGCTTCTTTCCCGAACTCCTCTGCATCAATATTAGAATCGCTGAAGACGAAAGACAACCTTTTCTTTCTCCCTTTTCTCACGCTGCCCATTCTGATCCCTCATCAGCAGCACCGTTTGATATAAAAATAAACTTGGTAATTATTGCCTAACGTTCAAATAAAATCTTCCCAGAATGCTCAGCCCCATTCAAGCCATTCCCAATAAAATCATCCGTCATATTTCTTGGAATGATCAGAGGTGGTGCTCTATCTTTAATTTGAAATTATTGGTATGAATAATAAATGTGGATTCTGAGATCGGCAAAGATTGGCAACATTTTTTCAAATTCAGCAATCAAGAATATTCATCGATTTTCATAATGTTTCGTGTATCGACCTTCGTAATACACCGTATACTTCTGCGGATGATAAAACAAGGTAAAAATTGTCTTCAAACGTGTGAAAAATTTAGCATATATCTGACCTATAAGATGACCCCAAATTATCAAATTCCTTTGAATTTAGTTTAGTTCGGCGATCATCCCATGGGTTATAAAATGGTATAGCGTATTCAGAATTTTGTCCTGTTCGTAATTATTTGAATGAACAAATTTTATGTTCTTGCCTTGCTGGAAACATTCGCAATGATTCGGGTATTCGAGTAATGACTATCAGTGGCTAAGTAAAAATAACTTGTAATTTTGTATTACTATTATTACATACCTAAATAGTTTCAAATAAATTGGCTACTGATTAGTTTTATTTTATAATGGTTTTAATTTATATAAATTTCAATTTACTATTTTTTTATCTGTCCTATAAAACAACTCTGGATTTCGGTGGTCTTTTTATGATGTAGCTATGATCTTATATGCGAGAATATACGGCATATGCGCCTCATTTGTTCTTTTGATCGGTTCCAAAACCAAAGAGTCGGAGTCATGGCTGGCGGAGTCTCTTATTCCTTCTGTTTTCTCTCATTCAGAGAGAGTCCTATGACGAGCGGTGGGAAATAATCAAGTTCCAAAACTCCTTGTTTAAGTATCGCATATACTCGTGTATAAGCAGAGTTTTTCAGCTCATTTTTATGCTAAAAAAGCCTCCCTCGGCTTATACTCGAGCGAGGGTCCCATAGCTGTAGCCGGAAATTGTCTGGCAAATTCTTCACTTGCTCAATTAATAATTCTTTGTCAATTTTCTCCAACTTACCTAATGATGTCTCAATTACTGTAATTTAAATGGTATATATTTTTATTTGAGCATTACCAGTTGCTTCTGCATTCCCCAACTCAAGGCTTATACTCGAGTCAATTAATTTTCTTAGTTTTTGTGATAAAAATAGGTGCCTCGGCTTATATTCAGGTCGGATTATACTCGAGTACAGACGGTGATGGCTAAAATCCAATGATTTTCATATACCAAAATTGCCACCAGACGATTATTAATGGAAAACCTCGGTAAAACGAAAAGTTGTTACGCATTTCATACATTTTCTCACTAAAATCTTTTTTTTTAGTCATTTGTACATCAGAGTCTATCTTAGAGTATTCGATTGAATTGTAACTAAACCTGCGATGCATTTCTGTTACTTTCAACTTTCCTTATGGAAGTTCTGCGGCATTCGGAATGCTCGCCGTCCTTAGTTGATCTGTAAACTTGGTAGAAACTGATCAAGTTACATGTGTACAGAATCAGTCTTTAAGTACGAGTACAACAATTCTTGTCTGAAAGGGTTGTGGGCAGATATCAGTGAACGTACCTACAATTGATTTAGATTTAAAGCAAGATTACTTTATTGTAAAATTGAAACAGAAAATGAGTGAGGAAAGAATAGTTGTAGTCAAAATACTGCGATATTTTTGTACAGCGAAAACATAATTTCCTCTGCTGGAAGAAACCCTTAAAGAGAACGTATGTGAAATATCTGCAAAATAACAGTGTAGGTGAATGATTGAAAGGGTAATTATAACTTAGAGGATTATAAAAATTGCAAAAGTTTAAAAATATATACAATTTTTGTGTAATACTGTGTAATGTGTATTGGAAATTTAGGGACCTCAGGAGAAGTAAGGGTGGCAGGGTGATGTTCGGTGGGGTTCTACCCCATGACCGCTACGGTAGCCGAGAAGGCCTGTCGTGAACCCCGAAAAATCCAGTAAAAATAGTTAAAAATAATATTATAAATTCATTACTTAGTTGTAAGTTAAATAAACTATATGTACTTAATCATTCCATGGGAATTGTTTACTTATCATTGATGTATTTTATATTAATTATGTTTATAATTTGAACAAATGTATGCAGGTAGAAAAGAACTGCCACCAGGCTAACAGTCTACCTGCAGTTTATGCTTTAGTAATAATAGTAATTTACATCAGAATCCGTTATCCGAATAATCTCAAAGTATTGGTTAGCACATAATGTATAAGTAATACTTTGCCAAATCATGTAAATAGCATAAGAAAAATATATATCTTTGTGAATCATGTTCTGGAAATTGAGAGCAATATATGTTATTAATGTATGATGCCAAAACATTAATGCCTTAAAATTAAGCAATTGATCTTAATGCTTCTTCTTGAAAATGTAATAAAAAAAGTTGATTAACCTCGAGAAAAGAAATAGAGAAACCAAAATATTATCTCTAATGCGATACAATTTGTGCTAAATAATTACTACTCTGCCAAAATGAGCTGAAAACGATCATTTTCATGGGTATATTTGTAGCACATTTTTGTGTATGTTTGCATTCAATGAAAATACGGAAAGAAGAACTCAAAATTGATACAATATTTTTAATTTAGATTGAGATTGAGATTTTTGTCGTAATATCGTAAAGAACTGAAATGAAATACATGTGGACTGATATAAAATCTTTCATTTAATCGCTTGGCGCCACAAAATTATTTTATAGTTTTTATAAATAAATGTATAAAGTCGTTGTACTATTGATTTGCTCTAAGTAGGCGAAATATTCCGTCTAAAATTTGGCTGCTAGTATGTAAAACACAGTTTCCTTAAAGTTGTATTTTTCTCATTCTCCTTTAACACCCACATGTCGAACTGTGCCCTTCATAGTTTTTGTTTCGGGAATTAGTGACGTCAGCCCCCGCGTTGAGTTGTAAACGCTGGTTTACAACTTGGATGGGATTGGACCTTCTGATTGAAAGTGTGGAGATTAGTGTTTTCTAAGAACATCGAAGATGCGAGATCGATATGGGAGTGGAGCATAGATGGCGACCTAGATTTCGAGGAAGGAGCTTTCAAGACGATTAAAGAGGAAAAGTAATGAAAATCTGGAGAGTGTGTTTTAAAATCTGCGTCATTCAACGTACATGATCCTCTAATTACTTATGGCTTGCGTAAACCCGAGCTCGATACCAAGAGCTAATGACATTGCCATCAGAATAGGGCATCTAATCATAGGACATTCGCTCTTAATTCTCACTCGCTAGTTCCTATATCTGAATGAATGAAATACTCTCCATTCTCATGAGGAAAGCCGTAGAAAATGTATAATTTACTCGCTATCCTTTAAATGAAGGCGTCGATGACTCCTTAATTGAAGATATGAGTAAATCTAATGATAGAGTAATTCTGCCGCTCCTTCACTGCATTCTCGCAAGATTCAAGAGCAGACTCACCCTATTGCGTGCTGAATCAAATTCCATCTTCAGAGTTTTAATTTTAAAAATAATTATTTTTTCTAAATTGATTAAAGAATATTTAATAAAAATATCAACTGCGTAGAATAAAATTTGTAGGAGATCGATTTTTAATTCAGATGCCTATCAAATGTGAGTCAAACAAGATCGGATCTCGAAACCTCAAAGTAAGTTTCTGGACTGTATAACACACTTTTGAGTTTGAATTTTTGGTTTCGCAGTTGTGTAGACATTACCGAGTCTAGAGATGTGGCGAAATATTCTTTTAGTCTCCCATTTTGTCTCTTCTTGCGTAGGATGCATTGCAGAGAATTTCAGTATTTTTTGACGCTCAAGTGATGAAGAACACGAAGCATTGCTAAAGAAAATAATATATGATATGCAATTGATAATGACAAAGACGTCCCCGATAATGATCTTGGGTTAGGCGACAGAATTCATCCTCAAGAATCGAAGAGAATCGATGACATTTTTCAAGAAGATCTATAGGCATGTTATTATAGATAGAAGATATATTTATAGACATCAACGTACAACATTAATCACTCAAGATTTGGGTATTTTAAAAAATTAAAAATATTCAAAACCTATAAATATTCTTCCATAAGAAATACGAGGGAAGCTGGGAACTGGAGGAACTGAGCTTTGCTGGAGCTCATCAGTGAAGATTAGATTGCAGTCCACAGAATCTTAGTTATTTGCATTCATCCGAGCTGTGCTCCTCCAGCATGTGGTCTTTTGAAGGAATTCAAACCAAATTTACCTTCCTGAATAGACCTCTCAATTGATTAGTGCAACCGCCTTGGAATATTTCGCTATAGAATGAATATAATCTCTTTAATTTTGAAGAAACCTTTTTGATATCTTGATTTAAAAGAATTTAGATATCAAAATCCAAAATTTCGCTTTCTCAGTCAAAGGGCTAAAATCTTTAAAAGCGTCCTTAAAATACCGATCAGAAAATTTAGCGCAATCTAAGTAACTGGATTTTTGGTACCTGTTCAAACATTTTATTTGATTTGTGATTATTTAACTAGGATTAAATGCTATGAAAGTTATATTTGTTTTTCTAAAAGATAGTTTATGACCAATGATAAATTGAAATAATTGATTAACTTATCTAAAGGGTTTTAAGAATGCAGAGAATTTTGGGGTCATATTTACCCCACGCGATTGATTACTTTTTGAAGCGACTAACAAAGGGTTAATCATCGTCGTCGTCTTTTGATTTTCACACAAAAAGCTTGAGAAATGACGGCCATGATGAATATTTAGATAACATCTCATTTCTATTATCTTTATGGCTGTGATATCATTGCAAGAACATAAAATTATGTTGCGAACTCAAATGTTCAGCTGTCATTTTTCGCCAATAGATTAAAAAAGAATCACATTCGATCCTTCGGGGAAATAAGTCATAATCAATGTCCCATTCTGTTCTCTGCAGATATTCAGAAATCGCATGAAATTTTGTTTACGCGGAAAATGATTTATACCATAACAAAAATAAGTATTACTACAGAAAATTCCAGTTCCAAAGAATGCATTGAGAATTGAGGGCTGTTTTTGTCCACTGAAGCATTTAGATCGCCTTCGAAAATATGAAAAGTTTAAAAGTTTTGGTAAATTTTGAGATTGTGCAGATGAATTTAAAATTAACATTCCAAATTTAAAAATAAAACTTTTATGCATCTAATAAAACCGAATAATAACCTCCCAGAAATCTGAGGATGAAGAGCTTCAAAAACTATTTTCTTCTGATTTAGACATATACCCCGCGAGCCGTCAGAGGCGTACGGCAGTGGGTGTTAAAACACCCTCATCACTAAATGTACTTTATCAGCCTATCTAATTGCCTGAGGAAAAAGCGATCAAAAGTGATTTTTCGTCTTTGCGATCCCTTCCCTGTAACGTTTTATTATGCTTCTCGGAGACCCTGTTCGTTCTTTACTGGCACTCAAATTTCATTTACTTCATTTAATACTTATGAACTGATGAATATTTTGACGACGTAATTAGATCCTCTGAACTGAAGCGAGTTCCAACCGAGGGATTCAATCTTAGCCGCTGCTGTCTTTCTTTATTTGAGATTGAGAAAGTTTTCTCGGACCATCGATGAATGTAGGGAAATTTTAGTTTTGATCATGTTCTCTAAAACAGATAAAAGTTACAAATTTCATCAAAGTGCGCACATTTAATGCAATATCTTTGAATACGTAGTTTAAAGCAATTTCAGAAACTGCAAAAGATCAACACCCTCGCAATAATTTGAAAATATTGCGTCGAATGAATCACACCCATATAGCTAGAGTTAAGTTTAATTTAAATTAAACCGTTTGCCATTCAATGACTTGCTTTTACTGTAGGTTTACACTTATTGCCGTATCTATTGATTGTTAATTAGCTAATGGACTGTCCATTGGGACTTTCAAGAAGAATTGAAGAAAGGTCGCTTAAAATGTTGCATTACATTTACGGTAAATCGATAGAAACGCTCTAACTTCGCAATGAATCATATCTGTTGTATCGTAAATTCACAAATAATGACGGATAATGAGTAAAATACAAGAATAAAAAACATGAGGCAAATATACGTAGTTTGTGATTTTAATTATTTCACCTCTAACATCGTCAATGTAAATAACTTTGCTGCATAGTATTAACCAGCATTATAAATGGAAAAACGTAAACGTTCTGTAGTGTAAGTTTGAACTGATTTTTACCGAATACCCACGCAGATTTAGAAAAATTCTAATAGAAGCTACTCTCCATGTAAGATGCATTTGAAGGCTCCGTAAGAATTCGCAAGGATTCGAGGAGCATCGCTGTCTGGGATTCCCCAACGACCACAATGGACATTTTCTTTCTTTCATTGCCATCTTTTGAAGAAGAGGTTGCCTTTGTGAAGAGAGAGGGGTTTTTCCCAGACCCTCGGTATCCGAGCTATCGGTAAAAGTTCTCGAGGAAAGGGCATTCGAAGATGACGGAACTGTGCCCCGAAAGCACTCTTTGCTGGGGACGACCAATCGGAGATTAAAACATATCATGTTAAATTTATTATTCCGTAGAAATATGTCGTTCCTATTATTATGGGTTCTCACCTATTAACTTCTATTGAGTTTTATTCAACTTTTAACTAAATCAATCTCTCCAAGCGATGAAAAATAATCCTACGATCGGTACTTCTAATCATAGGTCTTTGGATTTTCGGTCTCATATCGACGTATGTATAGTTTTACCTCGAATCGATGGTCTACGGATTTTTCTCTAATACAGGGTTTCCCAAACCTTTTCTGCAATGGAACACTTTGCAAACCTGGGAAGTTTAACGGAGCACTTAGCTTATTTTTAGGTTAGGTAATTCCACTTGTAAAATTTTAATAAAAATCATTGGATTACTACAAATTATTTAGTTAGTATTTATTTTAAAATATAAAACTACAGTATTATAATATAAACATCAAATATGAATAAATAAAGCATTTCATGACTTTTATTCTCCAATTCTCCATTAAGACTCCAAATTTTCACGGAATACCTATTCAAGTTCTGCGGAACACCGGTGTTCCGCGGAACATAGTTTGGGAAACCCTGCTCTAATAGATTGAATTTCGATGTTACCTCAAATCCATAGAAAATTGAACTCGATGAGTTGACGTAAATCGTCTTTTATGGATCACCCATCTACTTCAAATCATCATCCTGATTCAAAATCTTATTTTCACTCATTAATAAACAGCTTAACGCATATTCTCTCGTCCTCGGAAAATGTCTAAAAAGATCCATCAATAATGGAGCAGATTGCAGTAAGTAATGGTTATCCAACCAATTTAGTTGAAAATTTTTACAGGAAAAGGCGAGGAAATTATCAATTATAAGGATATTTCTCTCAGTCGAATCTTCGATTACCTCGTGTAAGGTGGTGCAGACTTAATTTAATTGATAAATTTTTCCCTCAAATTGGTAATATATTCTCTACTGAAAATATTACATCCGCTTCCTATAACAATGAATCTACGTTCTTTTCTAAACAATCAAAAGGATAAATTCGACCCCTGTAGATGTTCGTAAGTTAAAATGTGATGGTTGTGATACTAGGTGTATCGGTCAAAAGAGTCGCAATTCTTCTGCCAGCGAAGATCCACCTTAAATAATTTATCTCATTTAGCAAAAAAATGTTTGGTGACATCATCCAGTCGTACTCCATTATCCAGGTAAAGGGCTGAAAATGACATTTCTCGAAATTAGACAAACTGTCAGAAAAAAGGTACGAATGTCTCCCACAAATAACTCCTCTCATCCTCCTCTTCTTCACTCATTCACAACGGTTGCGTGTTTTTAATATTTTAATTTTGTGGGAGAGTGTTTGTTTCAGCTGTTTTTTTTTCGGAGGGAAACGTAAAATTAATTACCGTGGACTTAGTTGTCTTCCAATTTTCGTCTCCAAACGGTGAATTCTTTCAATTTTTACCTCAAATCCAAGTTTTTATAATTTTTCGGTCTGGAATCAATCGATTTTAAATTTCTTCTCCATACGGTCTACGGTTTTCCGCTCGCATATAGAAGTGCATTTGTTTTCCCTCTCGTTGGCTGTAATATTCCGATATTTATCCTCAGAATGGATTCAATTCCATGGACCAGCAATGGAAAGTATATTTTCCATGGAATTGTGGTAAAATAAAATTCGATGATGATGATTTATGACCGAAAATCGAAGAACCGCAGTTATGGACTCTAAGTAATCCTGAAGCCATCGTAAATGAAACACTTAGTAACTTCCACAATTATAATATATATTTGTGGAAGTTACTAAGTGTTTCATTTACGATGGTTTATACTGCATTCCACGAAGCGAAGATAGAACATATAAATTTTAACCCTGAAGATTATAATGCAGAAATTTTGAAACTTTTGGACTCTAATATGCCAAAAGACATTCGTCTTTTTTAATGTTTGATTTTTTCCGACGAAAAATATTTACTATTTGTTAGTTTCTCTATTTTAGGAACAAATTTATGTAACTTAATTAGGATTTCTGCATTTGTGGACGAAAATATTAACTTGTGGAGGTAAATTTCTCTTTTAGGATGAAATAATTTTAGGTTTCTTGTTCTGTTTTTAGAGTTCTTTCGCGAGTAGTTTATGTCTCAGAACAAGGGAACGAGGAAAAGATTTTGCACGGATAAGTATAGTCGAACGACGGGTCATGCACGTTCGTCGGAAGGAATTTATAACCTTGAATGATTTTTTTTAGAACGAACGATGTTTACTATTTTAATCCTGTATAGGAAAATATTTTTAACTTTTGGGAGGAAATTTATCTTTTGGTAAGAAAACGTTTAACTTGCTGGAGGATTTTCATCTTTTAGGGCGAATAACTACATTTTTGTGGGCGTTCTTTGGATGAAGAACTTTTACAGCTGTAGGAATATCTCTTTATAGGCAGTAAAATGTTAATGTATGGAACGATTTTGTCTTTCCGCACAGGAGACGTTTTGGCTCTAAGAGATTTATTTTCTTTCCAAATCGAAAATTTATAACTTGTTGGAGGATTTTTATCCTATAAGAAGGAAAACAATATCTTGAGCGTTGTATTTTCTCTTTTTCAACGGATAATAAACAAACAAAGCCATATCGGTTTTAACTACACGAATATACAATATAATGAAATATGGAAAAATATTTAGATAAACTTTATTATTTCAAATCTTTTAAGCCGTCTTTCATTCGGCGAACGGTTTCTACTTCAATAAAGATTAATATATTCCAGTTTTTCGCTGTGAACTGCTCTGCCGCAGAACTGCCTATATCGTACAGCTCACAATCTGTTACGAATTTAAGAAAAATTTTCCTTTACTTGAGTAACTGTTAATATTATTAATATTTTCAAGATTTTCTGACTAATACAATTTTACGATTTGCAAAAAAAGAGACACGAATTCTAGAAGAGCCTCTAATTCTCTAACTCTTCATAATTTTTTACAATTCTCTCTTTTTACTCCACACACTTTCTTTCTTAAGCATTTTACTGAAATCAGCAAGTACTTTTTTAATCTCAAAAGTATTTGACTTTTTACGATAATAACACTCATGAATAAATTTGAACGAATATTTCAAGATATTTTTCAACGATCTGCATTACATCGTAAGATGTAAATGATACACACTCCCCAATTTTTAGTTAATAAACTAATAAAACCAAAGACGTTCAAGCAAAGAACTTTGTAATATATACAAATATTGTGTAATGTACACAAAGAAGTGGTCTGTATTAATTAAAAAATGCTATTTGTTGAATTTCTTTGGTTTTAGTGATGGAACACCACCGAGTTAAAGCCGAGACGATTTCATTCATAATAAACCAATAACTAACAAGACATTCAAATCTAATCTTATGACGAAGTGTCAACACAACTGATGCAGCAAAGGCCGACCGACCGTGATCCGCATTTGGGAAATAATTAAAGCAGAAACTGCAACGACATCATCACTTCACTTAGAGATATTAAAAGATCGATTCAGATGAATGATGAGAAGTCCAAACACTAAGTAGTTGTCATTCCGGCTGCGATGTAGACTGTCCATAACATAAAGAAAGAGATGAAATTAAAAAAATTAAATAAGAGAAGGTGAAAGAAATGGAAAGTAAAAAACCTTCGATAAAATTCACAGTCTCTGTCTTGTGGAAATACGTCATGACGAAGAAGAACAATTTGTACCTTTTCCACAGTATTTTATAAAAACAATAAAAGGAAACAAAACACTACTAGTTTCAGAGATTGATCTCCATCATCAAGTGACCAAGCTAAAACGTAAAGCATAATATATACAAGTAAGACTGGCGGGAAAATAAGGAAATAGGAAAAGAGGGGCGTTGGGGAGAGGACAGAGAGGTGAGTCAGGGTGACGGAACTGGAGGTAGAGCAACATTGTCAGTGGGTGGAAGAATGCATCGAATCAATGGGAAGGGAAGAGGTGCTCGTTATACACATTACATTGCTTGGAATTTGTATGGGAAATTATCTCAAAATGTTCTAAGAAATAAAGCCTTTGGTTTCTATCTGTATAGTGAAGAATCTGAAACTAGTCGTGTTTTGTTTCCTTTTATTGTTTTTGATAAAATAATGCGGAAAATGTACAAATTGTTCTTCTTCATCACCTTCAATAGCATTAAACAAAAATAAACGTCTTGCCTTTGGGCGAGATTGGGCCTTTAAATCTCTTCTTACATCCAACCCTTCGTCATACTAATTAAATAAAAAATAAATGGTAAGTTTGAGGTTCAGAATAAGAGTAAATTAGCTAAAGAGAGAATTAAACTTACACAAAAATTAAAATATCTATTCTAGTTGGTGATAAGACGAAATTTTAAAAGGGGTTCGACAAAGTTGAGTATTTGACACGAATCTTGAAGAGGCCCGGAGGGACGCAGAGAGTGGGGAATCTATGCTGAAAAAAATATATTCTAAGATTTGATAGCAATTCTGACAGAGAAGTCACGCTTCGACTTTTGCGGCTTTACTCGATTGCGGTTTTTTCAAGCGTGGCATTTGTAACCTCTTACATGTCTTATTTTCTCTAATATAGTCAACTATAATGGTTAATTTATTTTTATTATTATTATTAATACGAGTGTGATGGTACCTCAAGGGTGTTATTTCATGCCTAAAGGCTTTAATTATGTTAAAAAACGTATTTAGGTTGTCAACATGTTTTTTACCTATCGAGAGTGCAGCTGATTAACCGCGATAAACGAGTACGGACTGTATCTAAAAAAATGATCGAAAATAAGAATAAAATCATGGACACAATGTATGATCTGAATGCGATCAAAACAATAAGGAGAGAACTTCTTTTTAGCTCGGCTTTCCCATGGCCCACTGAAGTAACGGAATCGCAGCTGCAAGCAACACGTGCTTCAGGGTGCGTGTCGTACCCTCGAGGAAAGGAATCAGGATTCGGGTCGACGCCTCCAAATTAGCAAAGTTGAGAACACTTGGATTTGTCCGCAATCGTTTTCACTCGAGTCCCCTAAACCTCTGTAGGAGAACCGCTTTTCGCCAGAAGGCCGCATGTGATACCATTTGGCCGTGTGGGAAACCCTGGGGCCCTAAAAGACATCTGCGAACAAGACGCTAAGAAATAAAGAATAATTATCTAAGGAGACGGCACGGCATCGAAAGATAACGACTGAAATTGTTTGTAATGAAGATTTTTTCATTTTATGATCGCAATGAAAAAAAAAAACATTCCAATACGTGCATTTTTTCCATGCATTTAATAAAAGGCCACAGACTCTCCCTTAATATTCCTCACTTGTTTTTCGTAATAGTATTCTTCACTTCAATGATAAATTTCCTTTACTTTGTAAAATATTTTGTCGAACACTGAAATCTCTTATTGATGTACCAAAGTATTTCGCCCTTTTTCAGTTTCGATTTCGATAGAAACAAACATATTTAATGAACGTTATTGTACTGTTAAGTTTATTATAAAAGATACCTTATAATTTAAGTAAATATTTTCCAATGCTGCCGACGACTCAACGAAAAACTCTTCATAGCGATTGATTATGGCAGGTAAATATGTTTTCTGTGTTTGATTGTCACAAAGATTAATTTCCCCAAATTGTTTCGAAACCTTTCTCAGAAACGAGGAAGGAGAATTGCAAATACCTGGAGAAAAACAGATTACCTATTGCGGTTTGCGAGCGATCGGATTGTATTAACTTATATTACTTTTACTAGATTATTAATTAATTACTTAACCTGGTTACGTAGGAATATTGCTTAATCTATAGCAAATGGAGATACTTCGTAAGGGAAATCCTATCTTGCAGTCATTGTAAAGGGCCCCACTCCTTGGGAATCGTTGAGATGCAAATGAAAATATTAATTGCGAAATGGTGGTCAGCAACTTGAGCTACTAATTAGCGTTTGCGTATTCAACTAGTTGAATTGAATTTTACTTATTGCAATAATCACTCTCATATTTTAAAACTTTCTTTCACTCGTTTCCAATTTTCGGTCGTACAATTCAGGAAAAGGCAACGAAATTCAGGCTGTAGCCGCTCAATACAACGCAACGCGGGCGTGAGTAGACATTTGTTAAGGAAAAACAATTATATTTTGTGATCTATGTGTCTCAGTTCTTTCCAATCAATCGTTGAAGTGATTAAGGTTGAAAACTAACGAAAATATTTCGTGAACATTTCAACTAATACCAGCATACACTTACTCTTCGTATCTCCTCGTCGTACCTTTTGCAAATTGCACAGCCCCTACTAGGATTCGATCCCTGCTGCGGGTTTGCCATTTTAAGCTTATTTCGCACTCTTCAAAAAGTCATTTACATAAAGCTCTGCTTTTTCTTTTATCCTCATTTAGCTGCCTACTGGTCGAGAGAGGATGATGTACTTCTTTCTGTTTTTTATGTGAAATTTAGGAAGAGTTATTAGGAAGACTACTTTCAAATGATGACAATCGAGCGGTGCATCGTTTCCATGGAGACATTCGCGTCACGTATACGCAATTCTAAAACAAATGAACTTTTGCAGACGGCTAGTTCTGCTTATTGGATTATCGAATAATTTGACTATTCTTTTAATGAAGCCAAGTTTCTTAAGTGCTTTTGCACATATATTTCGGATGTGGGTACTCCATGGTAGATTCGTAAGAGTTACTCCAAGTTACATCACCAATTCTACTGTCATAAGGTTTACCTCACGGAGACTGTACGAATAATCATTTTTCATAGATTTTCTTTCGAGGAAGTTAACCATGTGCATCAAAATTAAAATTTCACATCTGAATTCTCTCAATATCGACTCGAATACGACATTCTACGACCAAATTGAGAATTCAATATTCCTCCTTTTGGTATTCATCTTAATTTTGTACGACTTTTATTTCTGATTTAATTCCGCAAAAGATAAAATGTCTGACATCGAATGTAAAACATAACTGTTAAGGTTTCAGTCAAAGAATGATAATTGAGGATCTCGATATTGATATCAAAATGGTTATTTATTTATTTAACAAAAACAGGAAATTCGCAATAGGACAAAGTAAAAACCATTAAAAGCAGTCCAAAGTGAAATAAAATAAATTATATCGATAAAATCGATTTTTTCTTCTCGATGAAAGAGAGGCCAAGAAAAAAGCAGGCCAAATGCGACCCAATGTAACTCCATATCATTACTTTTTCATATTAATGATCAATCTCTGTTCCTGTTTGACTTAGGAGCGTTGGATTCTCTCATTTGAAAGCTTCGTATATTTCGGACAGTTTGTCTTTACCGAAACTACTTCATTATTCGTACCATTCATTGATACTTCAATGGGTTGGAAAAAGGGAAAACACTGACATCCCGAATAGCCTAGAAGGTGCACATTTAGTGGAAACGGTCTTGCATATAAAAATATTACTACTATCTACATAATTAGGTTACCAGCCCAATCACACACACGCCCTCATTTAAATATTTACTCTTGGTAGATTTAGCGTATTTGATTAATTTACAATTAGGTAGTGGTACGCGAATATTTATGTTGAATCAGTAATGTCGTTGACCAATCGCTCTTTCTCAGTTTTTCGCCGAGTGGTTGCAACCGATTATATTAAATAATAGCAAAATTTCATAAAAATAATAAAAAGAAGTCTTCTTCCATGGCTGTTATCAATCTAATATTTTATAAAAGCTTTTACGTAGAGTAATAAGCTATTCGAAACTATCACGTTTTCTTTATAAAATAAATTTTATTCGAAGTTATGCGGAATTTTCGAAAATATCTTGGTCAAAGAACATTTTTAGTGTAATATCTGCCTAATACTTACCATAGGATTTCTCATTTCCTGAAATTTTCTTAACGAATAATAGCATTTTAAGATTTTTGCGTCAACAAGGCAGTTGCTGAGGACAATAAACCAGGAGGGCCAATTAGATGGCTTAGGAAGGTCGTAAAGGCCGAGGATTAGCAACACGTGTTCATGAACGGGCTCACACTTGTCAAGGAAAGAAGAAGCGATGGCCTTTGGAGCCGCCTTTTTGTCTCTCTCAGATCGAACGATTTCGTTTTACGATCTTATTCGCTATTTCATGAGAATAAGATGAAAAATATTTTGATATTCTATCCTGAGATGTCCTCAGATTTATAATATGTTTTCCCTCGTAGTATTTCGATGATCAATCATGCAGACAATGCACGTTTAATATAGGCCACTGGTGGTTTTATATTCGGCCGAATGTTTTTTCAGGAGGCCGAATGCAAAGTATACCCATCGCTTTACGGTTTTTCGAATATTACTACTTTAGAATTAGGCCTTTAATTGGCACTCCTCTGCATCCGCACCTAAAGGAGCAAAGCTGTCATTTCACATTAGTGTTTTATTTTTTTTAAATTTAAGTACTTATTGAACATATTATGAAGCGATGAAATCCAAACACACTGTAATAAGGTCTTTGACATTTGGTTGTAAGACTGGGAAAGGTAAGTTGGGTTTATAAAAAGATTCACCCTGTAAATGGTTGCGGTGAGAAAATACGAGAGAAATCTAACATAAGACAGAAAAATAGCAAAGGTATCCTCTAATTCCTTTAGTACAGTTTTGTAATACCTTACTTTGCTGATACTTCGATCACCAATTTTCGATTAATTACTACAGCAAAAGTAAGGAACCTACCACGCCAACCCCATCAGTCTTGCCAATTCTTTAATATCCTCCAACACAAGGACTTTTAACAAAACACCCAGACCCAAGTGGAAGCCACTTCTTGTAAACCTTATTGGTACATATTGTTAAAACTATTTTAGTATTAGAATATAAATCATTAGTAGTATTAGAATATTTTTCGTTTTCAAACTCTGATTTCTCATTCATACCATCCACAACACTGTTTCTATTGATGTTTTGATTTTTGTAAATTATGGTTTATTTTATTCCCATATCATGTATAGTAAAATATTTAGTGGATCCTCCTCTCGAGCTGTCAAAATGTTTTAACTACAAAAGAAGTTCATACAGATTATAATTAATACTAAGCTTGATGCATCTAGTTTGCCTCTTTTTGAATATCTCAGAATCTTACCTATTCCCTACTTTTATCCTCTTTCCACTGTTATCTGTACAGCAACAAATCTCAAGCAATACAGGACTAATGCCGAGGTCCATTATCGTAAAGATAATGAATGCATTAATTACTTTGTTTTATTTTTTTATGGAGTGAAAAATAAAAATAAAATACAAATAAAGTACTGAATCTACCAGTGAATGGATTACAAAACAAAAATAATACAAAAATTTGAACCTTTGAGTCCCCCTGAGCTAATTCCAGCTCATCAGGGGGTACTCCAAATGTATAAATTAGTTTGCCTATTAGTCTTATATGAGTATTTCATATTTTTCTTCAGCTCTGACAGAGTATTGAGTCTGCGCGCATAGTCAGGCAGATTGTTAAAAAATTTTGGATCTAGAACATTGCATATACATATATATATTCAATGCTCTAGATCCAAAATATAATATATTAGCTCCGTATTGATTATTAAATCTTGCTATATCAAAATTAAACTTTTTCCTAGTATCCATATTGTGTGCCTTAATGTTTTGCAATTTTAACTTGAAGTTATAATAGTTTTCAACAAAAGGTAAGTATTACAATCATAGAACTTGTAAAGTAAGTTGTAATTTTCATATCCCATATGTATGCATAATATTCACTTACTAGGCCCTCAACATATGGAATTTGCTCTCTACAAAAAACTACCGGAGTTCTTAAAAACTGTGAGGTCTGCTGTATATTAAAAAGAATGTAAATCTTTCCTGATTGAGAATGTGTACAATAATGTCAATGAATACTTTCCATCCTAATACATGTTTATACTATGTTATTGAATAATATAAGTCAAGTCTATATATCATATACAAGATTATTAATGAATAAATATTTTTATTGTTTATATTTTAGAGGTAGTAATACTGTTTCTTCAGGAATACTTTTTTAAGTCTAACTTCTTCTTTAATTGCAGAAACACAGAGGAGGAAAAGTATATTTAAATAGCTTTTCAGTATGATTTTAAATCTTAGAACCTGTTATGCAGTTTAAGCAATACTATCAAAAGCATCTGAAATTATTCAATCATAAATAAATAAGTAAATAAAATCACACTATTTCAAATGAAAGTATTTTATCTCCAATAATCATCATTTAGCAACTGATTTTTATCACATTCATCCGAAAATGATACATAGTTTACGAAGGCAGTTAATTATATCTGTGAATTGGGGATTACAGTAGAGGACACAAAGTATAAGATGACTACAAATCTTGCAACTATTTCATAGAATTAATATTACTTTACTTAGAATATTAAGTGAAACCATTTGTAACCCTACCCTCATTTGATCATAAATTCATTGTTTTAATTAACATTTTTTTATCTCTATTGTGGAGCTTCTATGATTTTCTGCAACCGAATGAACTATAACATTAGCTATTAATGATCAATTTTTAATCCCAGCAGTTAAACGTATTATGCTTGGTGAATACTCAAGATAAAACATATTTACACATATGAAGCAACGAACTTGAAAGATGCTACATTAACTTCTTGTATCTATTATTTCAATTGTACTTTCTATCTTCATAATAATTAACAAAAGGGTATATCCTGTTGAATAAATAAATAAATTATCTAATATAACCAACCATACATATTATAATTATTGCTTGCTTTTTCTTCCAAATCTATTTAAGGCACTTCTTTTACTGTACTTCCTTTCACAATAAATATGTAGTTAAGTCACTTTATTGATGGGGTAGTAGAAATTCATTTATCATTGCTATGAGGATGCTTGTTTTCTCTGTTATAATTACTCGAAAATTACTAAGAAAAATTAGCAGATAACAATTTTTATATTTTGGCAGGGGAAAAAAATATTTATTGTTGCGATCAATGTTGTGGTTTAAAGTAATCTTATAATGCGAAAGGAAGGAGATAAATTGGTAATTTTTCCACAAAATTTTTTAATCGTACTACCGGTTTCAATGGAGGACCGTCATCTTCAGGTACAAGTTTTAAAATCAAACAAATATATATACATTCCTTCTCCAAGGATGAGAACCAATTTCTTGAATTGAGGCTCAAATATTCAACTAACCGTCCCACAGTGTTTTTATTGAGCTTACAAGTGATTGTGAAAATGCCCTCCACAGTGAACCCCTTAAACATGAGTGTGCGAATTTCATCTCCTCACATATGAAGTTGCTCCACTCACCAACGTGCCTCTGGAGAATTAAGGATCCTCAAGAACATCAAGAGTGCGATTAAAACTCACAATCTGATATTCACGAAAGCTGACAAAGGTGATTACTATATGGTGATTTTAAACCAGAGTGACTAATTTCCAAATGCATGGATTTTATAACCAACATCAGTATTTCCAAAATCAGTAGTGATCCCACCGGTGTCTTCCAAAACCATGCTAGGAGTGCTTTATCAAATTCAGTACTTTTCCCCATAAATGTGTTTTACCGACTCTATAATTTGAATCTCCTACCTCCTAGACTCTATGGGTTACCAAAAATTCATAAGGAAAACATACCTATAAAAATAAAATCTAGCCACCAAAGTGAACCTTTTCCTCCAGAACTTACCGGAATTACACCCTGTGTATTCTATTAAAAACTCCCTCGATCTTTGCCAAAAACTTGGTGATATTTAGCTTCCGCCGAATGCTAAATTAGTTTCTTTAGATGTGTCAAACCTATTCACGAATATACCCAAGAAAAAAATTTTAAACATTTTGGACAATTTATTAAACAGTGCCGGACTGGATCCCCTACTAAAAAGTGACATTTCTTCCCTTACAAAATTGTGTACTGACCAGAATTATTTCTTGTTTAACGGTGAATTTTACCAACAAAACGAAGGTCTTTTTATGGGTTCTCCATTGTCACCTATTTTAGTGGACATTTTGATGAATCATATTGAATGTAAATTATTTAGTTCTTCCTGGCATATTCTCAATTTTTTTAAAATTGGTATAGATATGTGGATGACATTTTGTGTATCTGGTGTGGAACTGTTCGACAACTTGACCAATTTTTATATCTCATTAATTCCCTCCATCCCTCAATCAATTTCACCCTTGAATTGGAAAAAAAACATACTAAAAACTTTCTGGATCTTACCATCTCTATCCAAAATCAGAAGTTAGATATCTCTATCTTTTGCAAACCTTCCTACACAGACCACGTCATCCCGTTCAATTCAAATCACCATCTATCACAGAAATTATCCTCGTTCCATTCCCTCATCAATCGTTTAGTCACCATCCCACTTTCTAAAGAAAATTTCAACAAGGAACTTCAAACAATTAAATTGATCGCTTCTAACAACGGTTATCCCACTTCTCTCATTGACAAACTTTTGACCCGTAAACGTAGAAGTCTAGCCATCAATAAAATATTTAATGCTCCCAATGGCGATGGTGATTCCCCCAAATGGTGCAAAATAACATTTATCAATAATATTTCCCAAATCATTGCCGATCGTTTCCCCAAAAACAATATCAGACCTTCTTTTAAATCCTCCTTGAATTTGGGAAAAATATTTTGTAATGGGAAAGACATGCACAACCGTCATTCAAAAGCTGGGGTGTACAGACTTAAGTGCCAGGGGTGCGATGGTGTATACATCGGGCAGACCTCTTTCTCCATCAGAACAAATGAGCATGCAAGATCCTTTGCAAATAATTCGAAGAAGTCTCATTTCGCAAAATATCTCCTAGAATCCAACCATGCTGCTGATTTCACTCCCGATATCCTGCACATTTGTAATAAAGGCCATCGTCTAAACTTCTTGGAACAATTAGAAATCCTTTCCCATACAAATTCCCCTGGTTTTTCCATGCTTAACGAGTTCCTTTACCCTTTTCATTCACCGTTGGTCCGTCCTTTCCTTCCCCCCCACTGTTAACGTCCCTTTACCCTAACTCCCCCTCGCTCCTTCCTGATCTTCCCCACACTTACTTCACCCTCTCCTCCACTCCCCTCTTCTTCCTTATTGGTATATATATTTGTTTGATTTTTGTAACTTGTACCTGAAGATGACGGTCTTCCATTGAAACCAGTAGTATGATTAAAAAAAAATTTGTGGAAAAAGTACCAATTTATCTCCTTCATTTCGCATGATGGATTTCCACCATATCTCGCCCGATTCTGTGAATTTTAATCTTATAATATTTGGAATTCTTTGAAGTTCAGTTTTAGTATAGGCCCAGAAATGATATGATTTGGATTTTGTAATTGCGGTGAACTGAAAATAGTATTTATGGAATGAGCCATCACTTTATTAAGGTATATATAACTAAAGTTAATATTTTTATTTTATTTTGTTACATCTACCTCAAATATAACATTATAAAGAGCAAATATGCGAAGATTTCAAGATTTTGAGACTTAGTAAACTTATTTCAGATTTACCTGGATGTGATAACTCATGTCATTCTCAAAGCACATGATGAAATTTCTTTCAATAGAGCTTAATAAATAAAAATAACTGAAGCAAGCAAGCGAGCTTACTGGCTAAGCAAAAATTTCTAGCAGCAGCAGAATTATTTCCTTATCATATTTGTAGATTAATTTTAATTGCTCAATGTTTATGGATATTAAGAATTATTACATGATTGCTCAAAAGGCTTCAAACTCTCATGTTTCAAGCTATTGCTTGTGAAAAAACCAATAAATGCTGTTGGAGATATTTAATGCTCATATTCAATCAGAGTTCAACTATTATGAGATGTGCAATTTTATTATTATTTTAACATAATTATCTCTTCTTAGAAAGTTGATGATTTTTATAAAAAATATTTTCACCATATGGGGTAAATTATAGGATAATATCCTCTTTAGTGTCAAAATCTTTAACTGAGAGGAATTATAATAACTCATAGAATCACATCTCTAACTTACTGATACAATGCATTCAAAAGTTGAAAAACATTCTTTTCTTGGATCTCAACTGTTGATTAGAAAAATAATTGAAGGGAACTTGCCTTGAAAATAATTCTTCAAAATCCTAAATAGTTGAATTTATTATGCAGATCATTTTTGATGTGATTCTCACGGATGTTAAAGAATACTTTTGAATAGAAAAAGCTAATCATGATTTCAAAACTTATACAAACTATAACGCTAATTTTTGTTTACTTTTTGCTGACCAAGTAGTCATTACGCCTATTAGTCATTATATCCTTTGTTCATTTTCTTATTCTATAATGCTTGATTTCTCTCTTATAAAGTGTTGACTGGGATATTTTTTGCTCACAGATAATGCGTAAACTTCATCTTCAGAAACAGTAGAACATAAAATCACTCACAATGCTGCGTGTTGTTGTGATGCTGATTATAATTGCATCCTTCCCTTATAAAGTTCATGTCTTTATTTTTAAATTGAAACTTGGCATTAAAATTAATATTAACTTTTACACTAGTATATTTGATACAATAATTCCAGAACAAGGATAGTCTTTGGACAGCCAAGTGGGCAGTGCATTTGGCTTTGATGAAAGCCAAACCCACTGACACAAAATTACTCAATATATTATATCCCCTTTATATCATAGTCCTTGTGATTCATGAGTACCATAATTCAACTTGCTATGCCTTCATATAAACATCTTGGAAATTGCTATATCCATATGCAGCTAAATCTCCTAGCATGTCAGTGATTTCATTATTCTACACCCTTCAGGAAAATGAGAAAATTACACAACTATGTTATCTAATAGATTTTAAATGAAACTTTAACCAAAGAAAATATTACAGATAACTTTGAATTATCAGATAAAAATAGCAATAAAAATAAGTATGGGCATTATGAAGGATATCACTGAAGAAAAAGATTTCAATTTCAAATTATTCAATTCAGTATAAACATGAAGTAGTACATAAATCACCACCCTGCCTGAGATTGGCTTACAGTTTAAGTTATGTCTTATTGGTTAGTGAACTCTTTACATTCAAATGCAAATAAAGCAGTATGGCATAAGGTGTAATAAAACAACATACATATATTGAAATATTACATAATAATAACATAGAAGTATATAAAATTAAATGAGCATCCTTCCTGAGATTGGCTTAAAATTTATGTCATTAATAGTTAGTCAATTCTTTTCATACAAATGCAAATAGAGGAGTAAGGCATAAGGAATCATAAAATAAAGTATGACATACATACTATGAGGTATAGCATTAATCTTACAATTGTTAATACGTCTCGTAGAGTCCTTCTCAAGACTCATCTGCAAGTGCCTCCTTTTACTATTTAAGGTTGGAGTAATTAAAGGAAAATGTAAATGACTAATCTATATTTTATTCTCACTTGACTTTATTGGTTTTTAGGTAGCCAAGCTGTTATATCTTTTTAGATAACATTAATTCTATTTTCTCTTAGTATTTCCTCAGGCAGATGATTAAAATAATAAGGAATTTAATATCCATGTGTTCTTTTGCCATAGTTATTATCATATAGAGGCATTGCATATCGTTTTACATATCTTAGGTTGACAGTTTCAAAAACAGAATTATAAAATTTTTTGCCAAAGATGTTATCCATATTGATTATGTATTTATAAAAATCTGCCTCAGGAAGTATATTGTGTTCTTTACAAAAAAACGAGAAATTTACATTTGTCTTTGCTGGGATAAGTGTTTTTATAATTTGAATTTCAGCTTTTCAAGAGAAGAAATATAAGAATTAGAGGTGGAGCCCAACACTGTTATCCCATATTGTAGCACAGATTAAACCAACCCCTTATATAACATGATTCTTTGTTTATGAGGGATGAGTTCCTTCAATACAAAAAATTTAGCTGCAAGATGTCTCAACATTTTGTTTAGCTTAATTGTATGGTAATCAAATTTGAACTTATCATCCGGTATCACTCCTTGGTATTTAAATTTGACTTACTTGTTCTAAGGATGAACAACTGTTTAGGCTATAAAGTAAATTTTCTGAATGCAAACAATCATGACTATGTAAATCAATTTTCAACAACTCCGTATCCACTTTAGGATTTCTGAGATGCATACATTTAGTTTTACTAGCATCAATTAATAATTCCTGGTCATGGTACTATTTTTGAATGTTATTAAAATCTTTTTGGCTGTTTTGCACTACTGTTTTAATGTCTTGATGCACTGTCACCTGAATGATATCATTAGCATAAAGTCATATTCTTGAATAATGAATTGTTTGAAAAGTATTATTTATATGTATCAAGAATAAGAGTGGCCTAGTATTGAGCCTTGTGGAACAACATAATTTACATTTCTCAAATCACTTAGGTAATTATCAATTTTGACAACCATCTTTCTGTTGCAGAGATAATCCTTGAACCAATTTAACCCTCATATGGATTCTCTGCGCCTTTGCGGCGCTCGTGGTTTTTAAAATGCTTTTAATACTGCCCAATCCCATGGATTTTGCTGAAACTTTCAGTAGTCTATTTTTTCTGCATTCTTAGTCGACAAGTTTAATTTTGCCCGCACAGTACGTATAGTTTTCATTTTATTGGCCACTAATGGAAAAAGTTACATTGTTGGATTTACGGCGCCGCTGCGGCTACGCGAGTTTTCTCGTCGCTATTTTGGCCTGTCAATACTCATTTAATGGTTCTTATTTTACGCATGAAATGGTATATTATATTTATAATCATAATATTTAAACGATGAAGCTTTCTAAATCATTTATTATTGTTTAACATAGGGCCAAGTTTGCTATCCCAAATTTCTTTCATCTGTTATCCAAGTATCATAAATTTTTCTTTTTTACAATGTTCTTTTACAAAACTTCATCTAAATACAATAATTGATTTTAGAAATTCGTGGCTAGCCTAAGGGTGTTATTTCTATGGCCTCTGTCATTATTTGACAGCAAACGAAAAATAATGCAGTGTTAAAGGTTTTTATTCATAACTTCTGTAATAATGGGTTCAATCGAACAAAACACAGTTAAAAATAAAGAATATAGTAGTTAGTTGCATTATCAATGAAAAAACTTGCTAAGAAGAGCCAAATTTGGAAGATAATGACAAAAAATACCGCAGCGCCTCTGCGGCGCCGAAAATCCAACGACGTAACTAAATTTGTAAATCCATATGAGGGTTAATAGAAAACCTCTTATCCCCATTTTCTCTACTATTTATACGAATATTGGGTGAGAGACTGTGTCAGATGCCTTACCATAATCAACGAATACTAATATAATATGATTATTTTTGTCTAAGTTGAAATTGATATCCTCGGGCAAATTTTCTAGAGGAAGCTTTGTACTTTTATTCTGTTGAAAACCATATTGATCTTTATGAATTAAATTGAATTTATTTAGATAATTTAATAAACGATTGGCAACTATTTTTTCAATTAGTTTGTCAATACTTGGGAGAATAGAAATTGGCCTATAATTATGCTGCATCACAGAGTTGACCCCCTTTATATATTGGTTGTAGAAAAGCTGTCTTAAGTTTTTTTGGCAGAACCCCACCAGAATTAGTATTATTTGTTAATTTACTCAGTATTGATAACATTTCTGTTTTGCACCACCTCTTCTCATGTATTTGCATTTATTAAGTGGATGAAACCATTAGCTGAGAGTAAGTTCAAGTACCTTAAACTATTTCTGACAGTTTCTTCTTTAATATTGATGTTTATATCTCCTGCTATAATGATTAGCTTATTACGGCATTCACTTTGAGCTCTATTCAATTCAATAAATTGTATTTCATTGAATATACACCAATGAATAATAATTCTGTTTTGTTTACTGTAAACTCATGTGCAAGTATTTCAGCAATTTTTAGGTTTATGCGATCCTGAAAATAATGGAAATTTTCATTAATTAGTCCTCCTCTTTTATTTTCACTTAGATTGTGAATCTTATTGAAGCCTGTTATATTGAAAACTTCTATTTGCTCCTTTTTTACATTGACTTCTGTAAGCAATATAAAAGCATTATGAGTCTTATGAATAAACACAAATGATATATATATATAAAATTTCATTCCAGCAATTTGTTAAACTTCTGACATTAAGATGATAGAAAAATGTTTCACTTTGTTTCAAGTCACACAAGTTAAAAAATGTTAAGCAAAGTGTTTTATCTTTAGGGCAAACATCCATTTAAGTTAAGAAAGATTGTCATGCAACAAGATTGTAAGGATAAATTTTAAGCAATTCTTCTAATATCTTTCTCTTCCCTAATTCTTATTAAGAGAGCATTTTCATCTTTCTTTACATAAATAACCCTTTCTTTGAGCCAGAAAAACTTGTAATTGAATTCTCTGGCTCTGCTTTAGAATTTCCAGAGGAGGTTTTTAAAAAATAGTTTGAGAGACACATTTTCAAAAACATTGCGTTTGTTTTTTGAGAGACACATTTTCAAAAACATTTTTGATTTCTTGACTTTATAGGCATTGTTTACTAGCAATAAATTTTTGTTTTATCAATCTGCTGTTAAATTTAGCAACCACTTTTACTTTTTCTTTCTCAGATTTCGTTTCATATTCATAAATATCTTCAATGTTATTTTCATTGACATTTTCAATGTTAAATCTCCTCCCTAGCTTTATCACTTCATTCTTGAGGATATCTGGGGATGATTTCTCAGACACCATTCCAATAAATTCCACGCTTAAAGGCTAGTTCATTTTATTCAGGTTTGGTGATTCTTGACTGGTATCTCCATTCATTTTTAAGTTTTGCGGACTTGGACCTCCAAGTTGCCTTGGAGATTCCTGAGCATGGAAAATGCAAACGACTGTCACAGGCTTTCACAATGACTGACACAAACCTACCATCCTTTAGAAGTCCTTGGTTATATTTTCCGCACTCCATATCTTCTTTAAATAATAATAATTTTTCTAATGGAAACAGGACAATTACATCCGTTTCAATTATTTTTACTATTTACAAAGATAAACAACCATTTTCTTGCCAAAAAAATCCTACTAGCTGGGACCTTGGCGTTGGAGTGGTAGCACACTAACCACTGTCTATGTCTATGTCTATGTAAGAACCCTGCAAGCCGCCTTTCGGCATGTGGCAGGGGGAAATCACCACACCACACTCTATCACCTCTGTTAGTAAAGATATTTCTTATTTGTTGTAAATTTACTTTCTTCTTTGATTCTTGAAATTCGTATGAATTAAGAAGAACTCAAGCTCATTTGCTTTGGATAAGTTTTGACATAAATTTAATATTGTATTTATTTTAGCTGATAAAATTCAATTTGAACATAATTTTGATAAAATAAAAGAAATTTTGTAAAAATTTGTGGTTATAATGGATAAACCATCCTCATGACGATCTATCGCTGTCCAAAATTCAGTTGTTGAACCTATATTTTCTTATAAGAATACATTGGGATTTTGGCTTATACAGTGGATCCTCTGATAATGGACACTCCCACTAGTGAGCACCTCCATGTAAAGGGCACCAAACATTCCCCTAACTGAGCTCATAAGAAACATTAGTATGTATACCACTAAGTAACGGTCACAATATATAGCGGCCATGGTCAGTGGGCTTCAACATTTCAAACTCCTGTTACCTCCCATTAGTGGTCAATCAGGGACAGGTATGATAAGTGGAAATGATAAGGTGACATTGATGACGACAGGAATAATGATGGAGCGGCTGATTGTTTTCGATCGAAAAATTAAGAGACTGAGACATAAGGTCATTTTATTTTTTGATATTGATACTATATCAATTTATTGAATTTAATGTGTTTTGCAAGATAATCGGTAGTAGTTGAAGCTTAGAGAGTGCATAAAATTTTATACTGTTAGGGATGTGAAAGTATAGGAACGCGTTTTAATCAAGTAACTCTGCTTTTTTAAGTAAGACATTGCTAAAAGGCATTCCAATACAAAGCGTATTGATGAGGGAGTTCTTACTCGAATGCTCTTCCGCTCTGAAAAAATGTGTAAATTAAGTGTAAAACTCGAGTTATTCAAGATTATGATAAGCAATTATCTCTAACTTTCTAATGTACAGATAGCGTTAGTTATTCTATTTTATAAAATAAGAAATAACTCGAGGAAACCTTTCCTCGTATTTACAACGGGATTATAGTTCAACTTCATATGCAAATTTTTCTTCTATACATTCGTTTTTAGGATCAGAATAAATGAGTAGTTTATTGCATTGCGAGTTAATATTATTACGAAAACTATAATTTATCTGGTGCCTTTCTATCTATTAATCTTAAGTATAACTGTAGTTATTTATTGATGCAGATTGTAATTTTTCAAACGAGAGCTGGACATAACACGGATGGTTTCCATAATTCCATATTTATTAATTCTACACAAAGATTCGGATGGTTCTTCATTGGTGGAAGTTGTAGTATTAGATTTTTAATTATCGAAATACGTTTTGAAGAACAATTATGTCTTGTAGCAATATGGTTACTTCTATTCCCCTTCATCTTGACCGCCCATCAGCTGACACTAACTTACAGTGTATGTTTTACTCGTCCTCGTTATAATTTAATCAGATAAAACTAATGACAGACTTTCTAATCCATTATCACAAGCCCTGTTGAAATCTGTTGCTGGCATTTACCCCACCCTTATAGAATTAGGCTGTTTTTACACAAGCATAGATATCGTTTTTTGTACCTGTACCGCAAAAATTTATGTTAAAATGGGAATCTCAAACCTTTACTTTGCGATTGCATGCTTTATCATATTATTCAGTCGACGATGCTCTCGTTCCACATTCCTCTTCGCAACTCAAGTGCATACCGATGGTAAAGCATGCTCTTCGGTATTAATATATGTATTTGCTGTCGAAGCAACGATTGAAATATAATAGAATAATAGAAGAGCCTAGGCAATTTCTTCATCTTTTCAGAGCTTTTTATGGTCGTTAAGTTAATTTTCTGCTACTCAATCTTATTAAGCTTTCGCTTACACATTTCAAAGTTTATTCCGTTATCCTGCCCTCACCGTTTACCTTTCTTCACTCTTTCGTATTTTGCGGACAAGGAGGTGGAATGACAGTGACCGCTGACATAAGAAAAAAATATATTGCTCTCTGTCATGCGTAAGGATATAAAAAGCCTTTCACATAGAGAAAGATAGATTGGTGTCAGTGGCGGCGGGTCCATTGGGTTCACTGAACCCCCTAAGAAAACTACTGTACTATTTTCATTTATACCAATGTTCTTACCATAACCCAAATAACCATAACACCAATTACTGGGCCTAACTTTTCCTTCGTTGAGTCGCGATTCCTGCCGCTTTTGGTTCCAACTAGCTTGACTTCGCGCGAGGTTCACTCCTCGAAGTGAACCTCTTCAGACGTCGCGTTATAGGTGAAGAGCGGTGAGGGGAAAGAGGGGCATACGGCCTTTAAACATGAGCCGATCGCTGCACTACGTTGCAGCGACAGCCGACGAGAATGGCTTCATAGGATTTTCGGAAATTTGTTTTAGGCACTTTCCGGCAAATTAGAGAGTTGAAATTCGAGGAATCGCTGGAAGCCGTGTATGTTCAACGAAAAGTATAAAGACATCCTCGAAGATTATCCCATGTTCGACGCTAGGTCAGGGCAAATATTCTCCAATTTAAAATGTATTGTGGCGATTTTTCAGATTTTTTAAAAATGTCTTCCCGATAACATGGAAACTTAAAACCCGGCATGTGAATAGAGATCATAAATAAATTTTATATTCGCTGTTTAACGTTTCCATGATTATTCTTGGTTCGATTCCAGAGCGCCATTTACGTTCCTTTATGCATTGCGAATGGGGATAATGGAATCGTATTTTAAGATCATCCCAGTATGATATCAACATAAAACTTTGGATTAAATAAGTTTTATATCTACCAGGTCGTTATATGTATTCATAACTCCAGAAATATCCTGGATTCGAGACCAGGCGGATCTACCATTTGAAATGTATGGTGGGAATTTCAATTTTCTTTATGATTCATTTACCGAGAAATTGAAAATTATATGGCCAGTCATGTAAACAGAAGAAATGAGCCTTTCATATTTACAATTTATCTTTTACCTCATGATCATTGGTACGACCCTGGGGCACCATCTGCATTCTACCATATATTTCAAAGGTGGATTGTAGAATTACGTTTGAGGACTTTCCCGATGTGACATCGACTTGAAATTAGTATCATCAATATTCCTTCAGTATGCAAGCAACTTTTACTCGTATATATATATGGATAATTAATTTTAAATAAGAATTTATAAAACATTTTCATTTTTAATTGTTTCTTTAAAGAAATAATTACGTTGTACTTGGCAAAATACTTTTTAACAAATTCATGCATTTCATAAGTTAAGTTAAGTTCATCTGTAAGCTTTCTTCCTCTTTCTTTAATCTCTAAAAAATGGGCAACAGCAGGTCTTTGAAATGGGCAACAGCAGGTCATAATATGCAGTTCCAACACTGTTAATTGCGACGTGTACATCCTAGAATTTATAGCTTCTCTAGAAAGGCTTGATTGTTTGTTGGATTTAAGTGCAGTATGGATTGACACAGTTCTCTCCGTGTCAGCACTATGAGAAGTTAAAGTAAGATCTGCCAGAATTAATTTGTTGAAAATTGATGGATGTTGTGATACCTTCCAGTAATGGTAAAGCCTAGCTATTGACGAAGTCATGGCTGGAGGAGGAGGAACATAGGGCCCGCCACCTTCCCGAACTCTATTCCTGAAAAGAAACATTTTATCCAAGCTCTAGCATTTTACGCTTCCTGACTTTAGTTTAACACGTGTAGAACTTGAGTTTTTTCTTTATTTGCCGGCGCCTAATACTGTCTCTGGGCGACAAAACTTGGCACTAGCTATTCGTGTCGCCTACTTTGCACGTTATTTTATGCACTGGTGTCTGCAACTATCCTTTGTTGCAGGTATGGGTAACATTTTTTCGTATCCAGTGTACTTATTCAGTTACCGGTGCTGTGGTTGCTAGTGGCGTATTCAGTATGTAAACTAACTGCGTTACTTGTTTGTGAACAGTTTTTCTCGCTCTTTATGGTGAATAGTGTCCAATTTCTGAAAGGGATTAATTTTTCCTCTATTTCTGTTTAAGAAAAACGTGCAATAAAAGAAGTAGGAAGTCCTATTCCTTTGCTGAACCTATCTCAGAGTCAGAGAAGCAAAGGTAGGATATACTTCCGAGTGTTTAAGCCATAGATATATGAGAGAAATAGTTGGATTTGTGGCTGCGACTCTTCCAATGGGCTATACTGTTTCCCTTGTTTGCTCTTTGCGAAAGACAAGGACGCGACCTGGGCAAAAATAGGTGTATTTGATTTGGGGCATTAATCTCAAAAAAATTTTCGGTGACAGTCCTGCCAAATACTTTAACCCTGAATAAAACAATATAAGGTAATTGATTTAGTTTCTTAGGATTATATTTGATATTTCGAAAAATAAATACAACTTGAATATTAATATGTATTTTGGTCTTTAAAAATATATACGGAGAAATATGAATCGAGAATTTAAATAAAAACTCAATTTTCGAGAATATAGGGATTTTTATAACAAAGGCATATATTGATTCAACCCGAAATATTAATTTTCATATTTCTACTACTTTCATCCGCGGTTGTTGTGAATTATACTGCGTCCATGTAAGCAGAGGCAATATTCTAGTATGAGCCAGAATATTTAACCATAATCGCGGCCACTTAAAAATATACGAATTTTGAAGTGAACCCCCTGTTTTTTTAGTCACGCGCCGCCACTGATTGGTGTAGATTTTTATTGGGGATTCATCTCTATTAGAGTGTAATTTCATATTCATACTATTTCTTAAAATAAATTCTTAAATTCTTTCATAAGATATCGTTCTTGAATATTATGAACCTGTGCTGCAAAACTTCACAATTCCTAGCATCTCTTTCAATTTTTTTTCTTTTTTATTTCCTACCTACTACATTTAGCTATGGTGCATTTCTCCATAAGACACTAATAAACGGATACCTTTTCGCGTTTACTCTTAATATTCATAAAAGTAAAAGGTAACTGGTTTTACTAGCAACAGCCATACCATTCCACGATGAGAGTTATCAATATAAGTTATTAACCCGAAGTCTAGACACAATTCTAAGATGATATTGACCGGCAGTCGTTGATATTGCGCTATCACTGAAATAGATATAGTTCGGCGCTTCATTTCGGGAACCATGATATTTTTCGATTAGGCTTGTTGCTTTGTTTCGTGAGTCATTAGCATGAACTTTCGCTTTCCCGCCTCGTTCTAAATCTCTGTAAAGAGAAGTGAGAGTTACTTGCATATATACACAAGGATGATTTAGCTTTCCCTTTCCGTTAATTTTTCGGTGATATTCTTTTCAAAATTTGCGAGCAATATTTTGTGAAGAGATGTTTTTCTCGATAATTTGTTCCAACGACCTTGGATTATTTCGCTTTGGTTTTCATTATTCAAGGTGATCTATTACCAACTTCTGACGAACCAAGGAATTTAAAGTACATTTCATAGTATCACGTAGACTATAGAATAAAAAAGCATAAGCGCACAAACGTTAAGAAATATCACCCATATGTACTGAGTTAATATTTTGTTTAAGTTAACTAATTATCACTCGGATGGGCACTGTTAAAGTAGGAAACTTAATATCTCTAGCCTCTCCTTATCATTCTTGTTTACTTAGTGAAATGAAGTTTAAAAAGTTTCACCATAACCCAATCCAAATTCGGACCAGTGGAACATCAAATCCCTATGAGAGTGATTCACTTGGATGAGAACGTCAACCAGATCATAATCGTGGTAACTGTGCAATACTTCTATACGAGGACTTGATTGTTTTTGATTAAGTTGCGACCTAAGAGGAAGTGTTGTATAACACCTTTAGGATATGCAATTTACTCACTCAGCTTTTCTGAATTATGCGAATTGGATGAAAGAGATAAAGAGAAAGAAGGAGATAAATATGTACCTTTTCCACAAAAGTTTTTCAAATTATTTAAATTTTTGTGGAAAATGTACCAATTTATCTTCTTCATTTCTCATGTTTAATTTTCACCATATCACCATTAATACTCTACAAGCCGTCTTTCGGCGTGTGGCAGGGGGTGTAAACTCTTGATGACCTTACATCCAATTTAAGAGCAAAGAGGTTATCCAGTCCCTAACAGGTTCGCAAATTCCTATCTCCCTATTGATCGTCATCATATTGGTAAATTCCTCAAAAAAGGTCCCTAGCTCACACTAGCTTTTTTATGGAAAAATGTTAAATGCTCAAGACATTGAACTCTTGATCAACTTGTTCAACTTTGGACAGATAATTAGTCTTGAATCCTATTAAAATGTCTGGTTCTAGCAATCTGTTTTTCGGGAACTGCTAAAAAAATCTTGAAATTCGCTACAACGCATTTATTACGGAAGAATTTTCCACGAAGTTAGCTTCAAACCCATTATAATTTTGGAAGAAGTTTCTGCAGTATACAATAAAGAACCATATCTACTTCAGAAATATTGATTTTCAATTTTCTATCTTTAATGAAACTATCTCAAAAGTTTCTAAAACTCTCAAAAATATATTATTATTTGGAAAACCTAGAGTTTGGGGTCTGCGATAGATCCAATCTAGGAAGGATCCATATCCCCTTTTTCCTGGGGGGTTAATGGTTTATTCGAAAAGAAAAACGCTGGGTCAATGACGCTTTTGGTTTAGGCTCAGAGATGGTATCCTATGTAGGTATGAATATCTCCGTAGAAGTATCCATGTATGAATATACAGTCAAACCGTTTGAAGCCCTCAAGCTTAGGATCTTTCTCTCTTTACATTCCGGTCTCTATCAAACGAATCACAGGGTAAAAATTACGTAAGACGCTAACCGCTTATAAAACGGATTTCTCGCAAATACACCGCATTTGGGAGAAATCTCCAGATGCACCGCTTCCCGCTATGCCTTCCTTCCTTATGATCTTCCTTCGCATTAGATGGAATATTGTTTAATTTATCCATATCGCCATCCACTGCACTCCTCTCGTGCCTCTTACCTATATTAATAGAATTGTGCAAATAAAGAATGACTCTTTTCGGTTTAAGGTTTAGAGTACTTATTTAAACATCTTAGCCAGTTAAACTTTCCCTTTCATTTTCCAACGTTGAAAGATCTAGGTTGTCATATCCCTCTTATATAGTAGTTATCATTGGGTCTCCTGAAAAGCATCTTTAGCGACAATGGTCTGCATTGCCTCCAATTGCGTTGCCATGCCTGAGTGGTATATGACGCCAATTTACGTATAATGGACAATAGAGGCCCCTATCAAGAATCCTGTTCACATGAGAGAGAAATGAAAAGGATTGAAGAAAATTATATTAACATAGAGTGACGGTGAGACTGGATGCTTTATAGCGAATGATGTAGAGTCATTAAATAAGTGAGGCCAAGGTGTGTTCACTCAGTTGATTTTTTCTTTTTCTTGAAGTGAAAGATAGAGAAAAATTTAAAAGGAAAGAAAAGAGACAAACTGATATACTGTGTTAAACTTGTAGGTGGTTTTCTTCTGTTTCTCGGATATTCTGAAGTGAAAAATTGTTACTGGATAACATTAATATATATTGCTAAAATTGAATTGAATATAAATAAAGGCAAAACCAATATGAAAAATATAGAAGGATAAAAATAAAATTAACGCTGGGTAGAGAGGATACAAATATTTCTTGCCAGTGCAGAAAAGACAGGGAAAAAAATACATATTCACTACAAGCAATCAAATCAAATATCTTCACAAATGACACTAATTCTAAATCGAAAACATTGTAGTATAAAACAAGATAAAACATGTAAATATATTTCAAGAATAGGAAAATTATTAAATACATTAAGTTGAGAATGAATGTAATGATCAAAAACAAAGAGTTTATACGTAATTGGTAAAGAAAGATAAAAGGGATTTTTCAGTATTTGAAAAAAGAGCCTCAAAAAAAATTATCAACTCAATATATAAGTTCTTCCTTGGCTTGGACGTTCCCGATATTTCAATCCCATTGAAAATTTATGGGGAATTTTTATGCAAGAGTGGATGGCAGACAGCCAGTGCCTCCTGCGTCTCTGGAGCAGCACATCAGGAATCTGGAGTCCAGATCCCTGAGATCCCGATTCTGGACCTCTCCTGCGCAGCGTCCACGTGTATTCAAGAACCTGGTAGATTCCATGGGACAGCGACTTCAGAGCGCAGTAGAGGTTGAAGGAGATATCACTGAATATAAAATTATTCAAAGAAATTATCCGTATTTCATTCATTCCGATATTCATCAGGAATGACAGATCCCTTATTCTTACGTCTCAGCATTCGTATACCGCGAGGATATAATAATATAATGGGGAAATTTGCCTGTCACAACGCTGAATTCGTAAATAACCGCAATAAACTACGTATAAAATTAGTATCATTTAATAAACGAGCAATTCAATACAAATTCATTTTAATTGCAGAGCGTATGACTTCAATGAAATTAATATATCAAAAAGAAGACTTTATCAAATTTCTCCGGAAAAGGTATCGATTAAATTGGGGTAGGAAATGAAAACATATGTTCGTTGTTGAGATTTTTCTATTGTCAATTTAAGCAGGGTAATATTTAATAGAAAAGAATTTGTGTGTTAAAAAGGTAAAACAAAAATCAAGGTAACGCTTCTTACCGGTGAGTGGTATTCCGACAATTCTAACTTCCCCATGGAAAAACATTTCGATGCATGATCGAAACTGCGGCACCTGTGTCCACTAGAAATTTACGGGTCTGTCCGAAAATGGACACATTTAGTAATAGGCCCGCGGCTGGAGTGACGGCCAGAACTAGTTCATCCCCGACCGCGCGGTCGGGGCTTGGGAGTTTCCCGGAATTTCAGCCTTGGGGCAGTGCATTGGGCGATGACCCGCTTCTTGACATATCCCGCACAATAACATAGGGCATACACTGGAAAAGTGACCTTTTTTCCACACGAGAAACAATGACGCTGCTTCGACCGACAATAGCGCGCAATATGCCCTTTTTTATTACAATTGTGGCAAACCCGATTTGAATTATCGTCCCTGTCGAATCGCGCTCCGTGTGGTTGGCTATTTTGAATCTGATGTGAGCATTAGCGGGAGGCGGAGATCTTGGAATCGGAGGTTGTTTGGCGCGATCTCCTCTATGTCCCTGCCTCATTGCGAAGATATTAGCGATGTTTTATGGAGATTGCACTGGCGGCCACCCTAGATGGTGCATTTGGGATTGCAGTAGGGTTGGTTAGAGGTTGTGGTATGGAAGTTGGGTTTGTAGGGAGTGGGACGGTAGTGGGTGGGTTAGAGGCTGTGGCGGGAGCGGGTGGGGTAGGCTGTACGGGAGAATGGTGGGTATAGGGTGGGTAGAAGTTGGGACGGTAGTGGGTGGGGTAGGGGGTTGCATTGGAGAGGGGTTGGTAGAGGGTGGGACGTTAGTTGGTGGGATACTGGATGGGACGGGAGCGGGTGGGTTAGAGGGTTGGACGGTTGAGGGGTGGGTAGAGGGTGGGATGGGAGATGGGTGGGTAGCGGGTGGGACGGCAGCGAGTGGGTTAGAGGGAGGTAGGGTAGCGGCTGGGGTTGGACGGGACAGGGGTAGGACGGTAGTGCGTGGTTTAGAGGGAATGACAGGAGCGGGTGGGCAGGGGGTGGGATGGGAGAGGGGTTGGTTGAGGGTGGGACGGGAGCGGGTTTGGTCCGCACAATTTTAAGTTACTTTCCTGCGATTAGGGGGTCGAGAAAATAATTGCTTATTAATAATTAGATTTAATTGAGTTAAACAGTGAACATTTTGTTTTGCTCAGTGCATGAGTAGCAGTGTGGATTTGCATCTGTTTTCTATTTCTGTTTCAGAATGCCTTGGAAAATATCTTCCATTAGCTTGTCGTGAAATAAATTTCGGAGATTGAGATTAATTAAGAATTATATAAATAGAGTACCGCGAACGTAATTTTTAATATTATTCGTAATCATCGGAGCAAATTAAAATCTTATATCCTATTTTCACATCGCTATTGGTTTCAAGTATTGAATATTTGGGCTGCAATTACTTATAAACTTTTATGAATTGTTGTACCATCTCGCAGAACTCTAAATTCGTTACTGTTGACAATTCCCTTTGCCAGAAAAACGTGCACAAGCTTTCGCTTATCCCAAGAATTAGAAGTTCTGTTATTGAACTCTCCAACTTTGTGGACTTTTTTTGTAATTCCTTGAATACTGTAAGTAGAAATAATTAAGTTTTGCTCCTAACTCAGCAGATTTATCCTATTATATTTCTTTTTTATTGCTTTTATTCCTGACTGTATTTTTCTACTTTTTGTGTTTTTTTGTCCATTTTATTATAGCACATGCATTTGGGGTAACCTGTATGAGCTAATTAAGCTATTATTACCGAGGAGTAGAATATTTTCAGATGTCCTTCAATATTTGTGATTGTAAACGAATTTAGTGTTTTTAAAAGACTTTCAGGGTAAAGAAAATCATGTGCATTTAGCGAAAAAATAAGTTGCACATTAAATTCTACTTGGAACCATTCTAGCAATGACTGAAATGGCCCCTTCAAATTTTTATCTCTTCATAGTCAATCGTAAACACATTTTCAAATTGTTTGGGATATGGCTGAGAGCCTTTCCGCGGGGTACCGAGTCGGTGTTAGTGCCCAACCTTTCAAGCCAAGCAATTGCAGAGAATTTCAGTGAGTGACGGTCGGTAATAGCGAAAGGATGTCATAGTAAACCGATTTTTCACTCTCTGTCGCGAACGATTCAACTTGAGTTTGGAATTTTAAACATTTATAGCTCTCTAATAAACATAAATTGTAGTATAGTCGTAATTAAGTAAACAGACGCATGTAAAAGAAACCAAGACATGTCGAGATGCAGATGAATTTTAAAGTGGCTACAAGTTTAATTACTTTCATTCGTGAATTGGATGAGGAAAATCGATTTCCTCACGGAATTAGGAATCCGAAATTACAGTGAAAGCATCCAGTTAAATTTCGCACCAAATCCTAAGCGACTGCTCATGAATCTCTCATTAATCATCGATTTTTGGACTTGCAAACCTTCGCCCTCTGGAAGAAGACATTGCCCAAACTTCGTGTCGAACCCGCGACATCGTTTCTTCTGGGAACTACTCCATGTGGCAACACTGCAGAACAACGAGCATGACTAAACTTCGATGGTTATTTTTCTTTGGAAAAGTGAGTACATCTCAATTTCTTCTCCATATAACTACGAACGGGTTACCTAGTTCACTTGTTCGGTATGCGAAGTTTGCCACAGCAAAAAGGCGATTCAAGATTAGATAACGCGCTGTGTGGCGTCGGAATTGTTTACCTTTGTGTTGTCAGTTATCGATGCTGTAATACGCATTAAGACAAAGGGTTCACGGATGTTTTACGTCTTGGTGTGGCTCAAGCTGTGTTTTTTATCGATAATACCCTCTGTTTGAGTGAGCCAAAATACGCTTTCTTTACTCGCTCGAAATCACGAATGATTAACAGCTAGTTCATTGTCTGATAAAATTTTGTTATGCATCGGTTGCAGCAACCGTACCGAAAAAGTAACGCTAATTACTTTTACAATTACAATGGCAACAAATATGATGTTTTTGTCTTTCAAATTCTTCCATTGTTACAAACTTTGTCTATATCTTTGACTTTATAAGTACCTATCCAGCTGCCTTTCGGCTTGTGGCAAGTGGTGCAAGCACCTTGACTCTATTTTCCTAAACGGTTGCTCTCGCGTATCGTACTCGTAAAAAATAAATTCTTGAAACGATTCGTTCTAGCATATATTTCCCTGATCTTCCCCGTAGTATCAGAACGGCATTTATAACTGGGAGGCCGCGTTATATCGGTTACATCATCTGAGAACGTAATTTCTCATTAGTAAATTAATGCTTTCTATTAATCTTCTATCTTCTAAAAAATCCCATCCCGTACCCTGAATCATTTTATTAGTATTACATTAGTAACGATCACTGCTCTATCTTACCATTTCTTTACAAATCGTATCGCCTTTCGTTGCACCTTTTCTAATTTTTGAATACTTTCGGTAGGGTTCCATGCACCACATGCGTACTCAATAGGTGAGGCCTAACTAATGCTAAGCAATATCGCTCGCTAACTTTTTCTGCGCTCCTATCGACTATTCTCTTAACGAAGCCAAGTCTCTTTAGTGCTTTTTCGCGTATATTACGTACGTGGGTACTCCATGATAAATTTTTCGTGAGACTTACTCCACTTACTTTGAATTAATCTGTAGCATATAGAAGGAATATTTTACGCGTGTCTCTCGGTACCGACTCTAGGACATTTTCTACGAATTTTAGCTCAGTGAGGAAGGGCCAATTAACTCATTCCTTATTAACTTTATTCTCTCCTCTACACAATTAAAAACTAACGATGAATAGGTCAGTGGCTCAAACTGTTCCTCTGACTGCATAATTTAGAGACAATATCTGAAAACTTCTTTTCCACTTTAAAACTAAATATATGAAATTACTTTCTCATTAATGCTTACTCTGATTAAAAATCAACTACAACCGGAATTCGCTTAATCTAACTCCCGTACGTTGAAATACTCTCTCAGTCGACAAACTTGATAATCCTCGGCCGAACTCCCATATTAGGACAATATATGCTAGACCTCCTTAACAACACTTTTCGGTTCCAAACTCCCTAAGTCAAATTTTCTAAGGCCTTCGCGTTATTATTCAAGGGCAATATTTCAGAAAATGTTTTTCGTAAAACCAAGAAAGCGTACATAAATTTGTATATTCATCATATTTTCTTATAAAACGACAATATTATAAGTGGTTGTTGTAATTTAGCCGGAAAAAGACCTTGATTAACCGCACCTACTACGTCGTTTTCCCCAACTCGAAAACTCCGTGGGCCGATTTTTTTTCAAGTATCTCTGAGCTCGACTTAGCAATGGTCCGATTGTATAATTTATTATTACTTTAAAACATACAGATTTCCTCACTATCGAAAATCTGTTGGCTGTTCATCAATTTCCAGCTTAGATGATCACCAATATTTCCTTCAAACAATTCTTTTTACAGTGAATTTTCGAAATAGAACTCAGACCTTATTATACTCGGCTCATTTCAAGCTTGTAATAGTAATGTCTTAATAGTAACATATTTCACTCCAAGTGAAAGTTCATATTTCCAATCTCAACGACCACTACTGATTGAGTTTTGCAACAAATTCACTTTAGCTTGGTATAATGCCTTACATAAACGCTCTATTTTTTGCTTTCTCTACAGAAAAAAGAGGGCTGGAGACTTAAAGTTAAAAAATTCCCTCTCAATGGCATCCAAAAACTATCCTAAATCCGAGAAAACATAATATTCCGTTGAGCCATATTTTGTTGTTGGAAATATAACATCTGGAGGGGAAAACTCCTTATATCGATTTGTGTTTCGGTTGCCTCAGTGAGGATCTCTATTCGTGCCCCAGACACTATTGTTCACTTCTTGTACACCTCAACATTATATCCTCATCTTCATTTTCATATCTGTGTAGAATAAATTGAAAGAGATGTATTTTCACTTAAACAGTTTTTATTGCAAAAGGAAGCATCAATCTTAATTTTCAATATTTTTTAAGTGAGAGTGTATGTCCCTTTCTCTTCTCCCAGAAAATAAACATTTTGGTTATGATCTTTCTAAACTCATAGAGCAAAAGCATAATTTAATTTTCGTGCAAGTGAACTCCAGTGTAACTTCTGCGGCTCAAATATTATATTTATTCCATCATAACTCACGATAATCCACTCTCTGCTGAGACAGAAAATTAAATGCGTAACTTCCCATTGCTACATAAAACGCAAAGGCATAATTTCACTCTAAAGACGGTGTAAACCGCATCACGCATAAGTGTAATTTAATTAGTGAAACCGAAAGACGTCTGCAACGATTAATATCTCTAAGAATTCGAAGCGCAATCGATTTAAAGATTTGACCATCTTAATAATACATCATTAAATAGTTTTGTCTCGAAAAGGGATGAGTCGTTTGAGTTCTCTTTCCCCTTAATTAGTTTGAGGGAGCTGACCACCGGTAAGAATATTCCATTGCGCAATTAGACCGTATGTTTCAGCCTGCTTTTCTGGTGGTTATTCTATCCCTATGGGTAGTAAATATGGGATGACGTGGAAGGTGGATTTCGCTAACAAGAAATACAGAAATGCTTTGCGTGTAGTCATGTTTTTGGCCTTCATTTTCAGTGCTTCTCGTGCAATCGAGTTGTTCACATCGAAAACGTATCTCTCAGAGGACTTACCTATTTTGGTATATTGCAAATACGTGTTTCGTGCTCTATCACTAAGAAATTGTACTTCCAGTTTTTCTTGCTGAACATACAAGGATTTTAGTCGGTTTAGGAAGTGCTGCGGAAAATAATTCGAGTGTCGCGCAAATGCCCTAAGAAATATTGTGGAATTGTGACTGCAGTGCTTATTTCTAAAATATCATTAATTTTCAAGGTACACTTAATCCACTCAGTTACCGGAGAGTTTTAGGCGAAAGAATATACGTGTTAAGAGGTGTTGCTTTTGTGAGCGAAAATGATACTGTGATGTTGAGCAATTACTTGACTTTTTTTTCGCCACCAGTGGTCATCAGATATGTTGTAATTTTTTCGCTCAAAAATTTGTAACGAGTGCTACGATTTGTTATTTAAAAGCGTTATTTGAGGAAATCTAAAGAGGTAAGAAAATATTATCAATTGTTTCTATGCGAGGTACTTCATGTCGTATTTTTGAAACGGATTGCTATTTTTTACCGTAAATTTATCAAGTGACTGATCATATTTCTCACCTTCTTTCTATATTTTTTATGAAAATTATTATTGCTTCAGTTTATCTGAACAGAGACTTCGCGGAAACTAATCTCCTACCGTGCTTTAAATTTATCTGTGCTACGCAAATGCCAGGATTTTATTTCTAAGGAAACTAACGCGAAATACGGAAGTTCTCACGTTCCAGTAATTCGCTTTTTATTGAATCACAATGATATTAAAACAAAAGACCTTAAATGAACTAATGCATTATCTGATATAATGACGATATGTAGATTTTATCTAATCACATGACGGCTCATGTAAAAAAGTAATTCTTTAGAATCGAAGAGTATATTCTGCTGAAACATCCGAACTGAAATTGCTCATACCTGTTGTATTGTTTTATCTAGAGAAACGACTGAAAGGTATTAATTTTAATTTCAGCATAATAGTTGTTTAAATAAATGTGGCTACGAAGGAGTCAGACTGCTATTCTTTTCATTATATGTCCACAGGATCTAATTAAAACATTGCGTCTGGAAAGCATTATTATTTAAAATAAGATTTTTTAAACACATCCGTTTGTTTTTAAATTAAAGTTGATTATAATGAAAATAGACTTTAATTTGACAGCACTACTAAAGTCGTTTCTCGGCTATTTTCTTGATATTTAATTAGGAAGCTTTGATACATAAACATTAACTCTGGTGATCGATATAATTTAAAACACGATTTTCTAATAAATCTTTTTGTTTTTTTAAATGAAATACTGCTATAATTAAAATAGGTTTTACTTTGAGTACTATCACGACTACTTAATTCGTTTTCTTGCTGTTTTCTTGATTGTAAAAAAATTTAAAATAAACTTCTGGTCGTAGAAACTTTTGATGTAAACTATCATTTCTGATACGCGGTATTATTTAAAAAACGATTTTTAAATGCATTTAATTTTCATTAATATAAAAAAGGATTATAATGTATGTAGATTTTATTTTGACAAGAAACAATAAATTCAAATTTCTATTTTTTGTATAATATATTATTTAATTATCATTACACTTAATACAAGGTATAGTTACTTAACAAACAATCTTATATAAAACGTGGATTTGTAAAAAGATAAGAGCTATTGGCAAATAAAGTAATATGAAAAATATTGAATAAATTAATGTTTACCAGAAAAGTCAGGAAAAACAGGATAAGGTCCATGTAGGCCTTTCCTATCTCATCAATTAGTTCCTGCTTTTAAATTGTTGTATGGTATGCTTATGTTAATATTATATACACAAATTTAAACTATATATAGATACAATATAATTAAAAAGGCACAGAAAGTATGATAACATTTAATATGTTATGTTCCACACTTATAAGAAGTACTTAAAAATGGTCCTTAAGTCTCAATTTTAAACAAACTCTCTCTCTTTGGAGCTACAGCCCTATGTGAGCCTCCACTTCTCCACAATTTATTAATTCACTATATTTACATTTCATTGATATTCCTAGACCGAATTTGAAGGGTAACAAAATGGCGAGTTGACGAGGTCCTCAAAAGAGTGTGGATTTTGATGCTCGCAAGCTAACTAAAAGGCTAATTTCTCAAGGAGTTTTATACATGCAATACATCACATACACCCATCTTTCCTAAATTGAACTTCTTTTCCAACAGAATATAAACCTATTAGAACAACAGATATTTAGAAAATCTTTTTCTAAATCTATGTGAGAACTCTGCAAGCCGCCTTTCGGCCTGTGTTGATTGGAACTAAACCACATTTGGGTTTTACACATCAAGTGTAATTTTTATTATTACACATTTTGATACACTCACTAACTAATTCCTTAGAGTGTTGCTTTCCACAAATTCCTTCAGTGCATCATAAAGTTAGTGTTGGGACTGGTGCGGTCTCCAAATTTAGAGGTACAATTTACATTGATTTCCTTCGCTAATGACTGGGGTGTTTTCCAATTTGATGCCTAGATGAATGTATTATCCTAAAAGAATAGTCTTGAAATTTGAGATGCAAATTAACGGTTGGGAAGTGATAGTAAATTTTCGTATTACTTTTATGGAATTTTAAGGTTTAAAAATAGAAAAATTTTGTGAATGTTGATTTCATAGTTTTAGTTGAAAAATATTCCTTTGTACATTTGATCATGACCAAATGTATCCTAAATTCATCCAGTAAAAATAAAACAACCAATGCATTTCCCCATACTTATTTTTAATTTTTCCAAATTGATACAGTTGGACCTTTTTGGATAATATCTCATTTTCAATTAAATAAGGTACGTAATGTATGTATTAAATTATTATTAATCTAAATTTCAAACATTATGGTTCATCAGAACTACATGGATTCAATAATGCTTACATACTTTAATGTTGCTTATTTATTAGAAAATGAAATCAAGACCTGTCATGCATGACGGGGGAGTTTAATAGTAGATTTAATATATCCCACGAACAATACCGTCCCTGTCAGTTAAAAGTAAATCATTATATGTTTACAAATGATGGAACCATGTCAGACGATAAAATCCAATAACAGGTAAAGCAAGGTAATCCATAATTAATTACATTAATGACTCAAATTGTAAAAATTATCACTTTGAATGGGTAAGAAAATTCATCCAATTATTATTGAGGAAATAAAAAATAGAATAATCAAACTCACTCCTATTAACAAAATCTTCACTCATATGAGCGATGATTTCATGAGGGATCACAAAGTGGAGCTTGTCTTATTGGAATGGATAATGATTCAATTCAATTCAATCTTTATTTCATGGGACTAACCCAATATACAAAAATCAAAGTACAAAACAGCACAGCTTAATGTTTAAAATAACAAAGCATAAAATATAGCGAATCAACTAATGGATAATAAAGGAACAAGACAAAAATCAGAAAAATGAAACAATAGGAAAAAGTTATCAATAATGCACTATATTGCTGATAATTATATCATTATATTCTGCATGCATTATGGTAGTATTTTAACATTAAATATGTTAACATTTTCTGCTTAAAGATACATAATGAATAATAAAAAATATCACTATCAATTACACATGAAGCACTATTTTATAATCTTAGTAACCTGGTAACGAGATTATTAAAAGAAACATTATTCCTATAGAACCTAACATAAAACATATTGTGACTTCTTGTCGAGGTAGCCAAGCAGTTTAAACTAATCCTCTCCAAGCAATGGGTGCAGTTTATCGTATTATTGTATAGTTACATAAAAATATTAAATCATTTAGTTTCCTTCTCACAGATAGAGGGCGAATATCCAATATCAACATAGTTTCAATGTAAGGGGTACATTTAGTTATAAATCCAGCATAATGATTTACAATTCTTTAAACATTTTTTTGTACCCTTTTGATGAGATTAATATTAACATTGTGAAATGGATTCCAGATAATAGAATTATATTCAACTATAGGATGGACAAGCGAAGTGTTCAGAACTTTAAGCAAATAAATATTTTTGTATCAGAGACTGTCCTGCTAGCAAAACCTAACATGCGTAGTGATCTTCATACAATATGTTCAATATGAGCATTGAATGACAGGGAGTTATCAAAATAAACACAGAGGTCTTTCACAATAGAAAACCTTGGAATAACTTCTTCATTAATTAAGTAATTAAAATTAAGGCATTGCTTCTTGGAAGTAAAGAAATTTACATTGCATTTTATATCATTTAGTGTCATGAGATTAATTTGGCACAACTCGAAAATCTAGAGAATACATTTCAACAGCAATAAAAATCCTGCGGAGTGTGGATGGTGTTATATAATTTGATGTCATCTGCATGCATCAGATGAGGAATGGGGAAAATGAATTTGCTTATATAATTTAAAAACAATAAGAAAAGAACAGGGCCTAGATGTGACCCTTGCCAGATAATACAAAAATTTTTGAGAGATAAAAATCTTCAGTTTAACCTGCTGTTTACTATGCAATATATAGCTCCGAATCCAATTTAAAATGAACCCATGAATGCCAATAAGTCCTAACTTATGAAGTAATGATTCGAATTTCACCTTATCAACACCTCAATCTTTGCCAATTGAAATCATTTTTATATACTAACTAGTTGTAGTAACTAACTAACATGCATTCCATCTGAATACATTCTGTCAATGGAATGTCAATAGAACAACTATCTTAAGCACAATATTATAAAAAATACTTTTAGTTAACGACTCATTATGTGAAATAATCAATACAAATAGTGATGAAGAGAGAAACAAAACTGTAAAAAAATAATAAAACATCACAAAAGTGAATATTCAGAGAGTTAAATCTGAACTACTGTGCCAAAGTTATGGTTGATCTAAAAAAAGCAAAGTATTTGCACTGTAAGAGGTCAGACTTAAGAGAAAATAACAATTAAAATACAAATAATCATTTTTCATGCCTAACTAAACATGGTTCAGTTAGTACAACACATAACTTTATTAAAATTGAGAATGTGCTCAATCTACAATATGTTTTAACTCTCAGTTTTTAAAAGTTTTCCAAATTGTTAACACAGCTCTCTATTTCAACTTTCTAAGACTGTTTCAACTAAAAGTACATAATAAAATACTATCAGGTAATTTATGAAATTTAAAGCTGTTGGATTTATTATACAATGAACAAAAAAATTTAATTACTGTACATGTTAAAGTAAATTTGTAACCTCTTAAATCTAATTTTACATCACTTACAGAGGTGCTTATATTTGCTGTTCTTAAATATTTCCAAGGAAATCTTGTTTAATATCTTCCATTGCAAGTGGAGATTTATATTGTCATATCTGAAAACCACACTGTCAGTATTTGGTGCCTCAAATCATAGCAAAGGTAAAGTAATACAATGAACTTTATTTTGGCAATTTTCTTCTTTCCACGGTTAACTAAATTCCAAAATATGTGCATGATTTGCATACACAATATTTGTGGAGACTTTGTGGCACATAAATATATTTATGTATAACCATTCTAAGACGGGAAATAACTTAGTAATTACACTTCATCAAGGTAACATTTTCTTAATAATATCTCAAAACTACATATTCTTCAAGAGGGAATACACCTCAGATTTTATGCTATTCCTCCACTCAGTTATCCTCAGCCCAATTCTGAGAGGCAGATTATAAATCTCTCTTATATCATATGTTGTAAATCAGATTAATAATCTGAAACATTTTTCCCTTGTTCAATCCATTTATCTTTATCATACTTGAGCATTCAAAGAATTGTGGTCAATTGCCATTCAATCATATCAAATACTATTAGAAGAGAATGCAGAATATCTGTACACTCAATATTTACAAGCTCTATCAACTACTTAACTTTGCTAAATTCAAATCAATACCAATTAAAAGAGCAATTTGTGCACCACCTTTACGTAAGCTAAAGAAAACTACAATAATGTGGAAGAAGGATAAAGCGATGCTAAATTGTATTTGCTTTTGTCTTCATGACATCTACATTTCAAATTTAAGAAAGTGCATGAGACAGTAAAAAAATAAAACAATTCATGAAAAGAACAGAGGGGCCTTTCAATCAAAATCTGAGTCACCACATTGAATCAAACTTGGCTAACTTCCATGATGTAAAAGTAATCAGATTTATTCAAAAAAGCAATCAAAAGATTCTGCCCCAAAATTAAAATTTTTAGAGAATTACTAAGAAATTATACAAGGAATATTATCATTAGTAAACATTCAAAGAGTTTTTTAATGAAGAGGTTCAAAGAATTCATATGAGCGTTTCTAAATGATAGAACTATTATAGTCGCAGTGATATCAGAGAGAGTAGGAATTATGGAAATATTTAAAATGAGATGGACTATCTAACTACTTTGTCAGAGTGTATGAAAACAAATTGGTAATAATAATTTTGAACTGAAGAATATGATTATGTGATCAAACTCTCAAGCATTGAATTTATCCTTTATCATCAAGAGATATTGGACATTACAATCTTATTAACATTTGAAATAATGGTAGAATGAATCTAATTATATTTTTCATGCAGCATCATCACTGCACATTTCCAAAACAATGCTCAGGTTCCTGTGGCCATAAAACAAGAGAATAGATAAGCCATGGGAGCTTAGGCTTGATAATTACCTAATTACTGATGCCATGGCAATGCAACCTTTTAGTTTGTAGGGTTAGATGATTGTAGGAAATGAAGGTATATGTAATGAAGGTTGAGATGATGGGGCTACCAGCTGTATACAAGGCGGTAACAGTGGTGTTGACTGAGAATGAGATTTAATTGGCAAGAAACATACAAATGTGCACATTATTAAAAGTCCATGAGTACAAGTATCAGAGTTCTTATCATTTGTATTTTGGCTTTATGTTAAATCCTTGATGAGTTCAACTGTTCCCATGAAAATAAATGTATAGTTAATTTTAATCAATTGCCGTTTTTAAAAAAGAAACAGCTTTCATACTTGAGACAAATTTCATAAGAAAGAAATCCTATAAACTATCGCATTCTTATCGTCAATTATAGATTTCTGCAACAAATTATGAGAACATTGATCAGATTCTGGAATTTAAACTGAAAACCTATCCTATTGAACTGAGCTTAGATGAGAATTATAAGTTTTTTCTTGGGCACATAAATGGCTATCCATGAAATCCTAAAACTGTTTTCCTTGTTGGCAATAAACGGTCACTTCTGATACTATAATGGAGTACTATAACTGTATATTTCTCAGTAATCACCTATGAAAATCTGTCATTTTATGCCCTTGACCTTTACCTGCTTGAATGTAAGACCACTGTAAACTATACCTCTCTTGTTTTATAGTTGCTTTTTAATATTCACTCAAAACAGGGGTGGGAGTTTTTGACTACCTAATGAATTGTACTTAAAAAACTGTATGCCTGGAATTTGTAAACTAAGAATAGACAGAAAATACAATGTATATACAATATAAAAATGTTAAGATTCAATTAGCTATTGAAGCCTTCTTTGTTTAGTGATACGAAAGTTGGAGCAATATGGGAAATTTTCTACCGTAATGCCTATCCTGAATAAATGGCAATGTTACGTAGCCGAGATCAACCTTATAAATTCAACTATCTCATTTTTGACGTTTATTCATTCGATAATTGATACTGTAATGGTATTTTGTATTTACTCACATGATTCAATAATCATAGTATCAGTTCAAGGACTTTTCAAAATCTAATGGGATATTTAGTTCCAGTTTTTTACTCCGCCTCTGCTTTAAATATTATATAAACTTATAGATCAGTTACATGCCAATATATATCATCAAATTATATATTATAATCTACTAATGTGCATTTGAAAAGATAACTAGGAAGTATTACAGCCTATGATAAATATGAGGCTAAAGTAGCAATCTCCAACCCCTTCCCTGCTGCCCTCATTTTACATTTAGAGATGGGAGGTGAACTTTGAATAGATAATAAAATAGAAGTGAAGATGAGTGAGAACATTTATCTTAAAATCAATGAAAATACTTTTGTGTAAAGCAACCATCTTTCACTCAATCTTTTCCCTCTCTAATTCAGAAATATGTTAGAGAAACTGCATTCTGTTTCTGTGAAGTTGAGAAAACTAGGAATATTATTCTCATCTCAAGAAGGGCTCGGCCTCAACCCAGGATACCTTCATATGTTTTCGTAAGATCAAATATGATTTTATATTCTCGCGGTTGCAAGGTCTTATTCCTTCATTCATTTATATACATGACTATGAATTGATTTACAAAGAACTTAATTAATTTGATCCTTAATACTGTAATCTATCTTATTGCTCCTAGGTTTAAATAATAACCAGTCTATTGGATCAGAAAGTGGCCTTCTATGTGTAAATTTATTGGATATTTCTGTTTTTTCTCTTATCTTACTCAGGCAACCACCATTGCTGTCTCAAATTTAGTCACTAATAAACAAATTCTAAATCGAAGGGTTAGGGAATAGGTCTTCCTATCTTTTACAAATTCATCAACCTTTGTAGCAACCAAGCTTTCCTAATGGCTATCAAAATTTTACAGATATTTTCATGAAATAATAGACGATGAAAGTATATTTAAAGATATTAATGGAATGAAAGCTAATGCTGTAAATAGTATGCTTTAATGAATACTAGTAAGAATAGTTCAGATAGTGATCAGAATGAAGAGATTTTACCTTTCTTTCCAATTTCGAATAAGTTATGGTAGCAAACAATTAGATATGATTTGAACTCCTTTGGAAAGTAACTTTTCTAAAATTTTCATTCTTACTTTACATTGAAAAACATGGATAATTGAATGCAGTAATACGTTTTTGTGTATATTTATAAGTGTATTGCATTAATTGAAATTTTTTTACTTATCTATCCATTTTTGAGATGTTATCTTTATGTGGATGTAGTGAAGTTTTTGGGGCACAATGACCAGTAGTCAAAGAAGACTGGACAGTGGCGGGAGTGAGTAAAAAACATTTGGAGGCTGCTGGGATAATGCAATTTAGATTTAAAGAAAATACAACAATTGAATTTCAGTAAAAGTGGAGACTAAAAATTAATGGTTGTTTAGTCCCTCATGTGGAAGGATGTTTTTGCTCTAAGGGCAGATGTTTATTCCTATAAATAAGATTCATTTCAATGGGTAATTAATGATAAATAGGAGGTTTAAGAAAATTTCCAAAGAAATTGCTAGATTCAATTTCATCAAGCACTTAGCATTAGCTTTTGGATTTTCTTTTCTTTTAAAGTTTTGTCTCGTGTTCTACATCACAAAATAGCTTTTGTCAGAGTATTATTACAAAAGTGAACCATTTGTATTAATACAAAATTTCAGTCTATTTTTTAAAATGGAATTTAGAATATATAACAAACATTGAATGTTTCCCATACATCCCCTTTGTAGTATAAAAAACACCTGAATATTCTGTGCTATTTATTATGATAAGTTGTACCAGCACTTGTAATACTTTATGCAAACTCGGCAAGGGCGTCGCCAGGGGGGGGCAGCTGCCACCCCCCCTGGAGCCCCATTCGTATTTTGGTTCGGGATGTGTTGTAGAAACAATTTTTAGGCACGAGCATATTTGAAAAGAACTTAGACCCAAAACAAAGTCAAGTGTAGGCACGTGTAAACACCAGTGATGGGAAAAGTACTTCCTCGTAGGAAATTCATTTATACCTCCAGCGCAGCACAAATATTTCAACAATACTTAATAGCAGAGTCAACAGCCATCCCTCCTTTCCTTCGCCCCTTCCCTCCCAAAAGAAGAAAAGTTTGGTTTCATGGTGAACAATGTAGTTAGAACTGCCTCTCGAAGCGATCAGAGTGCGAGGTTATGCGATTATGTCCTCTCTCTCAAACTTCCTTGAGTATCGTCCGACAATTGCCGGCAAAAGACAAAGGATTCAGTTTTTTTCCGTTTTCCCTTCAAAATGGACATAAGAAAGTTATGTGGTGAGTATTTTGCAAATAGGCCCAAGCAGTGGCGCAGCGAGGGGGGGAAGTTTAGAGGTTCGAACCCCCCCCCCAAGAAGTCCCATGACTAGCTTTGTATGCCAGTAAATATGGCTCCGATTACAGCTAAGTTGATGTTTTCGGTAGCAGAGCAGGCACAGAGCCGACATAGATATCAATGGGATGCTACGAGTGTTTCGCACACAATGTTCAATGCATGCACTTCTTAACCATGTCCTTTTGTTAGATGACTCACACCATAAGATAAGATTCCCATGAGAAGAATTCGAAAGTGCTGATTCGTTTACTCCTCGCAAAAACACAAGGGAACATTGGAGAAGTAATTCAAAACGTACACCCTGAAAACAGAGATTAAGATTACGTTTGAGGGACAAACAGGTAGATAAAACGCTCAGTTAGATCTGTTGCATGTGACTGTTTTGAGGGTGTGAATGCAAAGCTAGGCTCGTGAATAGTACATTTGAGAAATTCACAGTGAACAGTTCGAAGGAGAGTTTAGTTTGGATTTTATAAGGTACAGATGGACATCCAAAAATTCTTTTCAATAGCTCGAGACCGCTATCGGAAAAACGTATGTTAATGGTTATGTGGTTTATTTTGAAATAAACATTATTAGACGCATAAATTAGGATTGTCTTATTTTAGGACTGTTATCGGAGGGCACACCTCAAGATGAGTTTAGCGACAATTCCAAAGGAACTGGTTCCTTTGTTAAGCATTCTGGACGAATAAAAGTCTGTATAGTAGACTCTTCAATACTCGGGATGATATAAAATATACTGATCCTTATTTTATAATTACCCTTTAATTTGCTGTATAGTTACGAAAATAATACAATAACCGGGTTTCCGTAGAAATTTGTGAAAGTATTGGAGCAATACAAGATATCAGTAGAAATTAATTTTTGATGATATTATTAATAATATACCATTTTGGAAGCAAATCAGTCAGCTGAAAGTTATTGCGTGTGTAAGTTACGCACATATTTATTGTAACTGTGACTTGATGACTTGAAATAAATTTGAGAATCTGTTATAACTGTGACTTAAATTCTTCAGCTTCCTTTTCGATGCAGCCATTTTTTTCTCTTGTGATAGAATCCCACGAATCTCATATCTGGTTACGCAATGCCGATTCAAAATTTCAATTCGTGGAAAATTTTGTTTCCTTTGAACACTCAGTGCGTAAGACTGGGTTTTGTATTATCTCTCTGCTGGTTAAACCACCTATTACTTATTCTAAATAATTGTAAGTTGATGTCTTCAATTTTTCCACCTAGGTATATAACTTGATTTCTGCAAATTCAATTATAATATCAACTATAATGAAGATCAACAGAATATTTTAATGTAGCCGAATTTGTACTCTCCAGGATGTGACGCATTCAATTGAAAACTTGGCTAATACATTAATAACGAAATCAGGCTTAATTGTAAGCCTACCAGAAAATTTCATCAGATATAAATGATTTTTTGTTTCTTAGAAGAGAAGGTAATTTTAAAATCAACGGATGAAGTCATTCCTAAGAAAGCTGCTGATGATATAGTCTAACAACAAAAGATGTTCAACTAAGGATGGGTGCACCAATGTGGTGATTTATTGAGACGTTTTAAACCGCTTGTCAAATAACCGTAACTATTCCTTTTCACGCTTGGCAACCTCTTGGAAGAAAAAACTCTCAAATACTTGGGAAGTATATATCTACAGCATCAAAATACTTAAGAATCGAAAAAGATTATTTTTAATAGAAATTGGACGTAACCAAACTAGAAATCCAAACAATACTTATGATAAGTTTCCAATAGTTTGCTTATGTAAATTACTATCTTGGAAAGTTTAATGAGTTGGTCATACAAGCGTTAAACTCCTCTAGTTTTCAATACATTTAGTTTTTGGAAGATATGACATATTTGTAGTAAGAAGCGGGCATGAATAAACTAGCCCCTGTAAGTTAGGCATTTTTCATTTTATCAGGTGCTTGCCCCCCCTAGCCCAGTGGCTGGCGACGCCCTTGAAACTCGGCATTCTTTGCTTTCCTTGTATTCAGCCAATGATGAAGGGAGGAGGACAAAAGAAAAATGTACAATAACATCTCAAAATATTTATGTATGGGTGTTTTATCCATAGGTATGTACTGATCTTGCCCATCATTGTGTTATACTTTCTCCAACATCTGATGTTTCTTTAGAGGGCGCAGTAAGGTGCTGCTTACTGTTAGATTTATAATTATGCATCTGCTTGTGTTCCTGAGTTATGCTATTTCAAAAGGTGATGAAGTCATTATATTATCTAGTACTGTTATATACATGATCATGTTGTAAGATGGAAATGATAATACTAGCAACTCATAACAATTACATCTAGGGTTTTTCTTGTTTCTGTAAATTTTTGTAGGATAAATCTAAAATTTTCTAATATAGGAATATGCGTTTGAAATATAAATAACTCAATTGATTATTTGTACACTCAAAATTATGTTTGCATAAGTCTGGCATGAATCAGGATGTAATAAGTATTTCTCAATGCATGTATTGACCATAAAAGCAAGAGAATGTGATTTTTATGGAAATATTTAACTTGTTATACTGATACTTCAAAAATAACCACTCGTTATAATGAACTAAACTCCCTATTATTTTTGCTGTAAGATGGACAATGACCAAAAACTCACTCGCTATAATGCAACTCTTGTTATATGCTGTACTTAGCGTTATTAAAATGTTTGTATTATGTTTATACATAGCAATTAATACTTCCGTTTAGAAGTGTGTTTCATTGGAATATCAGTGAAGAGCCTGCCTTAAGACCCGGAAATAGAGATGTATAGTCCAAAGGAGAGAAATGGGAAAATAAGTATCGAGTTAGAGTATTTTAGGTATTTAATACATGCATTTTATCCATAGCATTATTATATTTTTGGAATAGAATTATGTTATTTTTTCTGGCTGCATTCCATCTTGTGAAAATTACCTTACCCTATTTCCTTATATAATGAAATTGAGCTTCTATTCATGATTTATTTATTTAAACTTTTAGTTTACAAACTGTATTTCACTATCACATTGGGGAAGAGGATACCAGTAATACTTAGGAGACTCTTGTAAGAGGAATGGGACAATAAGTATTAAATTGGGGTATTTGTTGCATTTGAATATTTGCGTTTTATATAGAGCCTATTTTGTTGTTTAAGGAATTGATTTATACAAATGGAACATGCATATATTAACAATTTATATTAATTATCTTGTATTTTGCTTTCCGTATTTTAATAGAATATTGGGGGAAAGGCTGCCTATTAGACATTGACATTAAGATGTGTACTCCAAAGGAGAGCAGCAGTACAGTAAGCATAAATTACAGTATTTGAATATATATACATTTTTATTCATTGGGTTGTTTTATCTTTAGGATTTTGTTCATTCTAAGTAAAATTGCTTCTAGTAACACTTTCTCCTTTATTATTTTTCAGTTTTCAAACTGCATTTAGCTTGAATATCTTAAAAGACGCTTCCTATAATACCAGAACATTGATGTGTGTACGCTAAAGGGGAGCAATAGGACAATAAGTATAACATTTGGGTATTTGAATATATACATTTTATACACAGTATTGATTTAATTTTAGGAAATGATTTTTTCAAAGAGAACTTGCTTCTGTGAATCATTTCTATATATTATCTCATAGTTTGCAAGCTTTATTTCACTGGAATATTAGAAATGAGGCTGCCGTTAAGATCAGGACAATGACACTTGTACCCCAACATAGAGGAATGAGAGAAAAAGTATTCATTAGTCGTATTTTCTGCATTTGGTTACATGCATCTTATTTATTTTATTGTTATAGGTTCAAGAAATGATTTATACAGAGAAAACATGCTTCTGTTTATAATTTCTATGTTTTATCATGTACAGTAGAAGTCCATTATAATGAGAGCTGACAAAAATTGGAAAAGTACTCTTTATAATGCATACTCATAATAGCCGATTTCCTATAATTTTTGCAGTGAGACAGACAACAGCCAAAGAATCTCTTGCTGTAATGCAATTCTCGTTATGTGCCATACTCATTATAACAGACTTCTACTGTAGCTGAAAACTGCATTTCACTGGAGTATTAGCTTTAAGAAGAAAAATAGTAAAAAGCTCACTATTTAACAGCTATTGTGATAATTAGGTAATGATAGCATATAGAATCCTGTATCTTGTTAGGATTAACACTTAGTATTATGGAATCATGTTAAACTTCAATTATACATGCCCAGTAATAATTACCATTTCTATGTGTTTATAAAGCACCCTATACCGCAAGTGTTTCATCTGAAATAAATTAAATTTTAAGAGATGCAGATATTTTTTAAATACTGTTCTACATTTGTTGAGACCAACAATGCAAGCATTCCCATTTCAATAACTTCAATTAGGAAAATAAACCTTAACTTAGAGTTACCTGGGTATTTTTATACTTTAAAATCAATAGTAACTTCAGCAAAAATCATAAGGATTTAAAAATTTTGAAACAAGTTAATGCCATAGATATTTCACATCCTCCTAAAATTACCCTTCTAAACCAAGAAGTTCTGCAATAATGCATCTCATACGTGGTATTCATAAAATTAAAATTTAATTTTTTTTCTATTCATTAAATTACTGCCAAGTCTTCAGTGGGTATGCAACATGAAACAATAGTTTGGTCTCCAGGCTAAGCTGGCCGAAAAGATTATCGTACCCAGTTAATGAAGCCATTAGTTGTTGCCCTAACAATTTTGCAGGCAAGGAAGAATATGTTTATTAAGTTTCTTCAGCCAACCATCAAAGGGTTATTATGGGAACTCGACAAAGGAGGACTTGACAATGCCCTTGTGCACTGTAGGCCACTGGCAAGAGCGTTGCTTCAGGGAGTTGAAACAAGACTTTGCAACGTACTAAAGGAAAATAAACTAACCATTGTAGCAGGGCTGATACCTTCTTTAAAGTTCACGTGGCTTGAGGGAGAGGAAAAAGAAGAGGCTTTACATATTTTTAAAGAAGAAATCGTTTCAAATGAAAAGTCTCCTGTACAAAAACTTGACTCGTGTGATACGAGCAATGAGGAAGTTATACTTTTAAATATTGTGAAAAGAGAGGAAGTTTCCCTAGCTTCTGATGAAGTGAATAAGTACTTGCTCTGTACCTAAAAGGAAATTGAGTCTATTTACCAATTCCCGATTACAAAAAAAACATTCCTTAAATCTAATGCTTACCTACCATCCAGTGCTCCTGTGGAGCGGCTGTTTAGCATAAGCAAAGATATTTTGCCACCAAAAAGTGACAACATATCGGACGAAAATTTTATAATACAATTGTATTGCAAATCGAATTAGCGTATTCAATTGATTTTTTCTTAAATATATTTCTGATATTTTGAGAGATTTTTATTTATTTGCATGCCGTTGATTTTAGAATCCATCTTCATCAACAGGTATAAATTTTTGAAGAATATAAATAGTTAGGCACTGTGATTACTGTAGTAATCATAATTTGAATTAGACTTTAATGCTATGGCATTAAATTCAAATGTTAAATTGCATGTTAGTACTCCCTATTTGAAAAAAATGTTGACTGATATTGCATAATCTATAGGAGAAAAATAAAAAGTAATTGTAATTGTAATCATACTGATTACTTTTTCAAAAAGTAATTTATTATTGTAACTGATTACAAATTTGACAGAGTAATTGTTATTGAGTGTTCAGAACTTTAAGCAAATAAATATTTTTGTATCAGAGACTGTCCTGCTAACAAAACCTAACATGTGCAGTGATCTTGATACAATATGTTTAATATGAGCATTGAATGACAGGGAGTTATCAAAATAAACACCAAGGTCTTTCTCAATAGAAACTCTTGGAATAACTTCATCATTAATTAAGTAATTAAAATTAAGGCATTGCTTCTTGCGAGTAAAGAAAATTACATTGCATTTCATATCATTTAGTGTCATGAGATTAATTTGACACAACTCGGAAATCTAGAGAATACATTTCAACAGCAATACAAATCTTGCGGAGTGTGGATGGTGTTATATAATTTGATGTCATCTGCATGCATCAGATGAGGAATGGGGTAAATGAATTGCCTTATATAATTTAAAAACAATAAGAAAAGAACATCGCCTAGATGCGACCCTTGCCAGATAATACAAAAAGTTTTGAGAGATAACATTGTTCAGTTTAACCTGATGTTTAAGATGCAATATATAGCTCTGAATCCAGTTTAAAATGCTCCCATGAATGCCAATGAGTCCTAACTTATGCAGTAATGATTCGGAATTTAACTTATCAAAAGCTTTAGCAAAATCCATATAGATGGCATCAACTTGCTGATTTACATCAAGAGAGTTGCTTATAAACTGATTAAATATGGCCAAATTAGTTGAAGTGGACATTCCTTTTCTAAAACCATGTTGTTCAAGAACCAATATATGACATGGGAGATAAAGAATTAAGAATTAGCTTCTACATAATTTTGGCAAGTACAGGTTGAATGGTTATAGGTCGATAGTTAGTTACATCACATGTATCCAAAGATTTAAATATGTGTATCACAAAACTGGTTTTTAAAATATCTGGAAGAACTCCCTGGGTAAAAGATTTGTCAATTAATATAAATAGAGGGTAAGATAAAACAGATGAACAGTTTTTCAGGATTATAGCTGGGATATGATCATGACCACATCCTACATGTGCGGTAAGGTTTTTTAATATATTCTCAATAACATCCACTGTCACTGATAAAGATAAAGAGCCAAAATTTATATGAGTTGAAAATTTATAATTGGGAAACCCGAGGAAAATGTCATAGCAGTTTGTATTCTTTTGTCTAAATATGAAATATATTTGTACATTTTATGAAAATGAGAATGATGCAAGACGATAAAATTTAATATTTGTATTCTGATATGTTTGAAAGAAGCAATGAGTCAAAAATAACTTACAACAATATCAACTTTTCATCATCATAGAAATTTCATCCATTCAAAGATCAGATTTGCCTTGTTTTCCATTTCTTCATCATGAAAATAGTATGGCATCCAAGCAGATTTTGAGTAAATTGTTTGTCCTTGTATTTTTCATCATACAGTACTTAACTTTACTTGAGCATTTATGGATTTTGCCTAGATTTGAATTTGTGGCAGAGTTTTGGTATCTGTAAGAGAGTTATAACTATTGCCACCCAGATTTATGTAGATATAGTAGCGTTAGTACAACACACTGAATCCAATTGAAGTAAATTACATTCTTGACAAGGTTATTAATAAAATACTCTGTCCCCTACAAAACCAGCCATTATTATTCGAAAATCCTTTTATTTTCCATTATTGTTAACTTTGTTGAATGTGATTCCTTTAAGTATCACAATCTTGTAGCTAATTTATCTTGGATTGATGAGCAGTGTGATCTAAGGAAAGATTTGATAAGAATTTATTCTTCAGTCATTGCCATCTGCTGAGCATTCCTCAATTGAGTTTCTGCTGTGGTTGTGGTGGTTGAGTTTATGGTGGTCGGGTTTTATGGTGGCTTGGTAGGTTTGAAGACTTGGTCGTACATACTTACATTTTACCTTATGGACAAAATTTCTCTAGAAACATTTCAGGTGATGGAATCTGAAAACCAGTTTATCTGGGCAAAGGCTGTATACACACAGCAGGTGATAATTATGAATTACCAAATATTTATAAAGCATATTAGCAAAATAGTTCAATTTAAACAGAAAAATGACTTGTCGATTCAAATATTTTGATGGAAAATTACATATTGAACAGAGACGAACTAATGAAACTAAAGGCAAGCAGTTATGGAAAATTCCATGCAAAATAGAACTAATTGAACTGGAAACACAAGAGAAAATCAGTTAAACCAGGGCATGGACGAATATTTTAAGTAGACTTGGTTCATTTGGACTCAATCTTTGATAGTCTGATCAACTAAAAATTATCATAAGACCTTACTATTCCTGTGTTCGAGGCCAGAGCACAATAACGTTTCTCTCATAAGGAATATAAGGGAAAAGTAAGACGTCATTTGAGGCAGTTGCAGTCAATATTTCTGCTTGATTTTTCACACATGTTAGAGATAGTGATCTTCTATTGTGTTGCATAGGAAGTATCACCGGAAAGACCTGGGTTCGATGCCAGACGGTAAATAAGTCTATCATTTAAAATACATTGGGTTAGTATTTCATTATTTTTTTGATGCACTTATTGAAATGATATGAAGTTCTTTCTTAGATTAAAGTTGTATATTAAGACTTGGTTTAAGAAAAAAATTAGATAAGATCATGCTATTCCTAAGTTTGATGCCAGAGCACATTAAAATTTCTTACATAAGGAATATAAGGAAAAAGTAGGACGTTATTTGAGGCAGTTGCACCTGCTTGGTGCTATAATATTCTGCTTGAATTTTCATATATAGTTAGAGATGATCTTCTTTTGTGCTGCATAGTAAGTATTACCAGGAAGACCAGGGTTCGATGCCGGATGGAGAAATTGCAGCTAATTTTAAGAATATTTCCAATACTTTTTCTACTTTTGAGGACCCTCTCAATATGATGTCGACTTCAAATTTTTGTTTTCAACATGCTTGCAGAATGCAAGCAACATTTTACTCGTATATATATAATGACAATGACACAGGATGCAATGATTAAAACACGATGTGTATCCCTTCCCAGACAACACAGGATATGTAATACATCTGTATTAAATAAAGAATTCGCAGGAAATACGTCACGAGATACATATGTATAAGTTGGAATACGCGCGAAATTCGTACGTATATTTGACGGAAAAGTGGCTCAAAAGTTCCATCAGATGTATGTATACGCGCGTATTACGAATTGTAAAATTGAGTAGCCTTACGCGAATAATACATTTGTATGTATACGTCAAATTTTCAAATTGATATTCAGGCCTACATACACAAACTTTAAATGACAATATATTTGTGCAACAATTTCCCAGTTAACTGGGAAATTGTTGCATAATTAAATTATTAAATTAAATTTTCCATTTTCATACACTACTAAAATAGGCATATTAACAATTTTATTATTTTCCCATAGTCAACATTAATATTAAAATATTAAAATTAATACATGAAAAACCAGTCAATATGAAAAAATGAGGGTCATGGGGTATGTAAGAAATTGAAAACAGCACATTTGGATAACATAAAATTTATTCATACCAAGATAATAAAAAATTAAATACAAACAAAATACAACTGTACATTGTAGGTAGGCATCCCAGGGCCAGTTACACTCAGTTTAAGCCACAAGATCAAGATTCAAACAAAGATAATAAAAAATATAATACAAACAAACTACAACTGTGCATTGTAGGTAGGCATCCCAGGGCCAGATTACAGGACAAATCTCTCATAGAACAATGGCTGCACTATCCCGACACAGCTGCTGGCTAATATCCAGCATTGGAAATAAGTCACACTTCAATCCAGGAAACAGATCAAGAGTCTGCATCATCCAAAATATCCTTGAAAAGGAGAAGCACAAGTTAAAAAAACATCTACACAAAAATATTAGGCCCTTTTTAAGATTTGCTCTCTTAATGAGATATAAGTTTGTGATCAATATATCACTAAGTGAATTAAATGCTTATATTGAGTATATGGAAATGTATTCAAAGCAGTAAGGTCATGTGAACTATGATGAAGTCTTCACACAGTCAATATGACAATTTGAATTAATGTAATGCCTCTAATGAACTTAAAGGCATATAATGGAAACTTCTCCAAATGAGTCAGGCCTATAATAAGCCTTAAGGTAATAAAATAATTTTTCACTTTTGGGAGCTCATTACTGATCAAAGCTATCTATAAAAATAGAGTGATATTTAGTCGTAAATCTCTATATGCAGAGCGTACAGACACATAACTTTAACTATTAGAAGCAGAGCTGCTATGCAACCTGGCAATCCACCATGATTATAACTACACAAATGTTTAAATTAGGTACTTACATTGGGACCAGCTGAAGATTCGAGAAAGCAGAAGGAGCATGAAAAAAATAAATCATCATTAATGACTTCGATGTACACACGTTATCGTTCATAAAATGCACTACTTCAATAAGTACGTAAAGACTTAATTGAACTAAGGTTTAAGATACTTATAAAAGGTACATTTTTCTGAGAACAGAGGTAATTAGAACAAATACATTGGTCATTTAGATAGTAGGAAAACAAACATTTATGTAAGATTGTTGAGAATAAAATAATTAAATTTTGAAGGTAACTAGCAAGGCTTGATAATTAAGGTTTTAATAACAAGGCTACTCCGATTTGATTACAGTCAACTCAACAAATGGCGATAGATAAACTCTGGATGCACGTACAGTTCATTTTCGTCGCAGCAGGCTTTATTTCGTTTTAAAATTTAAATTACAAATAATAATTGCACAAAGTCGAATCAAGCACCAAAAGAATGGGAATAGAATAAATATTCTTATTTTGGTCGTGAAATATCGTTTACGAATCGAAATTTCGAGAATTTTGATAAAATGCGTGAATATTTTATCAAAATTTCGAGGTTGTAAACAACCCATATCCCCCTTGACAACGAAGGCGATTGTTTTAATTTTAGGTGGTACGAAGTTCACCGGTTCATCTAGTATAATCAAATATAATAAAATGAACGGAAATATCGTTTGAAGGAAAGCACAAAAGCAATAATAGTAAGGACGTATGAACGCGATGATGCAAAGCGAGCATATGCAATGGTCAATAAAGTTCACACTAAAGTGCAAATTGCAAAGAAATTTAAAAAAACAATATCAATATATATATATATGATACATCAATGATTTTATATATAGTCTAACTAACTATAGTCACATTTTATTTAGCCGTTAAAACATTAAAGGAAACTTATGAAAACGATCAACAGGTGATCGATCATATCTGAGAAAATCATCTCATATCACATTGAATAAAAGAAATCACACATTACCTTGATAAATCAGGAACAGGAAACCACTGGGGTCACGAGTTATGAAAACGCCCGAACACAGGAGAAGGGAATCCAAACTCCAGATTGCATGAGGCTGACGACGAAGTCAACGAAATTCGTTGATCTTGATGAATTCAAAATTCATGAGTTCCGAGATTGTGCCGACAGATAGCGTTACCGCGTTACACTATGTGCGCTCCGTACGCTCACTTCCACTTAAAATTAAATTTGTGTGCCACTTCCGAGAATATATAATACATGGTGAACAGATCATTTAAATTAGGAAAACTTGCAAATTTGTTCTAGGTAATAATTTCCGGTAAAACTTAAACAAACATTTCTTAATGCGAAAATAAAAGAAATATACGTATATGTATTTTTTGTGTATTTCTGCATCATTTTTACAAATGTATCCATGCATGAAAAATACATAATGTATTTTTCATATATGGATACATATGTATAAATGTTCAATAAATACATGTATTACAAATGTAATACAATTCATAAATACATATGTATGCATCCAGTTAAAATACATCACAAATACATATGTATATCCAAATGTGTGTTGTAGGGGTTACTAGAGATTATATCGCTGATTATCTTGTCTAAGGAAAAGGAGTTCATTCAAGTAAAATTGGCGACACTTGAGCGAGGGCCATCTATGGAACAGAGTGAACTCGTGTTTTCATGCTGAACAAATAATTGTTACAGACGGATAATGCTTGCATGATTATGATTCGCAGAAAGCGTCATTTGATGTATGTGATAGTGGTAGAGAATCAATTAGTAGAAATGGATTTGCCACTAACGACGGATGATAATTAAATGAGCAAACTAAGTGAGCAATTCCTGCAAAGAGAGAGAACAATTGAAGTGACAAAATCGGGAGGGAGTCTCCCGAAAATGGAAATAATGATCATTCGATAAATGACCATTCATTGAATCGTTCAATGGTCATTTATTGAACAGTAAATTATTTCGAAATTAGGAATTAAAAGAAAAAAAACCTTAGAGACGTCAATTGAAGGGTATTCATGCAAACGCAAAAGCGTTATCTTCTTTCAGCGAAGAGTAGATCAAGATGGAGGGAAAGCGTGGAGATGAAGGTTAAATAAACATTTTTTGTGTCCAGAATTGTGAACGGAAATATCCTTTCCAAAGCCAAATCGGTTCGATACCTATGGAAAGAATGTCCTCGAGATATAAAAATGAATTTTTTTTGTATGAAAATGGAAGATTTTTCGATTAACGACTCGTCTGAAATATTTTCGTTATAAAATTTAAAAAATACACATGTTAGGCCCCAATTAAAACTTTTCCTTGAAGATGTTTTCATCCGAATAACGTCCAATCGACGCTTTCTCCCAAATCTTGCTTTCGGACATCCGCAAAACGCATTATAAGATCATTTCTTTTTCGTTTGATGAAGATCAACTTTAATTGGAAGTTGCTCGTTTCCATTTTCGCAATTATCTGAAAATAATGAAGAGGAAATATTTTTGAAGTTTCTACAAAGAAATTGAGTCTCTTTGATTTAGTTCGAATACTGTATTACTTTAATAACACTTAAATAATAATTAACGGATACTGGCTGAAACCATTCGCAACGTATATATAGCTACAGTTAAGCAAGAGAGAGAAGAATGTCTTCTGAAATTATCTACATTACAGCAAAAATATCTGAATACTATTTTAGAATCGAATCTCGCTTTTGTCGCAATGTTTTCTTTTCGTTACTAACGGCAGTGTACATAGCGCTTATGCGTGTGTTAGAAATGAGTGACGTGACGTCAGGCGTAGGAATATATTTGTGATAGGTTACTCCACGAAGAGAAATAGTTCCGTAAAGGCGGGAAACTGACAGTGATGTGACCGCAGATCGGCGTCCTCTCTCTTTTGAGACAGACACGACAATCCGGCCCCTTCGAAACGTCGGACTTGCCCAGTATTTTATCATCTTTGCTAACACGTGAAGCGAAAAATCTGTTCTAAAAATAATTCATTACTGTCGAAATAATGAAACGATTCAATCGATTTAAAAGAAGGTCGTAATTTAGAATTACTAAACCTTTTTCATTTTTTCACTCATCATTAAAAAGCTATCTTTTGTTTTCTTTTGTCACAATCTTGATCTTGAATGGAATGAAAGCTACTGAGGAATGAGTGAATAATCGCACTGGCCTTTTGGACTGAAAGTTTTCCTCATTGTGCTTCACTTGCGTGGACATCCGCTTATTCTGGCTCACAAGGGCTCACTTTTGTCCGGGGATTTTGATGAAACTTCTTGTGGCGTTGCAGGGAGTGGAGTAATGAAAAAGTGTGGTTTCGTGTAAATGGGCCTTAGTTTCGCTGCAATAATTAAATGAATAAATGACAACCTGTGTATAGACAACCACGCATTACACACTGCGCTAGACAAATCGGTAGGGAACAACCCGCTGTTCTCTGTGATTCTCTGATTTTATTTGCATTTTCTTCCGGTACATTATTTCTTGTTACTCACTAATAGACTTAAGGTTTCCATTCTTGCACCCGAATAACCTTATTTCGACCAAATGAATTTCGATGAGTCTCACTAAAGGTATGATGATTCGTAACATAGCTTTCTGGAATCCTTTGGTATTTGTAGGTGCTAATTACATTATTATTAGTTTCGTCCTGAAGATAGCCGCGGATAGAGTGACTTGTCCGCAGACATCAGCCGCTACCCGAGAAATGTATCTGCAGAGGGAACACCGGAAAACGACAAGATATTTTCGTAGTAGTTTTAAAAACGATCACCGAGTGAAATATTCGGGACTTCCTGTTATTAAAATTCTTAAACTCTAAGTTAACATAATTCATAATAAGGTAGACCGAGGCTAAAGGGATCACTCCGCCTTTTAATTCTCATTGCAAAAAACATATTGGGAATATATTTCTCTAAACTCGTTTAAACTACATGCCAACTCTTCATGAAACGAATGAGAAAGGTTACATATGTATTGTTGTGAAAACTTTCACAAAAATTGCAATTAACCGTCAACCGTCCAATATCCGTTTAGCCGCCATTAAGGAGTTAAACGGATCATGGTGCGTATATGTCAAAAAAGGAATATATTTGAGTATGTAATATGACTTAGTGATAATAATGAAGGAATATAAGTTCTTTATTAATAAAAAGTCATTATATTTTAATTGACAACCCTATATAGGTCATAAACTGTACGGATGAAGTGACTATTAAACATCATCTTTTCGCTGCAATTCTCATGACGCCATTCTACGCATTTGAAGCATTCTTGCTCTTGATAGCCCCTCTGATATGCAGATGACAATGTCGTTTGAGGAATTCATAGAACCAATCTTGACTAGCCATCTTTGCTTCTTGGTTAAAAATTGTCAGCGATTCCCATGCGTTCACAATAATTAAAGGCATTTAATTTAAATTTTTCGGTGTCGGCCAAATCACGGATCGGATCGGAAAGATCCGTTCAGCCCCATGATCCGTTTAGGCACGGTCCACCCTATACATAATATAAAAATAGAAAACACGAATATTCTCCTCCCCAACGTCTCCTCCCCCTATGTCATCCACCCCTTCCCCCAAATATCGCACCAGCATCCCTGGAAACACCCAGTGTGCTGATATCTCCAAGTACTATCATTGAAATTAAGATTAGACCACACTGGTGGCCTGAAATACGTCCTGTGTGTTGATATCCCATGTGCTATCATAGTGGAGGCATTTTAGGCAAGAAAAGGCTCAACTTATCCTTTTTGGTTTATCAAGCTGAAAATTGGTGGAGATGTTCTTTGAACAGCCAAAAGCAAAATCCCAAAAATCCCAAAAAATCCCAATTGGGCAACATGACTAAATATTTAAACAAAAGTCGCCATCTTGGATTTTCGACCTTGCGTCATATTGAACGGTATATCTCCGTATCTAATGGTGATAAAGACACACGGTTTGATTTAAACTACTTACTAAAGTGTAAACTAGACCCATGGCATTTTATATTGAAAGAAAAATGAGTATATATAAAGCTACACACGAAAAACAACTCGTCTTAGGGTAGCTTCAACGGGAAAATCAGCGTTAAATGTCGATTTTCGACCTTTTATTATCATTAAATCAAAAAATATATTGAAATAAAAGTTGTAGAACACATCAAAAGGCTTCAGAATGTTTTATTATAATCTCCGTAATCCAAAAATTGTAGCTTCTACAAAGCGCCAAACACGTTCGCACACTCGGTAGATGACCACTAACGCGGAGCGCCAAGCGAGCGAGTATCCATCAAAACACCGATTATAATGCCGGAAAGTATATTCTTATTCCTACAAGTAAATAATTTTACTAATAAAATATTAAAGCGTTTAATAATTATAACTTAGTAAGATAATATTTAATAAAAGGAAAGATACCCCATTAATGTAGACGAATGTTTTTCTTGATGTTTGCATCCTCGGGCGAGTTTTCAATTTGGCGAGAATGAGGTAAGATATCGAAATGCGGAGTAATGTCGTCTTCTTCTTCCTCATTCATTTCATCTAAATCGTTCGGATCCGAACCATACCAAAATCAAAGACCGGATCGTTACCACAGCCGTTTCTTCATTGTCCAAAACCACGCTTTTGCAAATAGAACAAACAACCTCCACTGAAGTAGCCATGCTTTTACGTGAATGACACCCACACCACAAAGAAACATACAGTAACGCAGCACTTACAAGTCACAAACCCAAGCCTACACTAGTCATTCAAAACTTAAAGGAACGCTAAGAACTACGCACAAAGTCACTCTAGGAACTTAAAAAAACGAATAAATGCCAAATAATGAAACTAAAAGCTGCGCAGCAGTCATTTTCCGGTCTGAACGAGTTTTAGATTCCAAAAATGGAATCATCCTGCGTAGAATTCCTTTGGAATCCCTTCATCCCATTGAATGGGCTTGCTTTGATGATAAGGTGAGAACATTTGGCAGTGAGATCTGTTTTAAGAAGTTAAATACCCTCCGCGATAAACTCACCAGATTATCCCAGAAGTAATTACGCAGGATGATTCCACCTGCCGCCGATTTTCCTCAAAACTCCCTCCCACAGAGCATGTATTTTACCAGTGAGTGAAAAACCTATCCTACGTTAACTTTTCTGATAATGAAGTCAACTTCCTATCAAAAGGCCTGAATTTTAATTCTAGCCATTATAACGGTAACGATTTTAAGTATCTGATAGCTGATTGTGAATATATTTTCAACCATCAAGGGAATGATTGTTCCTTAAAACATAACTTCACCTATACCATCACTTAAAATCTGAAAAATCTAGTGTTGCCTTCTTACTTCCCCGTAAACTTACATCCCAGAAAACCTTACTTAGCATCATGAATACTGTGGAACGTGAAAATCTCGTTATTTCCAAAGCCGACAAAGGAAAGTGCATTGTCATAATAGACAAAAGTAATTACACTCAAAAAGTACAAACCTTCATAGAAGACAACCATATATTGAAAATCAACGACCCTACGAACGAACTAAATAAAAAAGTGAAAGAAATAATGAAAAAGTGTACAACTGTGCTAAAACCCAAGGATTATTATAAAATAATTAATCCAAATCCTCTTCCTCCACGATTATACGCTCTCTTAAAGTTACATTATCTTGATATCTCCATCCGCCCAGTTATTTCATGTGTTTCCTCCCCAACACGCAAACTGGCATCTATAGTGAATGAACTTATTTAAAACTTAACCCTGTTTTCACCTAGATATGGTATCCGAAACTCCATCGACCTTGCTAATAGACTAAAAAATTTGAAATTATATACAAACTAAAAAATTGGTTTTTTGACGTTAATAACATATTTACAAAAATCGCTAGGAAAGAGGTGTTGTTGCTGTTGGAAAAATTATTGTACGACAAAAACTTGGACAGAAATGTTGCTCACGATATTTTACTGTTGACAAATTTATGTATTTCGCAGAATTAGTTTTGTTTGAAAAATCTTTTTTTAATCAACCCGATGGTCTAGCGATGGGATCTCCCCTCTCGCCAATTTTGGCCGAAATATTTTTAGATAATTTTGAGAATAATTTATTTACAAAATCACAGAATGACGAAAACCCGTTTTCTTGTGGTTGAGATTATTGAGATATGTTGACGATGTCCTTTGTATTTGGAATGGATCCCACAGACAGTTGAATAGCTGTCACACCTAAACCAACAACACAGTAAAATCAGATTTTCTTTAGAAATAGAGAATAACAACAATTTGAACTTCCTAGACTTAACTCTCAAAGAATGCAGATTCAATTGAATTTTCTATCTATCGAAAACCGACTTATACGAACCACACAATTCATGCAACCTCTAATCATCCAGTCACACATAAACACGCTGCTTTTCATAGTTTTATTCATCGCCTCTTAAATATCCTTCTCTCTCCATCAAACGTTTCTCGGGAACTAAAAACCATAAAATGCATGGCTCTCTCCAATGGTTATTCCGAAAAACTTATAGATACCATACTTTCACATGGACAAAGAAAACAAAACATTTTCAGGATATATCCCGATTGCTCCATTTTCACGGAAGTATAACGTTGGAGGAAACTACCTTTCCTCGGCCACATCAGTTATCATCTTGCCAATTTCTTAAATGCTCTAACATCAGACCCGCTTTCTATACAACACAAAACATAGGAAAAACTATTTTAAACAATAAAGATAAATTCGATAAAACACGCAAATCTGGTATATATAAATTAACTTGTAAAGACTGTAATGCAATATACATAGGCCAAACCAGTAGAAATTTACACATTCGAACAAAAGAACATAAACAGTCTTTCCTCAATGGTTCCAGTGCCTCACATTTCGCTAAACATTTACTCGACAATAAACACCATTCAGACTTTACCAACACCCTCCTCCATAGCTATTCTCAAGGAAATAAGCTAAACTACCTGGAGGAATTAGAAATTTTACATCATAATTATACGCTAACTAACATTCACCGCTTTCCTAACCACTCCCTACTTTTATCAACTGTTTGCCTCCTCCCACTGCTTCCCTCACCTAATATCCTTAACCCTTCCTCCCCTCTCAGACCTTGCTTGCTCATTGGCCATTGTTTTGTATATATTCACTGGAGTTGTGGTCTCTTTACCTGATGATGGACAGAATTTTCTGAAACCGATCGTGTATTAAAACTCAAGTAGAATTTTCGACATAGTGTTTTTTATTTCTATTCTTATGTTGGTTTATTGTTGTTAGTGTTTAGAAAGGTTTTATATTATTTTCCTTCGATAGTATTAATTCTTCCGGTTATATTTCCACTTTATAGTCGTTAGCTTGTAATTTTTTATCCTTTTATATTATTGCCTTATTTTTATAAATCATTTTCGTTAGTTTTCCATTTGGGAAAATATTTGGTTAATTCTTTGAATAGTTATATTATAGTCATAGCAATTCAATAGCATATAATATAACATAAGGATATAAGGAATATAGGAATAAGAATATACTTTCCGGCATTATAATCGGTGTTTTGATGGATACTCGCTCGCTTGGCGCTCCGCGTTAGTGGTCATCTACCAAGTGTGCGAACGTGTTTGGCGCTTTGTAGAAGCTACAATTTTTGGATTACGGAGATTATAATAAAACATTCTGAAGCCTTTTGATGTGTTCTACAACTTTTATTTCGATATATTTTTTGATTTAATGATAATAAAAGGTCGAAAATCGACATTTAACGCTGATTTTCCCGTTGAAGCTACCCTAAGACGAGTTGTTTTTCGTGTGTAGCTTTATATATACTCATTTTTCTTTCAATATAAAATGCCATGGGTCTAGTTTACACTTTAGTAAGTAGTTTAAATCAAACCGTGTGTCTTTATCACCATTAGATACGGAGATATACCGTTCAATATGACGCAAGGTCGAAAATCCAAGATGGCGACTTTTGTTTAAATATTTAGTCATGTTGCCCAATTGGGATTTTTTGGGATTTTTGGGATTTTGCTTTTGGCTGTTCAAAGAACATCTCCACCAATTTTCAGCTTGATAAACCAAAAAGGATAAGTTGAACCTATTATGCCTCCACTATCATTGAAATTTGATATTTCATATGTTATCGAAGTTTAGATTGAACATTTACCCTAGCCACACTCCCTTTCACCATTTTCCACACACCACACCTTCAACTGTAAATTGCCACATGCGACATCTCCCCTTATTTAAGAATCATATAAATGGTGATGACCGGGTACATATTTCAATCCCTTTTGAATCATTGGTGAGGCCAGATCGTAATAACCATGAGTGCTACTGCTGCTGCGGTGAAAAGGTTTTTACCCTATACACCACATAGGGAGCGAGTTTCCAATATACGGGGGAAGAATAAGAAGTCTGACGGTTCGAGAATTGTAAGGTCAACCAATTATTTTGGAAAGGTTAAGAAGAATTCTCGACGGCCATCATCATCATTTACACCGAGAGGACATCGGGAGATTTAATCGGGGATCATCGAGAATCTTGACGTTAAACTTCTACCTCCAGAAAAATGTAAGTTGATTATGTGCCGTAGTTATGATGTGAACCGTTCAGGATAGAAAAAGGTTTCGATCGGAATACACGCTGAAGAAGAAGAAGACTTTAAAACGAAAATATTCATCGCTAAAAATGGGAATGCTGGTGTCGCTCTTTCGGAAAACGTGTGGACATCGTTGATGGATCAGAAACAGGCAATCACCGATTATTTTGAAAGTGAAAATTACTCATCTGTGATTAATAAGAGTGTGTCATTGTGTGAAAATGTCAATGTAAACTTCATAAAATTGTATGGTGAGAAAATAATCCAAATAGTGAAGAAAGATCGTTACTGTGTGTACCTTGGATATGAATCGTGGTGTTGTCTTGTTGGTTTATACACATGTTAGGAAACCTCCTCCTTCGATAAACTAAAGTAGACACCCAGATTCCTCGAATCACACACTTTATTTTCCCAAGGCTTACACATGCCCATCACGAGCACCCCATCGAGCCGCCATTGCTCTCGTCACTCTACGTTCCACTGTTTCTTTAGTTCTTGTCTCGCGGCAGCACCTGTCCGCCGCCCCTTCATCCTTTTTCTTTCCCACAGTCGGCCTTTCCTGACATCTGGGCCATCCTCGGCCCTGGGCAGGTCTCTGCATGGTCCACCACCGTCCCTTTACTCCTCCCTCGATGTCACACCTTGGCCAACTCGGTCCTTGTCCCTTCCAGGTCGATGTCCTCCTGGTTCGCTGCCTCTGCTTCCTTGAGGTCATCTATTTCTTCAGCTTCAGTGTCCTCTTAGTCCGCCGTATCCGCTTCTCCGTGGTCATCTACTTCTTCAGCTTCACTGCCCTCTTGGTCTGCCCCTTCCACTTCCCCTTCTTCTGGAGCCTTACACCATGGCTTTATTCGATCTGCACTGAACACGGAATTGAATGATGTATGAGTTCGTCTCGCTCCGGGAAGGTCTTTAAGCACGTATCTGTCTCTAGGCAAAATCTCAGCCACTACATAAGGACCCTTTAATTTCGGTGCTAACTTACGCGACACTCCAGTAGCCTGTGCTTCCCTTTCCACTAACACCAAATCTCCCCTCTAGTAATGTCTAGGTGGATTATGTCTAGCATCATATTTCTCTTTTTGTTCCATCTGTGCCTTATCTATTCTGGATAGGGCTATTTCCCTATCTTCCTCAAGCGTATCTGCGACCTTTTCTTCTAAATTGTCCTCTAAGGTCAGAATAACGCGGTTTTTCAATGAAGTCCTGAGCCTAAACGGGAATAAGAGTTCATGAGACTCTTCCCTGTCGTTTTGTTCGTCATCGAATTCATTGAGAACTGAATATCTTTGAGTGATACATCCCAATCACTCCCATCTTCTCCAGTGTACATAGTCGAAATCGCAATTCTAATTACGGCGATGGACCTCTCTACTTGCCCATTCGCTCTCGGTGTGGCAGTAGCAATCTTGATATGCTTAATCTGATGATTTTCGCAAAGTTACTCGAACTCTTTTGAAGTGAAGGCTGTACCTCTATCCGAAATCAGACGTTGCGGACTGCCGAAAATGCTAAATATCTCACTTAACGCCTCACATACCGGCTTGGTCTTCGTGTTCGTCACGGCCTTCAGCATAATAAATTTCGTAAAGTTGTCTTGGTATTGGCCAATACATACTCATTTCCCTTCTTACTCTTAGGAAATGGGCCTAGGTGATCGATGTGAACGGTATGAAACGGAGTGGATACTCTTTCCATCGTATGCAATCCGCCTTCTCTTTTACCTCCAGGTCGTTTATGGTACGTACACTCAATACAGGCAGCTATGTACTTCCTGACCCTTTTCCTCATCCTCGGAAACCAAAAATACCTCTTCAGATGCTTCAGAGTCTTCTCTTCACCGAAATGTCCCATGTCGTCGTGACTTCCCTTTATAATTCTGGAAATGACATCTCTTGGAACGACCCAACGTCTTTCTCCATTCACTCTTCGGTATATTCGGTTGTCCTTTATGGTGTAGTCAACGTGTATCTGACGTTCCTCGTTCGTCGTCGCTGGCCCTTGCAGTACCCTTCGTAGATTCTCCAGCACCGGGTCTTGAATTCGCATGGTAAGCAGCCAATCCTCCTGATTAATCCTCAGTGAGAATACTCTTAAGTCAGCTGTCTCCGGTTCCCTGGGCTCTTCCACTGGATTTCGGCTGAGGGCGTCCACATGTTTCATCCTTTGCCCTGGTCGATAGTCCACCTGGAAATCGTACTCTTGCAATCTTAGCCACCATCTTGCAATTCGAGGCAACAACTCCTTCTTGCTCATTGCTGTCCTCAATGCATTGCAATCGGTTGCCACTGTTAACTTCCGGTTCAGAAGGTACAGTGGCGGAAACAATTATCGCAACACCAGTTGGCGTCAGAGTGCGGATTACGTGGAAACTAACTGAAATCACTCTAACTCCGACAATTCGGCAACTCTGTATAGAGGCTGTAAAACCGGCAATATTCAAAGTTCTTACGAATGGAAAATAGACTTTTAGTATCGTATATATAGGCAGACATTTAAGACTCGCCTTCGCGAGATTTCCAAGTAGTGCCTTTGCCTCATTGTCTTCATTTTTTGCCATTTATTATTCAAAGTTGGTCTTGATAAAAATAGTTGTGTAGAATGTTAATATAATACACTGGGAGATAGTTACAAACAAGATTGTTTGATAGCGGAATATCAGACGTTAAAATGAACATTTTGAGGTATTATTTCGCGAATTAAAGGTCTAAACACTAGAATTGTGATGGAATAGAATTCAACACTTAAAAATTCGAATTCAGAAACCACTAAGATGTATCCTATTCTTACCTTCTATTTTCTCTCGAGCAGTGTAGTTTTCCACTGCATAAGGTATTAAAAATATTCTTTCAATGAATCCTATCTAATCCGTGTGTTGAAGGAGTTCAACTTTTCCAAGACCTTTTTATCAATTTTCCTTTTGACAGAAATTGTCATCACTATTATTAGCTTTTAAATAGTGGAATCGGTAATCAACAATTTTCAGCTCTATCAGGCTATATGTAATAGGGAGTAATATTTGTGTAATAACAAATGGTGTTTATCATGAGTCATCAATGCACTTTAACCATACTGACTGAAAAAAATATAATAAATTGCAACGGTATCACATCCCTATAGATGTTTCATTCATTCATCACACTAGGGATGTCACATCGACATCGATGTATCGGACTACTCGATGTTTTTTTGCCGATACATCGGAAACATCGAGTGGTAAGAAAATGAGTGGAACATCGACTCGATGTTTTTCAAACACTCTACATCGACCCGATGTTTTAGAAGAGGAGCAGGTAGTAACGAATGTTTTTCAAAACACTCAAAATCGCACCGATGTTTTAGAAGAGGAGCGGGTAGTAACGAATGTTTTTCAAAACACTCAAAATCGCACCGATGTTTTAGAATAGGAGCGGGTAGCAACGAATGTTTTTCAAAACACTCAACATCGCACCGATGTTTTGGAAGAGATTTTTAGATTTAGATTTTCTCCATAAAGATACATTGCGGGGATTTTCGAAAATTGTTTTGAGGCACTTTCCGGTAAAAAAGAGTGTTGTAATTCGAGGTTTCGCTGGAGGCCGTGCGTATCCGATGAAAACTATTAAGACATCATCGAAGATTATCCTTGGTTCGACGCTAGGTCAGGGCAAATATTCTCCCATTTAATTTACATTGAGATTTTTTTGAATCACTTCCCGATAAGATGGAAACTTGAAACTCGGCATGTAGATAGAGATCGTAAATATCGTTTATGTACGTTGTTGAACGTTTCGCTGATTGTCCTTGGTTCGATTCATTTATTTACATTCCTCAATGCATTTCTTATGGAGATAACGGGAACAAATTTTAGGTACTTCCCGGCATGATATCGACTTCAAACTTTGTAATAAATAAAATCACGTCTTAACAAGTCTTAAGGTCTGTTCACAGCTACCAATAAGTCCTGGGTTCGACACTAGGGGCCTCTAAAATTAATAATTGTTAGGATGTTTAAGGATTTTTTGAAGCTCTTCCTGATAATATAGAAACTTAAAACTAGGCATGTAAATAAATATCATAGATTCATTTCAAATACGTGTTTTAGCATTCCTTGATCGTCCTTGGTTCGATCCCAGAAAGCCATTTACATTACCCTATGCATTTCAGATGGGGATAATGGAGTCTTATTTCAGGACCTTCCCGGTATGAGATGGACTTCAAACTTAGCATTCCTAACAGGTTATAGTAGCCCATTTGCATCCGCTAATAGGTCCTAGGTTCGACACCAGGCGTCTCCAAAAATTAGAAATTGCTATGATTTTTAAATTTTTTATACCTCTTCCCAATGACATTGAAACTCAAAACTTGCAATGTGAATAAAGATTAGAAATACATTTTATATGCTTGCAGTATGTAAGTATCTTTTACTCGTACCTATACATTCATATATACGAGTAAAATGTAGCTTGCATACTGCAAGCAGATCGAGAACACTAATTTCATGTCGGCATCATATCGGGAAGGCCGTCAAAAAAGAAAAAAAAGGATGGAAAATATCCTATATTTAGTAATCTGTAATTTAATCGTCTGGCATCGAACCTGGGTCTTAATGGCGAACTTACTATGCAGCACAACAGAAAATCACCATCTCTTACTATGAGTAAAAATTCAAGCAGATATTTTGGCTCCAACTGCTTCAAACGACGTCCTCCTTTTCAATAATGTAAATGGCTCTCTGGATTCGAACCAAGGACGATCTAGGAAATTTAAAACACGTTTTTGAAATGTATCTATGTTCTCTCTCTATATACCTAATTTCATGTTATAATATTATTGTGAAGGGGTTTAAATTAATTCTTAAATATCGGTTAATTTACTGATGTAGAGACGCCTGGTGTCGAACCCAGGAAATATTGGTAGCTGTGAATGCACAGTATGACTTATTAGGACTTCAACTTATTTCATACAAATTTTGAAGTCGATATCATGCCGGGAAGTACCTAAAACTTTTTACTGTTATCTCCATAAGAAATGCATGGAGGAATGTAATTGGTTCTCTGGGATCGAACCAAGGACCATCAGCGAATATGTAAAATTTGATTATGAAATATATGTATGATCTCCAACCTCATGCCGAATTTCAAGTTTCCTTGCCATCGGGAAAGGGTCCAAAAAAATCTTCAAATTCTCCACAATGCATTTTAAACGGCAGATTTTTGCCTCGACCTAGCATCGAACCCAGGATATCTTCCGTGAAACTCATTTATGTTTTCGATAGATCGTGACCATATATATAGGCTCCATGAGTTTTGATTCTCTACCTATCCGGGAAGTATTTTTTTAAAATTCCCGAAAATCACGGCAATGCATTTAAACGGGAAAAATTGGGACTTTGGGGCCCTCTGGAATCGAACCAATGACACTGAGGTTCAAAATCGCAATTTTTCTGGAGGTTACACGTTATGGCCAATATGTCGTAAAAATTTCAGGTCAATGACGATTGTGGTTTAGCCTGTGAATTTGTATCCTCGCTATCTATTATATATAGATGCTTCTCCGGATTCATTCATCTCTATTATATACGAGTAAAATGTTGCTTGCATACTGCAAGCAGATCGACAACACAAATTTAATGTCGGCAACCTTTCGGGACGGTCTTAAAAAGAAAAAAAAAATTGAAAATAATCTTAAAATTCGCTGCAATTTTAATCGTCTGGCATCGAAACCGAATCTTCCTGGCTAACCTATTATACAGCACAACAGAAGATCACCATCACTAACTATGTGTGAAAATTCAAGCAGAAATATTGGCTGAAACTGCCTCAAACGACGTTCTACTTTTCACGAAAGTAAATGCCTCTCGGCACTCGAACCAAGGACGATCGTGGAAATCAAAAACATGTTTCTGAAAGTTATTTATGATCTCTATCTATATGCAGAATTTCAAGTTTCTATTTTATTGGGAAAGGTTTCAATATAATTCCTAAAAATCGGATCAACTTCTGATTGTAGAGACGCATGGTGGCGAAACCAGGAAACATTGGTAGCTGTGAATTCACAGTTTGATGTGTAATGACTTGATCTTATCTTATGCAAAGTTTCAAGTAGATATAATATCGGGAAGCACCTAAAATGTGTTTCCGTAATCTCCATAAGAAATGCATAAAGGAATGTAAATGGCCCTCTGGGATCGAACCAAGGACCATAAGGGAATATGTAAAATTTTATTATGAAATATAATTATGATATCTAACGCCATGCCGAATTTCAAGTTTCTATGCCATCGGAAAAGGGTTCAAAAAAAATATAGTTAAAGGTGGTGATCTTCTATTGTGCTGCATAGAAAGTATTACCAGAAAGACCCGGGTTCGAAGCCAGGGGGTAATCATATCCCCCGTTTAAAATACATTGTGTTAGTTTTCATTATTTATTTAGATGTATTTATCGAAATAATATGAAGTTCTTGCTTAGCTAGAAGATGTATATTAATACTCGGTTTAAGAAAAAAATTAATATAAGACCATGCTATTCCTGGGTTCGATACCAGAGCACATTACTATTTCTCACTTAAGGAATATATGTGAAAAGTAGGACGTCGTTTGAGGCAGTTGCAGCCAATATTTCTGCTTGATTTTCACACATAGTAAGAAATGGTGTTGTTCTGTTGTGCTGCATAGTAGGGTATGACCTGAACGAACGGGGTTCGATGCCAGGCGATAAAATTGCAGCGAATTTTACGAATATTTTCAATCCTTTATATTTTTTTTTATGTCCGTCCCAATATGATGCTTATATGAAATTAGTATTGCCGATATGAAATTAGTATTGCCGATATGAAATAAGTATTGCCGATATGAAATGAGTGTTGCCGATCTGCTTGCAGTATGCAAGCAGCATTTTACTCGTAATAGATATAGATGCTTCTCCGGATTCATTCATATATATACCCAGATACCCAGATAGGATACAAATTCACAGGCTAAACCAAAAGTGTCATTGACTTGAAATTTTTACGACGTATTGGCCATGACGTGTAACCTCCAGGAAAAAGCCGACTTTGAACCTCGGTGTCATGGGTTCGATTCCAGAAGCCCCCAAAGTCGCGATTTTCCCCATAAGATTACATGGCGGGGATTTTCGAAAATTTTTTTGAGGCACTTCCCGGAAAAGGAGAGATTTGAAATTCAAGGGATCGATAGATGCCGTGCATATCTAAAGGAAACCATAAAGACATCCACGAATATTATCCTTGGTTCGATGCTAGGTCGGGGCAAAAATCGGCCGTTTAAAATGCATTGCGGCGATTTTTAAGATTTTTTTTGGACCCTTTCCCGATGGCATGGAAACTTGAAACTCGGAACGTAAATACATAAAATGAATATATCTCATAATCAAATTTTAGATGTTCCCTGATGGTCCTTGGTTCGATCCCAGAGGGCCATTTGCACTTCTCAATGCTTTTCTTACGGAGATAACGGTAACAAAATTAAGGTACTTCCCGGCGTGCTATCGACTTCAAACTTTGCATGATAAAAAAGCCAGCCCTTACAAATCAAACTTTGCATTCTCAGATTACAATATGTCCTGGGTTCGACACCAGGTGTCTCTGCAATCAGAAATTGATCCGATATTTAGGAATTATTTTGAAACCTTTCCCAATAATATAGAAACTTGAAATTCGGTATATATATAGATATCATATATAGGTTTCAGAAACAAATTTTAGATTTCCAAGATCGTCCTTGGTTCGAATCAAGGGAGCCATTTACATTCGTGAAAATTAGAACGTCTTTTGAGGCAGTTGTAGCCAATATTTCTGCTTGAATTTCCACACATAGTAAGCGATGGTTATCTTTTGTTGCGCTGCATAGTAATTTCACCAGGAAGACCCGGGTTCGATGTCAGACGATGAAATTTCAGCGAATTTTAAGAAAAATTTGATTCCTTTTTTTTTCTTTTGAGGACCGTCCCGATATGATGCCGATATGAAATTAGTATTGCCGATATGCTTGCAGTATGCAAGCTACATTTTACTCGTATATATATATAGATGCTTCTCCGGATTCATTCATATATCATATATTCATATATCTATTATATATAGATGCTTCTCCGGATTCATTCATATATCTATTATATATAGATGCTTCTCCGGATTCATTCATATATCATATATTCATATATATATATATATATATATAGAGAGGATACAAAGTCACAGGCTAAACCACTAGCGTCAATGGCTTGAAATTTTTACGACATATTGGCCATAACGTATAACCTCCAGAAAAATTGCGATTTTGAACCTCAGTGTCATGGGTTCGATTCCAGAGGGCCCCAAAGTCGCGATTTTCCCCATAAGATTACATGGCGGGGATTTTCGAAAATTTTTTTGAGGCACTTCCCGGAAAAGCAGAGAGTTGAAACTCGAGGGACCGCTAAATGCCGTGCATAGCCAACGAAAATCGGAAAGACATCTTCGAATATTGTCCTTGGTTCGATGCTAGGCCGGGGCAAAAATCGGCCGTTTAAAATGCATTGCGGCGATTTTTAAGATTTTTTTTGGATCCTTTCCCGATAACATGGATTATTGAAACTCGGCACGTCAATAGATATCATGAATTTATTTCATAATCGAATTTTACATATTAGCTTATGGTCCTTGGTTCGATCCCAGAGGACCATTTGCACTTCCCAATGCTTTTCTTACGGAGATAACGGAAACAAATTTTAGGTACTTCCCGGCACGATATCAACTTCAAACTTTGCATGTACAAAGATCAAGTCCATACAAATCAAACAGTGCATTCACAGCTATCAAAGAGTCCTGGGTTCGACACCAGGTGTCTCTGCAATCTGAAGTTAATCCGATTTTTAGGAATTATTTTGAAACCTTTACCAATAATATAGAAACTTCAAATTCGGCATACAGATAGAGATCATAAATAACTTTCAGAAAAATTTTTTAGATTTCCAAGATCGTCCTTGGTTCGAATCCAGAGAGCCATTTAAATTCGTAAAAATTAGAACGTCTTTTGAGGCAGTTGTAGCCCATATTTCTGCTTGAATTTTCACACATCGTTAGAGATGGTGATGTTCTATTGTGCTGCATAGTAAGTTCACAGTAAAGACCCGGGTTCGATGCAGGACGATGGAATTTAGGCAAATTTTAAGAAAAATTTCAATCTTTTTTTTTCTTTTGACGGCCGTCCGGATATGATGCCGACATGAAAATAGTGTTGTCGATCTGCTTGCAGTATGCAAGCAACATTTTACTCGTATACCTATATAGATAGATAGGATACAAATTCACAGCCTAAACTACAAGCGTCATTGATCTGAAATTTTTATGACATATTGGCCATAACGTGAAACCCCCAGGAAAAAAGAGACTTTGATCCTCAGTGTCATAGGTTCGATTCCAGAGGGCCCCAAAGTCCCGATTTTTCCCGTTTGAATGCATTGCCGAGATTTTCGGGAATTAAAAAAAAATACTTTCCGGATAGGTAGAGAAGTAAAACTCAAGGTGCCTATATTTATGGTCTTGGACTTTCGAAAACATCATTGAACTTTATCAAAAATATCCTGGGTTCGATGCTAGGACGATGCAAAGATCTGCCCTTTAAAATACATGGGAGCCGTTTTTCATTATTTTTTTAGATGCACTTATCGAAATGATAGGATGTTCGTGCTTGGCTGGAAGATGTATGGTACGAATAAGTTTTAGAAAAAATTTTTCATAAGACCGTACTGTTCCTGGGTTCGAAGCCAGAGCACAATAACGTTTCTCTCATAAGGAATATAAAGGAAAAGTAGGACGTCATTTGAGGCAGTAGTAACCAATATTTCTGCTTGAATTTGCATACGCGGTTAGAGATGGTGTTTTTCTGTTGTGCTGCATAGAAAGTATTGCCTGAAAGACCCGGGTTCGATGCCGGGCGGTAAAAATATCCCCCATATATAATACTATGGGGTATCTTTTCATATTTTTTTATGCATTTATCGATATGTAAGTCAGCTCTTGCTTAGATGGAAGTTGTATATTAACACTTTGTTTAAGAAAAAAATAGATAAGACCATTCTGTTCCTGGGTTCGATGCCAGAGCACATTATAATTTCTCAAATAAGGAGTGTATGTGAATAGTAGGACGTCGTTTGAGGTAGTTGCACCTAATAGTTTTGCTTGAATTTTCACACATAGTTTGATATGGTAATCTTCTATTTTGCTGCATAGTAAGTACACCAGGAAGACCGGGGTTCGCTGCCAGGCGATTAAATTGCAGCGAATTCTACGAATATTTTGAATTTTTTTTTTCTTTTGATGTCCGTCCCGATATGATGCCGATATGAGATTAGTGCTGTCGATCTGCTTGCAGTATGCAAGCAACATTTTACTCGTATATCTATTAAATATAGATGCTTCTCCGGATTCATTCAAGGATATAGATAGATAGATAGATAGATAGGATACTAATTCACAGCCTAAACTAGAAGCGTCATCGACTTGAAATTTTTACGACGTATTGGCCATAACGTATAACCGCCAGAAAAATTGCGATTTTGAACCTCAGTGTCATGGGTTCGATTCCAGAGGGCCCCAAAGTCGCGATTTTCCCCATAAGAATACATGGCGGGGATTTTCGAAAATTTTTTTGAGGCACTTTCCGGAAAAGGAGAGAGTTGAAATTCAAGGGATCGCTAGAAGCCGTGCATATCCAACGAAAATCAAAAAGACATCGCCGAATATGGTCCATGGTTCGATGCTAGGTCGGGGCAAAAATCGGCCGTTTAAAATGCATTGTGGCGAATTTAAAGATTTTTTTTGGATCCTTTCCCGATAACATGGACACTTGAAACTCGGCACGTGGATATATATGTTGAAAATCTTTCATAATTAAATTTAAGATGTTCGCTGGTGGTCCTTGGTTCGATCCCAGAGGTCCATTTGCACTTCTCAATGCATTTCTTACGGAGATAACGGAAACAAAATTTAGGTACTTCCCGGCAGGTTATTGACTTCAAACTTTGCATGATAGAAGAGCATATCTTTACAAATCAAACTGCGCATTCACTACTATCAATGTGTCCTGGGCTCGACACCAGGTGTCTCTGCAATCAGAAATTGATCCGATTTTTAGGAATTATTTTGAAACCTTTGCCAATGATATAGAAACTTGAAATTCGGCGTATAGATAGATATCATAATTAACTTTCAGAAACATCTTTTAGATTTCCAAGATCGTCCTTGGTTTGAATCAAGAGAGCTATTTACATTCGTGAAAATTAGAACGTCTTTTGAGGCAGTTGTAGCCAATATTTCTCCTTGAATTTTCGCACACAGTTAGAGATGGTAATCTTCTGTTGTGCTGCATAGTAAGTTCACCAGGAAGACCCGGGTTCGATGCCAGACGATAAAATTGCTGCGAATTTTAAGAATATTTTCAATCCTTTTTTTTTCTTTTGAGGACCGTCCCAAAATGATGCCAATATGAACTTTGTATTGCCGATCTGCTTGCAGTATGCAAGCTACATTTTACTCGTAATAGATATAGATGCTTCTCCGGATTCATTCATATATATACCCAGATACCCAGATAGGATACAAATTCACAGGCTAAACCAAAAGCGTCATTGACTTGAAATTTTTACGACGTATTGGCCATAACGTGCAACCTCCAGGAAAAAGCCGACATTGAACCTCGGTGCCATGGGTTCGATTCCAGAAGGCCCCAAAGTCGCGATTTTTCCCATAAGATTACATGGCAGGGATTTTCGAAAATTTTTTTGAGGCACTTCCTGGAAAAGCAGAGAGTTGAAACTCGAGGGACCGCTAGATGCCATGCATAGCCAACGAAAATCGGAAAGACATCTTCGAATATTGTCCTTGGTTCGATGCTAGGCCGGGGCAAAAATCGGCCGTTTAAAATGCATTGCGGCGATATTGAAGATTTTTTTTGGATCCTTTCCCGATAACATGGATACTTGAAACTCGGCACATCGATAGATATCATGAATATATTTCATAATCAAATTTTACATATTAGCTTATGGTCCTTGGTTCGATCCCAGAGGACCATTTGCACTTCTCAATGCTTTTCTTACGGAGATATCGGAAACAAATTTTAGGTACTTCCCGGCACGATAACGACTTCAAACTTTGCATATAGAAAGATCAAGTCCATACAAATCAAACAGTGCACTCAAAGCTATCAATGTGTCCTGGGTTCGACACCAGGTGTCTCTGCAATCAGAAGTTGATCCGATATTTAGAAATTATTTTGAAACCTTTGCCAATAATATAGAAACTTCAAATTCGGCATATAGATAGAGATCAAAAATAACTTTCAGAAACATTTTTTAGATTTCCAAGATCGTCCCCCAGGAAGACCCGGGTTCGACGCAAGACGCTAAAATTGAAGCGACTTTTAAGAATATTTTCAATCCTTTTTTTTTCTTTTGAGGACCGTCTCGATATGATGCAGAAAAAAAATAATATTGCCGATCTGCTTGCAGTATGCAAGCCACATTGCACTCGTATATATATATATATATTGTACCGAGTCGTTTAATTGTTATATTTATTCTGTTCAATATGCAATGTCTCTTTGTTTGTATGATTATTACTTTTGCATTTGGCGCCTATTGCGTCATGCGTTTGCCTCTTGTTCTGCTGTTATTACGATACTTCGACACGCTTATTACGTGGCGTCGAGGTAAGGAGGGGCGGAAGAATCTACGAGGACAGCGAGGAAGAAGAGGATTTGCGGGGCACTCGGAAGGTGGACTATTGAGGAGACGGTCGGGAGGAGATCCTCGTTGGGAGAGAGGATCGTCGCTACATGACCCACCGACTAGGCCTCGTGTTCAAGGAAATTAGAGATTGGAACTGGACGCCAATCATCGTGTCAATTTCTTACTGTTTAATTTCTGCTATTTTGACCACGTATATTCTTTTTCTCGTGGTCGAACCCAACGAAGATTTTGCCGTTAATTTTGTTTATTGGCAATTTATTCTTGTTTTGACAAAATATATTCAGCTTTATCCTCGCATTTATTTATGTATTTATTTTATGTGCGTTCCAAAACCGTGAGCTATCTGGGAGGAGCGTTACATATTTGGCGCCCGAACAGGGACCTGATGCCGTAAGTTGTTGGTTGTAGGTCTGTATTGTGTAGTATCTTGTTTTCGCTATCTCAATCCCTCGTTTACCTTGTCCATGACCCAACCTGTACCTGTAGCTAAATCTTCCTGGTGGGTCTCAGTGAAGAGAAGATGTAGTAACCTATTTCCTTTCCAAACTTTGTTGTTAGGTCATTAGAATTGTTTAAAATTCGGCGCTTAGACTCTGTGTTAAAAAAAAATTGATTTGGTTTATCTAAATTAGAAAAGGAAATTGATATATGTGAATGTTTCTGCTTGTAATTTGTTGCTTTTTTTTAGTGAAATCTTCCAGATTGTGGTTTGCCCGTATTTAGCGTCAAACGGAGAGGTGATCCCTTTTGATTCCCGTGTGCCGCATGATCGCATGGAAAGACTCTCTTCCTTCCTTCACGTTTATCCGTTTTGGGTAATTTGACTGTCCTGTGATCAAGGTATTCAATTGTGCTAGTGTCGTTGATTTAGTATTCCCGTTGTAAGTTTATTTTGTTTGTTTGCGATGGATTATTCTTCAAAATCGTTTACTGAGTATCGTGAGTCAAAGGATTCTCCCGATATTGACGATAGTTTAAGAAAAATTCCCGCACTTTTTGAGAAAACATTAGTTATCGACCCCGAAGTAAAAGATAAAACGAGTTCGGAAACCGATGAATTTACTCCTTCTAAACCGGAAAGTCCTAAAACCCCTGTAACTATAGATGATCTTATGAAATTAATAATTAGTGACAAGGAGGAAAGAGAAAGGAAAGAATTAGAACGGGACGAAAGATTAATTGCAATGCTTCGTCAATCATTTGACGTTCAGCATTTAGCGCAGCAACAGCGCATTGAAAATTTAGAATCTGTAAATGAAAAGGTTCGCACCGATTTTGGGAATTTAAAGAAAGAAACTTGTGAGACTGTAACCGAAGTTCGACATCAAATTGGGCAGTTGGAAGGCGAATTGTTGAGGACCTCGTTAGATAGGGAACAAGTCACGTGTCGTTTGAGCGTGGTAGAGGAAAAGATAAAGACATTAGGTAAAGTTAATTCTACTCATGTAAATAATTATAATGTGCCATCTGAATTAGTGTCTAAACCTCGTTTTAAAGGTAGCCAATATCAAAATCCGGTGATATTTCTTAAAGAAGTAGAAGACTATTTTGAAATTTTGAATATTCCGCATTCTTTTCGATCTCGAGTGTTTGCGAGTTTTCTTTCTGGTTATGCCAAACTTTGGATTGATGCGTTAATCCCATTGCCAGACGATTTCTTTGATTTAAAAAAAAGGTTCTCGGACCATTTCTGGGATGAGAATGTTCGACATGAGCAGCGAGTTAAGGTTATGACGGGTACCTATCCCCGCCGTGTAAACGATAAAATGCAAGTCTATGTCCTAGAGAAGATAATGTTGGCTAAAACTTGTGTTCCACCAGTCGACGATAAGGAACTCATTTATACTTTAATTCGACAAATGCCTATAAATATCCAGGGACTGTTAATCAGTTCCAACCCTTCATCTTTAGACATACTTGTGAAATTATTGGAGTCATTTGACGAACTTAAGCAGGGAGTTAATTTTTCGCAAAATTCACTTGGTCAAATCGCAACTGTAGGGACGAGAAATAGGAGTCAGCGTTGGTATAATTCTCGTGTTCGCGCACCTAACGATCAAATACCCTCGTCTACTTTGCCTTCGCTATCATCGATACCTCCCCTTGTTTCGTCTCCACCTCCTCACTGTAATCAGGCTTCTTTCAATCAACCTATTTCTATTCAAAATCCACCTCAGCAATCTAATTTAATTCCCATTCGAAATGATAATCCGTCTGTTGTAGAAAGACCCGCGCATTTAAACTAAATGCGTCGAAACGAAAAGGTCCCGTTTGTTTCGACACATCTGAGGAAGGGATCATAAGCACCATTGCTACTTATGTTGTGGATGGTTATTCTTTAATTGACTTGTTAGAAGAAAAGGAGACGTCATTTCCCAAGAAAGAGAGACGTAAAGTTCCCGAAATTTCTGTTCAAATTTGTAATTCTAAACTAAATGCACTAATTGATTCTGGGAGTGAAGTTTCTGCTATTGATGAGGAAGTTTTTCAAGAACTTTTCGCAAATTTTTCGAATATTCCTGTTTTGCCAATGCGCAAGTCATATATTGTTTGTGCGAATAAACGCCGGTCAACTCCTATTACTGCTCAAGCTTTGCTTACAATTCGGATTGATGATCGTGAATTTGATGTGCCTTGTCTGATTGTTAAAAATTTACTTAAACCTCTTATTCTCGGAATGAATTGGCTTTCAGATAATGGTATCATATTAAATTTTCAAAATTATAGTTTGTCTATTCCGCCATCTAATTCTACCGTAAGTGAATCAAATTATCCTTTGAATTCTATTACATGTAGTGAAGGAGATCACGATAAATCCTTTTTTGTGTCTGATGAGGAATTGCGGAAGGCAATTGAACCTTCTGTATCTCTTTCATTAAGGGAGAGGGAGAAATTATTTAATCTTTTGAAGGAATATCGTCAAGTTTTTTCTGATACGCCCGGACTTGTACAAAATTTTCAGTTTCGTATTCATTTGTCTGAACATATCCCATTTCGACAACGATCTTATCCTATTCCGTTTGCCTGGAAGGCAAAGGTTGATGAACAGATCAAATCCATGATCAAAGCTGGAATAATAGAGAAGGCTACTAGTCCCTATCTAAATCCTATCGTCATTGTTAAAAAAAAGGATGGTCAACCTCGTCTTTGTTTGGACGCACGGAAGTTAAATAGCTTTACTATACCTGAGCGAGAGGAACCACCAAAAATTGACATGTTAATGAATAAATTTTCTGGTATGAAATATTTCTCTACTACCGACTTGTCTTCCGCGTTTTGGCAAATGGCTATTCACCCGGATGATAAGAAATATACTGCTTTTTTGTACGATTCTATTGTCTATGTTTTTAATAGAGTGCCGTATGGACTAAAAAATAGTGGGGCAGCTCTTATAAGATGTCTAGATTTGATATTGGGTCCTGAAGTTTCTTCTTTCGCAACTGCGTACGTTGATGATTTATTGATAACCTCTGTTACTTTTGACCAGCATTTAAACCATCTTCAACTTGTCTTTCGTAAATTAATTGAAGCTAATATTAAACTTAAATTGTCTAAATCCGAATTTTGTTGTGCGCAGGTGAAATTCCTTGGGCACATCCTGTCTGCTGAGGGCATGAAGATGGATCCCGCGCGTACATGTGCTATCCAAGAAATTAAGGCTCCTAGTAATATCAAACAATTACGGGGATTTCTGGGGGTGTGTAATTACTACTCCCGATTCTGTCGTAATTTTTCTAAATTAACTTATCCCTTATTGCAATTACTTAAGAAAGGAGTTAAATGGAAGTGGACTCCGGAGTTACAAACGGCTTTTGAGAAAATTAAGGCTGCATTTCTGGACGAAATTGTTTTGACTTATCCGGACTTTAATAAACCTATCTACTTACAGACCGATAGTTCTGATTTTGGCTTGGGAGCGGTTTTGTTCCAGCACGATGAAGTGGGTGACCAACTGGTACTTGCTTTTGTAAGTAGAACCTTGCGGGGGGCTGAAATTTCGTATACGACCACCGAAAAGGAGGCATTGGCCATCATCTGGGCTCTCCAGAAACTTCGTCATTTCGTTTTGGACCATCATATTACTATAATTACCGATCATAAAGCTTTGACTTTTCTTAAAACCTGTAAGCTAAATCATAGTCGCTTATCCAGATGGATTTTGGCACTTCAAGGTTTCACTTTTTCTGTTGAACATTCTCCTGGTCATAAGAATATTGTTGCGGACTGGCTTAGTCGTTATATTAATAATTCTGAAATTACTAAACCTTCGAATGAATTTTGTGTTGCTACTATTGATTTGGATATTTCTGATTCTCCATGTCAATCTTGTGAAAACTTAATTGATTTACAATGTCAAGATTTGTATTTAAATAACATTCGTCTTTATCTTAACGGTCTCTTGCCTAATGACCACCCCGATTTTGTAAAGATTTCTTCGATAGCGTATAAGTATATTTTGTATCATGGTTTGTTACTATTTAATGTCGGGAGGGAGAGTGTGGTGTATAAAGTCTGTGTACCTGCCGATGTGCGTTCTTCTTTGGTTTGGTTTGCTCATACCGTTAATGGTCATGCTGGGATTACCAAAACAATATTTTGGATTCGTGATAAATATTATTGGAAAGGTATTAATCGTTTTGTTCGTGTGCTTTTACGCACGTGTGATGCTTGTCAGCGTAATAAATTTCCTAATCGTTATTTTGAAGGCCCTATGGCAAATATAATACCATCCAAACCTAGTCAGTTATGTGCCGTGGATATATATGGTCCATTACCTAAGGCAAAATTTAAAAATCAATATATTCTGGTTTGTGTCGATGTGTTTTCAAAATTTGTCCAAATTTATCCTTTGAACAAAACTTCAGCAAAAAATTGTCTCAGAGTGCTTATTACTAAATATTTTCAAAAATGTGGGAAACCTCAGCGGTTACTCACTGATCACGGAACTCAGTTCACCTCGGCTCTTTGGAGGAATACGTTAGCCGATTTGGGTGTTAGAACTGTCTATTCATCTGTCCGTAGACCTCAGACTAATCCCAGTGAGCGTATAATGCGTGAGCTGTCTCGATTGTTTCGAACCTATTGCTACCGTGAACATACTAGTTGGTTCGAACTAATTCCTTTTGTAAACCATTGGCTTAACTGTTTGACTCATGAAAGTACTGGTTTTTCCCCTTTTCATCTTCATTTTGGCCGGAAACCTACCCGTGAATTTGACGACTTTATCGGATTTCCACCTGCGGAAATTCCTCCTCATGATGATATAATAGTGATCGCTCATAGATTTTTAAAACAATCTGGGAACTCCCGTAAGGAGCGCCAAAAGGCAAAACATAGAGTATTTAGAGTGGGTGATCAGGTACTTTTGAGAACGCCCAAGCCCTCTGATGCCAAAGCTGGCTTGTTTCATAAATTCTTTCCATTGTACTCTGGACCTTACCGTGTGTCAAAATTATCTGGTCAAAATTCCTGTAATTTGGTTAATTTAGAAAAGAAAGATATTGGTATATTTAATTTTGCACATCTAAAACCTTATATTGTTAAACAGTAGTTTCATTTTGGTTGAAATTTGTTTAAAAAAAAAAAAATTGGAAAAGAGATTTTTTTTGTGATGTAAGTTTAATGATGTATGAAGCGCTCGGTAATTATTATTTCTTTATGAATGAATGTTTTGCTTCATTATGATATTTATCTATTTCAGAATAACCTTCATTCAGTGGGGGGCATATGTACCGAGTCGTTTAATTGTTATATTTATTCTGTTCAATATGCAATGTCTCTTTGTTTGTATGATTATTACTTTTGCATTTGGCGCCTATTGCGTCATGCGTTTGCCTCTTGTTCTGCTGTTATTACGATACTTCGACACGCTTATTACGTGGCGTCGAGGTAAGGAGGGGCGGAAGAATCTACGAGGACAGCGAGGAAGAAGAGGATTTGCGGGGCACTCGGAAGGTGGACTATTGAGGAGACGGTCGGGAGGAGATCCTCGTTGGGAGAGAGGATCGTCGCTACATGACCCACCGACTAGGCCTCGTGTTCAAGGAAATTAGAGATTGGAACTGGACGCCAATCATCGTGTCAATTTCTTACTGTTTAATTTCTGCTATTTTGACCACGTATATTCTTTTTCTCGTGGTCGAACCCAACGAAGATTTTGCCGTTAATTTTGTTTATTGGCAATTTATTCTTGTTTTGACAAAATATATTCAGCTTTATCCTCGCATTTATTTATGTATTTATTTTATGTGCGTTCCAAAACCGTGAGCTATCTGGGAGGAGCGTTACAATATATATATATAGAGAGGATACAAACTCACAGGCTAAACCACTCGCGTCATTGGCTTGAAATTTTTACTACATATTGGCCATAACGTGCAACCTCCAGAAAAATTGTGATTTTGAACCTCAGTGTCATGGGTTCGATTCCAGAGGGCCCCAAAGTCCCGATTTTTCCCGTTTAAATGCATTGCTCTGATTTTCGGTAATTTTTAAAAAATACTTCCCGCATAGGTAGAGAATCGAAACTCAAGGAGCCTTTATATATGGTCATGATCTACCGAAAACATAAATGAGTTTTACGGAAAATATCCTGGGTTCGATGCTAGGTCGAGGCAAAAATCGGCCGTTTAAAATGCATTGTGGCGATTTTTAAGATTTTTTTTGGACCCTTTCCCGATGGCATGGAAACTTTAAATTCAGCACATAGATAGATATCAAAATTATATATCATTATCAAATTTTACACATTCGCTGATGGTCCTTGGTTCGATCCCAGAGGGCCCTTTACATTCCTCAATGCATTTCTTATGGAGATTACGGAAACACATTTTAGGTGCTTCCCGATATTATATATACTTGAAAGTTTGCATAAGATAAGATCAAGTCATTACTAATCAAACTGTGAATTCACAGCTACCAATGTTTCCTGGTTTTACCACCAGGCGTCTCTACAATCAGTAAATGATCCGATTTTTAAGAATTTTTTGGAACCATTTCCCAATTATATAGAAACTTGAAATTCGGCATATACATAGAGATCATAAATAACTTTCAGAAAAATTTTTTAGATTTCCAAGATCGTCCTTGGTTCGAATCCAGAGAGCCATTTAAATTCGTGAAAATTAGAACGTCTTTTGAGGCAGTTGTAGCCCATATTTCTGCTTGAATTTTCACACATCGTTAGAGATGGTGATGTTCTATTGTGCTGCATAGTAAGTTCTCAGTAAAGACCCGGGTTCGATGCCAGACGATGGAATTTAGGCAAATTTTAAGAAAAATTTCAATCTTTTTTTTTCTTTTGATGGCCGTCCGGATATTATGCCGACATGAAAATAGTGTTGCCGATCTGCTTGCAGTATGCAAGCAACATTTTACTCGTATATATATATATATACGAGTAAAATGTAGCTTGCATACTGCAAGCAGATCGACAACACTAATTTCATGTCGGCATCATATCGGGAAGGCCGTCAAAAGAAAAAAAAATGGATTGAAAATATTCTGATTATTCGCTGCAATTTCTTCGTCCGGCATCGATCCCGGGTCTTCCTGGTGATACTTACTATGCAGCACAATAGAAGATCACCATCTCTAACTATCTGTGAAAATTCAAGCAGAAATATTACCTGCAACTGCCTCAAACAACGTCCTACTTTTCCCTTATATTTCTTATGAGAGAAATGTTAATGTGCTCCGGCATCGAACCCAGGAATAGTTCGGTCTTCTGAAAACTGTTTTCTAAAACCAGTTTTAACCATACATCTTCCAGCCAAGCACGATTTTCCTATCATTTCGATAAGTGCATCAAAAAAATAATGAAATACTAACCCTATGTATTTTAAACGGGAGACATATTTACTGCCCGGCATCGAACCCGGGTCTTTCTGGTGAAAATTCCTATGCAACATAATAGCAGATATTAATCTTTAACTATGTGCGAAAATTCAAGCAGAAATATAGGCTGCAACTGCCTCAATCGAAGTCTTACTTTTCCCTTATATTCCTTATGAGAGAAACGTTATTGTGCTCTGGCATCGAACCCAGGAATAGTACGGTCTTATGAAAATTTTTTTCTTAAACCAATTCTTACCTTACACTTTCCGGCTAAGTACGAACTTCCTATTATTTCGAGAAGTGCATCAAAAAAAATAATGAAAAACTGCTCCCATGTATTTTAAAGGGCGGATCTTTGCATCGTCCTAGCATCGAACCCAGGATATTTTTTGTGAAAGTCATTAATGTTTTCGAAAGTCGAAGACCATAAATATAGGCACCTTGAGTTTTATTTCTCTACCTATCCGGAAAGTATTTTTTAAAAATTCCCGAAAATCACGGCAATGCATTTAAACGGGAAAAATCGGGACTTTGGGGCCCTCTGGAATCGAACCCATGACACTGAGGATCAAAGTCGCTTTTTTCCTGGGGGTTTCTCGTTATGGCCAATACGTCATAAAAATTTCAAGGCAATGACCCTTGTAGTTTAGCCTGTGAATTTGTATCCTATCTATATAGCTATATAGCTATATAGCTATATATATGAATGAATCCGGAGAAGCATCTATCTATTATACGAGTAAAATGAAGCTTGCATACTGCAAGCAGATCGACAACACTAATTTCATATCGGCATCATATCGGGACGGACATCAAAAATGTAAAGAAAAAAAAAAAAGATTCAAAATATTCGTAGAATTCGCTGCAATTTAATCGCCTGGAAGCAAACCCCGGTCTTCCTGGTGTTCTTACTATGCAGCAAAACAGAAGATAACCATATCAAACTATGTGTGAAAATTCAAGCAAAACTATTAGGTGCAACTACCTCAAACGACGTCCTACTTTTCACATACACTCCTTATGTGAGAAATTATAATGTGCTCTGGCATCGAACCCAGGAACAGCATGGTCTTATCTATTTTTTTTCTTAAACAAAGTGTTAATATACATCTTCCATCTAAGCAAGAGCTCCCTTACATATCTATAAATGCATACAAAAATTATGAAAAATTACCCCATAGTATTATATATGGGGGATATTTTTACCGCCCGGCATCGACCCCGGGCAAGACTTTCTATGCAGCACAACAGAAAAACACCATCTCTAACCGCGTATGCAAATTCAAGCAGAAATATTGGTTACAACTGCCTCAAATGACGTCCTACTTTTCCTTTATATTCCTCATGAGAGAAACGTTATTGTGCTCTGGCTTCGAACCCAGGAATATTACGGTCTTATGAAAATTTTTTTCTAAAACTTATTCGTACCATACATCTTCCAGCCAAGCACGAACATCCTATCATTTCGATAAGTGCATCTAAAAAAATAATGAAAAACGGCTCCCATGTATTTTAAAGGGCAGATCTTTGCATCGTCCTAGCATCGAACCTAGGATAATGTTTGTGAAAGTCATTGATGTTTTCGAAAGTCCAAGACCATAAATATAGGCACCTTGAGTTTTACTTCTCTACCTATCCGGAAAGTATTTTTTTTTAATTCCCGAAAATCACGGCAATGCATTCAAACGGGAAAAATCGGGATTTTGGGGCCCTCTGGAATCGAACCTATGACACTGAGGATCAAAGTCGCTTTTTTCCTGGGGGTTTCACGTTATGGCCAATACGTCATAAAAATTTCAAGTCAATGACGCTTGTGGTTTATCCTGTGAATTTGTATCCTATCTATATAGCTATATAGCTATATATATGAATGAATCCGGAGAAGCATCTATATATAATAGATATCTATTATATACGAGTAAAATGTTGCTTGCATACTGCAAGCAGATCGACAACACTATTTTCATGTCGGCATCATATCGGGACGGCCATCAAAAGAAAAAAAATGGATTGAAATTTTTCTTAAAATTCCATCGTCTGGCATCGAACCCGGGTCTTTACTGTTGAACTTACTATGCAGCACAATAGAACATCGCCATCTCTAACTATGTGTGAATATTCAAGTAGAAATATGGTCTACAACTGCCTCAAAAGACGTTCTCATTTTCACGAATTTAAATGGCTCTCTGGATTCGAACCAAGGACGATCTCGGAAATCTAAAAAATGTTTCTGAAAGTAATTTATGATCTCTATCTACATGCCGAATTTCAAGTTTCTATATTGTTGGGAAAGGGTTCAAAATAATTATTAAAATCGGATCAGTTACTGATTGTAGAGACGCCTGGTGTCGAACCCAGGACACATTGACAGCTGGGAATGCATAGTTTGATTTGTATACATTTAATCTTATTCAGTGCAAAGTTTGAAGTCTTTATCGTGCCGGGAAGTACCTATAATTTGTTTCCGTTATCTCCGTAAGAAATGCATTGAGGAATTTAAATGGCCCTCTGGGATCGAACCGAGGACCATCAGCGAAGATGTAAAAATTGATCCTGTAATTTATTATTGATCTCCAACTCCATGCCGAATTTCAAGTTTCCATGCCATCGCGAAAGGGTCCAAAAAAAATCTTAAAAATCGCCACAATACATTTTAAACGGCAGATTTTTGCATCGACCTAGCATCGAACCCAGGTCATTTTCCGTAAAACTCATTTATGTTTTCGATAGATCATGACCATATATAAAGGCTCCCTGAGTTTTGATTCTCTACCTATCCGGGAAATATTTTTTTTTAATTCCCGAAAATCAAAGCAATGCATTTAAACGGGAAAAATCGGGACTTTGGAGCCCCCTGGAATCGAACCCATGACATCGAGGTTCAAAATCGCAATTTTTCTGGAGGTTATACGTTATGGCCAATATGTCGTAAAAATTTCAAGCCATTGACGCTAGTGGTTTAGCCTGTGACTTTGTATCCTCTCTATATATATATATATATATATATGAATATATGATATATGAATGAATCCGGAGAAGCATCTATATATAATAGATAGATGCTTCTCCGGATTCATTCATATATCTATTATATATAGATGCTTCTCCGGATTCATTCATGTATCCATATATATATATATATAGAGAGGATACAAACTCACAGCCTAAACCACAAGAGTAATTGAGTTGAAATTTTTACGGCATATTGGCCATAACGTGTAACCTCCAGAAAAATTGCGATTTTGAACTTCAGTGTCATGGGTTCGATTCCAGAGGGCCCCAAAGTCGTGATTTTCTCCATAAGGATACATGGCGTGGATTTTCGAAAATTTTTTTGGTGCACTTCCCGGGAAAGTACAGAAATGAAATTCGAGATATCGCTAGATGCCAAAGATATCTAAAGAAAACCATAAAGACATCTACGAATATTATCCTTGGTTCGATGCTAGGTCGGGGCAAAAATCGGCCGTTTAAAATGCATTGCGGCGATTTTGAAGATTTTTTTTGAACCCTTTTCCGATGGCATAGAAACTTGAAATTCGGCATGGCGTTAGATATCATAATAATATTTAATAATAAAATTTTACATATTCCCTTATGGTCCTTGGTTCGATCCCAGAGGGCCATTTACATTCCTCAATGTATTTCTTATGGAGATTACGGAAACACATTTTAGGTGCTTCCAGGCATGCTATCGACTTCAAACTTTGCATGATAGAAAAGCAAGTCCTTATAAATCAAACTGTGCATTCAAAGCTTACAATATTTCCTGGGTTCGACACCAGGTGTCTCTGCAATCAGAAGTTGATCCGATTTTTAGAAATTATTTTGAAACCTTTCCCAATAATATAGAGACCTGAAATTCGGCATATAGATAGTGACCATAAATAAATTTAACAAACATGTTTTAGATTTCCAATATCGTCCTTGGTTCGAATCCTGAGAGCCTTTTAAATTCGAGAAAATTAGAACGTGTTTTGAGGCAGTTGTCGCCAATATTTCTGCTTGAATTTTCACACATAGTTAGAGATGGTGATGCTCTATTGTGCTGCATAGTAAGTTCACAAGTAACACCCGGGTTCGATGCCAGAGGATGAAATTTCAGCGAATTTTAAGAAAAATTTCAATCCTTTTTTTTTTTAGGGCCGACCCAATATGATGCCGATATGAAATTACTATTGCCGATCTGCTTGCAGTATGCAAGCTACATTTTACTCGTATACCTATATAGATAGATAGGATACAAATTCACAGCCTAAACTACAAGCGTCATTGATCTGAAATTTTTATGACATATTGGCCATAACGTGAAACCCCCAGGAAAAAAGCGACTTTGATCCTCAGTGTCATGGGTTCGATTCCAGAGGGCCCCAAAGTCTCGATTTTTCCCGTTTAAATGCATTGCTTTGATTTTCGGGAATTTTTAAAAAATACTTCCGGGATTGGTAGAGAATCGAAAATCTAGGAGCCTTTATATATGGTCATGATCTATCGAAAACATAAATGAGTTTTACAGAAAATATCCTGAGTTCGATGCTAGGTCGAGGCAAAAATCGGCCGTTTAAAATGTATTGTGGCGATTTTAAAGATTTTTTTTGGACCCCTTCCCGATGGCATGGAAACTTGCAATTCGGCATGGAGTTGGAGATTATAAATATATTTCATAATCAAATTTTACATATTCGCTGTTGGTCCTTGGTTCGATCCCAGAGGGCCATTTACATTCCTCAATGCATTTCTTATGGAGATAACGGAAACAAGTTTAAGGTACTTCCCGGCATGCTATCGACTTAAAACTTAGCATGATAGAAGAAGCAGTCTTAACAAATCAAACTTTGCATTCATAGCTATCAATGTGTCCTGGTTTCGACACCAGGTGTCTCTGCAATCAGAAGTTGATCCGATTTTTAGGAATTATTTTGAAACCTTTCCCCATAATATAGAAACCTGAAATTTGGCATATAGATTAAGATCAATAATAACTTTCAGAAACATTTTTTAAATTTCCAAGATCGTCCTTGGTTCGAGTCCCGAGAGCCATTTACATTCGTGAACATTAGAGCGTCATTTGAGGCAGTTGTAGCCAATATTTCTGCTTGAATTTTCACACATAGTTAGAGATGGTGATCTTCTATTGTGTTTCATAGTAGGTTTTCCAGTAATACCCGGGGTCGATTCCAGGCGATGAAATTTCAGCGAATTTTAAGAAAAAATTAAATCCTTTATTTTTCTTATGAGGACCGTCCCGATGTGATGCCGATATGAAATTAGTATTGCCGATCTGCTTGCAGTATGCAAGCAACATTTTACTCGTATCTATTATATATAGATGCTTCTCCGGATTCATTCATGTATATACCTATATAGATAGATAGATAGGATACTAATTCACAGCCTAAACCACAAGCGTGATTGACTTGAAATTTTTACGACGTTTTGGCCATAACGTGTAACCGCCAGAAAAAATGTGATTTTGAACCTCGGTGCCATGGGTTCGATTCCAGAGGGCCCCAAAGTCGCGATTTTCCCCATAAGATTACATTGCGGGGATTTTCGAAAATTTTTTTGAGGCACTTCCCGGAAAAGCAGAGAGTTGAAACTCGAGGGACCGCTAAATGCCGTGCATAGCCAACGAAAATCGGAAAGACATCTTCGAATATTGTCCTTGGTTCGATGCTAGGCCGGGGCAAATATCGGCCGTTTAAAATGCATTGCGGCGATTTTTAAGATTTTTTTTGGATCCTTTCCCGATAACATGGATTATTGAAACTCGGCACGTCGATAGATATCATGAAATTATTTCATAATCGAATTTTACATATTAGCTTATGGTCCTTGGTTCGATCCCAGAGGACCATTTGCACTTCCCAATGCTTTTCTTACGGAGATAACGGAAACAAATTTTAGGTACTTCCCGGCACGATATCAACTTCAAACTTTGCATGTACAAAGATCAACTCCATACAAATCAAACAGTGCATTCACAGCTATCAAAGAGTCCTGGGTTCGACACCAGGTGTCTCTGCAATCAGAAGTTAATCCGATTTTTAGGAATTATTTTGAAACCTTTGCCAATAATATAGAAACTTCAAATTCGGCATATAGATAGAGATCATAAATAACTTTCAGAAACATTTTTTAGATTTCCAAGATCGTCCTTGGTTCGAATCCAGAGAGCCATTTAAATTCGTAAAAATTAGAACGTCTTTTGAGGCAGTTGTATCCCATATTTCTGCTTAAATTTTCACACATCGTTAGAGATGTTGATGTTCTATTGTGCTGCATAGTAAGTTCACAGTAAAGACCCGGGTTCGATGCCGGACGATGGAATTTAGGCAAATTTTAAGAAAAATTTCAATTTTTTTTTTCTTTTGATGGCCGTCCGGATATGATGCCGACATGAAAATAGTGTTGTCGATCTGCTTGCAGTATGCAAGCAACATTTTACTCGTATATATATATGGATACATGAATGAATCCGGAGAAGCATCTATCTATTATATATAGATGCTTCTCCGGATTCATTCATGTATCCATATATATATATATATAGAGAGGATACAAACTCACAGCCTAAACCACAAGAGTGATTGAGCTGAAATTTTTACGGAGTATTGGCCATAACGTGTAACCACCAGAAAAATTGCGATTAGGATCCTCAGTGTCATGGGTTCGATGCCAGGGGGCTCCAAAGTCCCGATTTTTCCCGTTTAAATGCATTGCTTTGATTTTCGGGAATTTAAAAAAAATACTTCCCGGATAGGTAGAGAATCAAAACTCAAGGAGCCTTTATATATGGTCATGATCTATCGAAAACATAAATGAGTTTTACGGAAAATAACCTGGGTTCGATGCTAGGTCGATGCAAATATCTGCCGTTTAAAAAGCATTGTGGCGATTTTTAAGATTTTTTTTGGACCCTTTCCCGATGGCATGGAAACTTGAAATTCGGTATGAGGTTAGATATCATAAATATATTTCATAATCGATTTTTATGCTTTCCCTGATGTTCCTTGGTTCGATCCCAGAGGGCCATTTACATTCCTCAATGCATTTCTTATGGAGATAACGGAAACAAGTTTAAGGTACTTCCCGGCATGCTATCGACTTAAAACTTTGCATGATAGAAGATCCAGTCTTAACAAATCTAACTATGCATTCATAGCTATCAATGTGTCCTGGGTTCGACACCAGGTGTCTCTGCAATCAGAAGTTGATCCGATTTTTAGGAATTATTTTGAAACCTTTCCCAATAATGTAGAAACTTGAAATTTGGCATATAGATTGAGATCAATAATAATTTTCAGAAAAATTTTTTAAGTTTCCAAGATCGTCCTTGGTTCGAGTCCCGAGAGCCATTTACATTCGTGAACATTAGAGCGTCTTTTGAGGCAGTTGTAGCCAATATTTCTGCTTGAATTTTCACACATAGTTAGAGATGGTGATCTTCTATTGTGTTTCATAGTAAGTTACCAGAATGACCCGGGTACGATGCCAGACGATGAAATTTCTGCGAATTTTAAGTAAAATTTCAATCCATTTTTTTCTTTTGATGGCCGTCCCGATATGATGCCGACATGAAAATAGTGTTGTCGATCTGCTTGCAGTATGCAAGCTACATTTTACTCGTATATAATAGATACCTATATAGATAGATAGGATACAAATTCACAGCCTAAACTACAAGCTTCATTGATCTGAAATTTTTATGACATATTGGCCATAACGTGAAACCCCCAGGAAAAAAGAGACTTTGATCCTCTGTGTCATAGGTTCGATTCCAGAGGGCCCCAAAGTCCCGATTTTTCCCGTTTGAATGCATTGCCGTGATTTTCGGGAATTAAAAAAAAATACTTTCCGGATAGGTAGAGAAGTAAAACTCAAGGTGCCTATATTTATGGTCTTGGACTTTTGAAAACATCAATCACTTTTACAAAAGTTATCCTGGGTTCGATGCTACGACGATGCAAAGATCTGCCCTTTAAAATACATGGGAGCCGTTTTTCATATTTTTTTTAGATGCACTTATCGAAATGATAGGATGTTCGTGCTTGGCTGGAAGATATATAGTAAGTATTGGTTTAAGAAAAAAATTTTCATAAGACCGTACTATTCCTGGGTTCGAAGCCAGAGCACAATAACGTTTCTCTCATAAGGAATATAAAGGAAAAGTAGGACGTCATTTGAGGCAGTTGTAACCAATATTTCTGCTTGAATTTGCATACGCGGTTAGAGATGGTGTTTTTCTGTTGTGCTGCATAGAAAGTATTGCCTGAAAGACCCGGGTTCGATGCCGGGCGGTAAAAATATCCCCCATATATAATACTATGGGGTATCTTTTCATAATTTTTTTATGCATTTATCGATATGTAAGGGAGCTCTTGCTTAGATGGAAGATGTATATTAACACTTTGTTTAAGAAAAAAAATAGATAAGACCATGCTGTTCCTGGGTTCGATGCCAGAGCACATTATAATTTCTCAAATAAGGAATGTGAATAGTAGGACGTCGTTTGAGGTAGTTGCACCTAATAGTTTTGCTTGAATTTTCACACATAGTTTGATATGGTAATCTTCTATTTTGCTGCATAGTAAGTACACCAGGAAGACCGGGGTTCGCTGCCAGGCGATTAAATTGCAGCGAATTCTACGAATATTTTGAATTTTTTTTTCTTTTGATGTCCGTCCCGATATGAAATTAGTGTTGTCGATCTGCTTGCAGTATGCAAGCAACATTTTACTCGTAATAGATATATAGATGCTTCTCCGGATTCATTCATATATATAGCTATATAGGTATATAGATAGGATACAAATTCACAGGCTAAACCACAAGCGTCATTGACTTGAAACTTTTATGACATATTGGCCATAACGTGAAACCCCCAGGAAAAAAGCGACTTTGATCCTCAGTGTCATAGGTTCGATTCCAGAGGGCCCCAAAGTCCCGATTTTTCCCGTTTGAATGCATTGCCAAGATTTTCGGGAATTTTTAAAAAATACTTTCCGGATAGGTAGAAAAGTAAAACTCAAGGTGCCTATATTTATGGTCTTGGACTTTTGAAAACATCAATCACTTTTACAAAAGTTATCCTGGGTTCGATGCTACGACGATGCAAAGATCTGCCCTTTAAAATACATGGGAGCCGTTTTTCATATTTTTTTTAGATGCACTTATCGAAATGATAGGATGTTCGTGCTTGGCTGGAAGATATATAGTAAGTATTGGTTTAAGAAAAAAATTTTCATAAGACCGTACTATTCCTGGGTTCGAAGCCAGAGCACAATAACGTTTCTCTCATAAGGAATATAAAGGAAAAGTAGGACGTCATTTGAGGCAGTTGTAACCAATATTTCTGCTTGAATTTGCATACGCGGTTAGAGATGGTGTTTTTCTGTTGTGCTGCATAGAAAGTATTGCCTGAAAGACCCGGGTTCGATGCCGGGCGGTAAAAATATCCCCCATATATAATACTATGGGGTATCTTTTCATAATTTTTTTATGCATTTATCGATATGTAAGGGAGCTCTTGCTTAGATGGAAGATGTATATTAACACTTTGTTTAAGAAAAAAAATAGATAAGACCATGCTGTTCCTGGGTTCGATGCCAGAGCACATTATAATTTCTCAAATAAGGAATGTGAATAGTAGGACGTCGTTTGAGGTAGTTGCACCTAATAGTTTTGCTTGAATTTTCACACATAGTTTGATATGGTAATCTTCTATTTTGCTGCATAGTAAGTACACCAGGAAGACCGGGGTTCGCTGCCAGGCGATTAAATTGCAGCGAATTCTACGAATATTTTGAATTTTTTTTTCTTTTGATGTCCGTCCCGATATGAAATTAGTGTTGTCGATCTGCTTGCAGTATGCAAGCAACATTTTACTCGTAATAGATATATAGATGCTTCTCCGGATTCATTCATATATATAGCTATATAGGTATATAGATAGGATACAAATTCACAGGCTAAACCACAAGCGTCATTGACTTGAAACTTTTATGACATATTGGCCATAACGTGAAACCCCCAGGAAAAAAGCGACTTTGATCCTCAGTGTCATAGGTTCGATTCCAGAGGGCCCCAAAGTCCCGATTTTTCCCGTTTGAATGCATTGCCAAGATTTTCGGGAATTTTTAAAAAATACTTTCCGGATAGGTAGAAAAGTAAAACTCAAGGTGCCTATATTTATGGTCTTGGACTTTCGAAAACATCAATGACTTTCACAAAAATTATCCTGGGTTCGATGCTAGGACGATGCAAAGATCTGCCCTTTAAAATACATGGGAGCCGTTTTTCATTATTTTTTTAGATGCACTTATCGAAATGATAGGATTTTCTCGCTCAGCTAGATGATATATATTAAGAATTTGTTTAAGAAAAAAAATTTCATGAGACCGTACTATCCCTGGGTTCGATGCCAGAGCACATTATCTTTTCTCTCATAAGGAATATAAGGGAAAAGTAAGACGTTGTTTGAGGCAGTTGAAGCCAATATTTTTGCTTGAATTTTCACACATAGTTTAAGATGGTGATCCTCTATTATGTTGCATAGGAAGTATTAATAGAAAGACCCAGGTTCGATGCCGGGCGGTAAATATGTCTCCCGTTTAAAATACATTGGGTTAATATTTCATTGTTTTTTTGATGCACTTATCGAAATGTTACGAACTTCGTAATAGGATAGAAGATGTATGGTAAGAATTGCTTTAAGAAAAAAAGTTTCATAAGACCTTACTATTCCTGGGTTCGATGCCAGAGCACATTAACATTTCTCTCATAAGGAATATAAGGGAAAAGTAGGACGTCGATTGAGGCAGTTGCAGCCAATATTTTTGCTTGAATTTTCACACATAGTAAGAGAGGGTGATCTTCTATTGTGCTACATAGTATGTTCACCAGTAAGAGTCGGGTTCGATGCCAGACGATGAAATTTCAGCGAAATTTAAGAAAAATTTCAATCCTTTTTTTTTCTTTTGAGGACCGTCCCGATATGATGCGGATATGAAATCAGTATTACCGATCTGCTTGCAGTATGCAAGCTACATTTTACTCGTATAATAGATAGATAGGTATATAGATAGGATACTAATTCACAGCCTGAACCAAAAGTGTCATCGGCTTGAAATTTTTACGACGTATTGGCCATATCGTGTAACCACCAGAAAAATTGTTATTTTGAACCTCAGTGTCATGGGTTCGATTCCAGAGGGCCCCAAAGTCCCGATTTTTCCCATTTAAATGCATTGCGTTGATTTTCGGGAATTTTTAAAAAATACTTGCCGGATAGGTAGGGACCTAAAACTGAAGGAGCTTACATATATGGTCATGATCTATCGAAAACATAAATGAGTTTTACGGAAAATATCCTGGGTTCGATGCTAGGTCGGGGTAAAAATCGGCCGTTTAAAATGCATTGTGGCGATTTTTAAGATTTTTTTTGGACCATTTCCCGATCGCATGGAAACTTGAAACTCGGCATGGAGATGGAGATCATAAATATATTTAATAATTAAATTTTACATATTCGCTGATGGTCCTTGGTTCGATCCCAGAGGGCCATTTGCACTCCACAGTGCATTTCTTATGGGGATAACTGAAACAAATTTTTAGTACTTCCCGGTATGATATCGACTTTAAACTTTGTATGAAATTAGATCAAGTACTAGCAAGTCATTTTGTGCATTTACAGCTTCCAATACGTCCAGGGTTCGACACCAGGCGTCTCTACAATCAGTCACTGATCCGATTTTTAAGAATTATTTTGAACTCCTTCCCAATAATATTAAAACTTGAAATTCGGCATATATATAGAACATATAGATACATTTCGAAAACATGTTTTATATTTCCTAGATCGTCCTTGGTTCGAATCCAGAGAGCTATTTACATTAGTGAAAAGTAGGTCTACGTTTGAGGCAGTTTCAGCCAATATTTCTACTTGAATTTTTGCACGTATTTAGAGAAGATGATCTTCTGATGTGCTATATAGAAATTTCACCAAAAATACCCGGGTTCGATGCCAGACGATTAAATTGAAGCGAATTTTAAGAATATTTTCAATCCTTTTTTTCCTTTCCGGGACCGTCCCGATATAATGCCGTTATGAAATTAGTGTTGTCGATCTGCTTGCAGTATGCAAGCTACATTTTACTCGTAATAGATATAGATGCTTCTCCGGATTCATTCATATATCATATATATATATATTCATATATATATATATATAGAGAGAGGATACAAAGTCACAGGCTAAACCACTAGCGTCAATGGCTTGAAATTTTTACGACATATTGGCCATAACGTATAACCTCCAGAAAAATTGCGATTTTGAACCTCAGTGTCATGGGTTCGATTTCAGAGGGCCCCAAAGTCCCGATTTTTCCCGTTTAAATGCATTGCTTTGATTTTCGGGAATTAAAAAAAAATACTTCCCGTATAGGTAGAGAATTAAAACTCAAGGAGCCTATATATATGACCATATTCTATCGAAAACATAAATGAGTTTTACGGAAAATATCCTGGGTTCAATGCTAGGTCGGGGCAAAAATCGGCCGTTTAAAATGCGTTGTGGCGATTTTTAAGATTTTTTTTGGGACCCCTTTCCGAATGCATGGAAACTTGAAATTTGGCATGGGGTTAGATATCATAAATATATTTCATAATAAAATTTTACATATTCGCTGAGGGTCCTTGGTTCGATCCCAGTGGGCCATTTGCACTCCACAATGCATTTCTTATGGGGATAACGGAAACACATTTTAATAATAATAATAATAATAATAATAAAGGACTTTATTCAGGGCGAGATTGAGACTATCAAGTCTCTTCTTACACCTAACCCTTTGTCATGTTGGAACAGAAAGAAATAGATAGATTGCAAAAGTACAGAGAAGAAAACTACTATGTGGGTTTAAAAACCTAAGCTAAGAGCATAGGAAAACATTTCAACTGCAGGAAAACACCCTCAAAAGAAGAGGGTGTGAAAAACCTGCGAAACCTTCTTACAGAAAACTTAATTTAAATATGGTAGTAGATAAAAGAGCTACATAAGACGAGAGAAAAAGAAGTCATTAGAATGTACAAAAAAGAGCAAGTTATAACATATTAACATAAAATTCTGACACAAAAGTATTAACATATAAGTAATAATGTATAGCTAATTTACGATTGAGTTATAGTGTTCAGACTATCTTAAACTTTCGTCAATTACATGTTAAATTATATGAACATAATAGACGCACTGAACAAAAATACATTATAAGCATGATTTCGCTTGGTAAAAGCTCGTAAAGTATATAGATTATAAATAAGTAAAAACGGTTCAAAAACACTGAAAAAAGACAATGAAGAAAATACAATGAGAGTTTTAGAGTAATGAATAAAAGAACATATTGCAAATTTCAAAAAAAACATTCGTTTGGACGGTGGATAAGATAAGGAGGAGACATGTTCTGAAATTGAGGTGGAAAGACCAATAAATTTTGTTATCTCAATGAGTTGATGGAGTTGTGCGTTTCCGTGCGATTTAAGTTCTGCTTTGTATGATTAAGAGATGATTGTGGCATTTACTCTTGAAGCTGAAGACGGAAGATAGGTTTTTTATCTTTTGGGGAGGGGGGTTCCAGAGGTTGCTAGCTGTTACTGTAAACGATTTATGGAACATTTCAGTTCTGTGCTGGGGAATCAAGAGTTTCTTGCAACCTCTCGTTTTGCGGTCATGAATGGAATCCAAAGATGTGAATAAGGAGTTAATATATTTAGGTGATCTTGTTGTTAAAAATCTATTGGTGCTAGACAAAATGTGATGCTTCCGACGCAAATCTAGTTTTAGCAAGGATAGCTTGGAGTAATATTCCGAAACGTGATCGTACTTTTTTAAGTTGAAAATAAACCTCACGGCAGAGTTTTGCATGCGCTGTAATTTGATGGTACTTCCCGGTATGATATCGACTTCAAACTTTGTATGAAATTAGATCAAGTTCTAGCAAGTCATTTTGTGCATTTACAGTTTCCAATACGTCCAGGGTTCGACACCAGGCGTCTCTACAATCAGTCACTGATCCGATTTTTAAGAATTATTTTGAACCCCTTCCCAATAATATTAAAACTTGAAATTCGGCATATATATAGAACTTATAGATAAATTTCGAAAACACATTTTATATTTCCTAGATCGTCCTTGGTTCGAATCCAGAGAGCTATTAACATTCGTGAAAAGTAGGTCTTCGTTTGAGGCAGTTGCAGCCAATATTTCTGCTTGAATTTTCACACGTATTTAAAGAAGATGATCTTCTGATGTGCTGCATAGAAATTTCACCAAAAAGGCCCGAGCATGATGCCAGACGATTAAATTGAAGCGAATTTTAAGAATATTTTAATCCTTTTTTTCCTTTCCGGGACCGTTCCGATATAATGCTGTTATGAAATTAGTGTTGTCGATCTGCTTGCAGTATGCAAGCTACATTTTACTCGTAATAGATATAGATGCTTCTCCGGATTCATTCATATCTATTATATATAGATGCTTCTCCGGATTCATTCATGTATCCATATATATATATAGCGAGGATACAAATTCACAGGCTAAACCACAATCGTCATTGACCTGAAATTTTTACGACATATTGGCCATAACGTGTAAGCTCCAGAAAAATTGCGATTTTGAACCTCAGTGTCGTTGGTTCGATTCCAGAGGGCCCCAAAGTCCCGATTTTTCCCGTTTAAATGCATTGCCGTGATTTTCGGGAATTTTTAAAAAATACTTCCCGGATAGGTAGAGAATCAAAACTCATGGAGCCTATATATATGGTCATGATCTATCGAAAACATAAATGAGTTTCACGGAAAATATCCTGGGTTCGATGCTAGGTCGAGGCAAAAATCGGCCGTTTAAAATGTATTGTGGCGATTTTTAAGATTTTTTTTGGACCCTTTCCCGATGGCAAGGAAACTTGAAATTCGGCATGAGGTTGGAGATCATACATATATTTCATAATCAAATTTTACATATTCGCTGATGGTCCTTGGTTCGATCCCAGAGGGCCATTTACATTCCTCCATGCATTTCTTATGGAGATAACAGTAAAACGTTTTAGGTACTTCCCGGCATGATATCGACTTCAAAATTTGTATGAAATAATATGAAGTCCTAATAAGTCATACTGTGCATTCACAGCTACCAATAGTTCCTGGGTTCGACACCAGGCGTCTCTACAATCAGTAAATTATCTGATATTTAAGAATTAATTTAAACCCCTTCACAATAATATTAAAACATGAAATTAGGCATTTAAATAGAGAACATAGATACATTTCAAAAACGTGTTCTAAATTTCCTAGATCGTCCTTGGTTCGAATCCAGAGAGCCATTTACATTATTGAAAAGTAGGACGCCGTTTGAGGCAGTTGGAGCCAATATATCTGCTTGAATTTTCACACATAGTAAGAGATGGTGATTTTCTGTTGTGCTGCATAGTAAGTTCACCATTACGACCCAGGTTCGATGCCAGACGATTAAATTGCAGCGAATTTTAAGAATATTTTCAATCCTTTTTTTTCTCTTTTGACGGCCTTCCCGATATGATGCCGACATGAAATTAGTGTTTTCGATCTGCTTGCAGTATGCAAGCTACATTTTACTCGTATCATATATATATATATTCATATATATATATATATAGAGAGAGGATACAAAGTCACAGGCTAAACCACTAGCGTCAATGGCTTGAAATTTTTACGACATATTGGCCATAACGTGTAACCTCCAGGAAAAAGCCGACATTGAACCTCGGTGCCATGGGTTCGATTCCAGAAGGCCCCAAAGTCGCGATTTTCCCCATAAGATTACATGGCGGGGATTTTCGAAAATTTTTTTGAGGCACTTCCCGGAAAAGCAGAGAGTTGAAACTCGAGGGACCGCTAAATGCCGTGCATAGCCAACGAAAATCGGAAAGACATCTTCGAATATTGCCCTTGGTTCGATGCTAGGCCGGGGAAAAAATCGGCCGTTTAAAATGCATAGCGGCAATTTTAAAGATTTTTTTGGATCCTTTCCCGATAACATGGATACTTGAAACTCGGCATGTCAATAGATATCATGAATTTATTTCATAATCGAATTTAACATATTAGCTTATGGTCCTTGGTTCGATCCCAGAGGGCCATTTGCACTTCCCAATGCTTTTCTTACGGAGATAACGGAAACAAATTTTAGGTACTTCCCGGCACGATATCGACTTCAAAATTTGCATGTAGAAAGATCAAGTCCATACATATCAAACAGTGCATTCACAGCTATCAAAGTGTCCTGGGTTCGACACCAGGTGTCTCTGCAATCAGAAGTTGATCCGATTTTTAGGAATTATTTTGAAACCTTTGCCAATAATATAGAAACTTAAAATTCGGCATATAGATAGAGATCATAAATAACTTTCATGAACATGTTTTAGATTTCCAAGATCGTCCTTGGTTCGAATCCAGAGCGCCATTTACATTCGTGAAAATTAGAACGTCTTTTGAGGCAATTGTAGCCCATATTTCTGCTTGAATTTTCACACATCGTTAGAGATGGTGATGTTCTATTGTGCTGCATAGTAAGTTCACAGTAAAGACCCGTGTTCGATGCCAGACGATGGAATTTAGGCAAATTTTAAGAAAAATTTCAATCTTTTTTTTTCTTTTGATGGCCGTCCGGATATGATGCCGACATGAAAATAGTGTTGTCGATCTGCTTGCAGTATGCAAGCAACATTTTACTCGTATAATAGATAGAGGCTTCTCCGGATATCTATTATATATAGACGTTTCTCCGGATATACCTATATATATATAGGGGATCAAAATTCTAACCATGTTCCACAAGTGCCACGGACTTGAAATTTTTACGACGTTATGGCCATAACGTGTAACCTCCAGGAAAAAGCCGACTTTGAACCTCGGTGTCATGGGTTCGATTTCAGAAGGCCCCAAAGTCGCGATTTTTCCCATAAGGATACATGGCGGGGATTTTCGAATATTTTTTTGATGCACTTCCCGGAAAGGTAGAGAGTTGAAATTCAAGGGATCGCTAGATGCCGTGGATATCTAACGAAAATCAAAAAGACATCTTCGAATATTGTCTATGGTTCGATGCTAGGTCGGGGCAAATATCGGCCGTTTAAAATGCATTGCGGCGATTTTGAAGATTATTTTGGACCCTTTTCCGATGGCATAGAAACTTGAAATTTGGTATGAGGTTAGACATCATAAAAAAATATCATAATCAAATTTTACATATTCGCTGATGGTCCTTGGTTCGATCCCAGAGGGCCATTTGCATTTCTCAATGTATTTCTTATGGAGATAACGGAAACAAAATTTAGGTACTTCCCGGCATGCTATCGACTTCAAACTTTGCATGATACAAAAGCAAGTCTTTACAAATCAAACTGTGCATTTACAGCTCACAATAAGTCCTGGGTTCGACACCAGGTGTCTCTGAAATCAGAAGTTGATCCGATTTTTAGGAATTATTTTAAAACCTTTCCCAATAATATAGAAAGTTGAAATGTGGCATAAAGATATAGATCATTAATACCTTTCAGAAACATATTTTTAATTTCCAAGATCGTCCTTGGTTCGAGTCCCGAGAGCCATTTACATTCGTGAACATTAGAGCGTCTTTTGAGGCAGTTGTAGCCAATATTTCTACTTGAATTTTCACACATAGTTAGAGATGGTGATCTTCTATTGTGTTTCATAGTAGGTTTTCAGTAAGACCCGGGTTCGATTCCAGACGATGAACTTTCAGCGAATTTTAAGAAAAAATTAAATCCTTTTTTTTTCTTAAGAGGACCGTCCCGATGTGATGCCGATATGAAATTAGTATTGCCGATCTGCTTGCAGTATGCAAGCTACATTTTACTCGTATATATATATGGATACATGAATGAATCCGGAGAAGCATCTATATATAATAGATACACATTCATAGGGGATCAAATTTCTAACCATGTGCCACTGACTTGAAATTTTTACGGCGTAGTGGCCATAATGTGTAACCTCCAGAAAAAAGCCGACTTTGAACCTCAGTGTCATGGGTTCGATTCCAGAAGGCCCCAAAGTCACAATTTTCTCCATGAAGATACATGGTGGGGATTTTCGAAAATTTTTAAATAATACTTGCCGGATAGGTAGAAAATCAAAATTTAAGGAGCTTACAGATATGGTCATGATCTATCGAAAACATGAATGACTTCTAATGAGAACTTCCTGGGTTCGATGCTAGGACGATACAAAAATTTTGTATTTAAAATACATAGGGATAGTTTTTCATTATTTTTTTTGATGCACTTATCAAAATGATAGGAAGTTCTCGCTCCGCTAGAAGATGCATCGACTCGATGTTTTCAAAACACTCAACATCGCACCGATGTTTTAGAAGAGGAGCGGGAAGTAACGAATGTTATCAAAACACTCAACATCGCACCGATGTTTTAGAAGAGGAGCGGGTAGTAACGAATGTTTTTGGTTGACCATTAAATGCATTGCTTATGAGTATCACAAGCCTTTTTAAGAATACAAATGAACCTTCCCCACTTATGCCATCAATCATTCGTGTGTAGGGAAACAAGTAAAGGTAAAAACAGGGTGACAAATGTTTTCCTACGTTTACTACCATCGCTCCATCGGTTTAGTGATACGCACACAGCGATTCATTTTACGCCTGTACGATATACAACACTTATAATTCATTTCGTAATTCGTATTATGCGTTCATTTGTCGATCATTTCAATCGTTGCCGAAGCTTTCAAGTTTGTAAAATACAAATTTTAATACATCAACATTCCTATCTATTTGAAAACTATGATATGAGTGAAAATAACCTTAAATGCTATAAAATGCGATTTTTCATGTTTCATTTATCTATCTATTATATAAGAAGATGCTTCTCCGGATACTTTCATGTATCCATATATATAGAGAGGATACAAATTCACAGGCTAAACCATTTGCGTCAGTGACTAGAAATTTTTACAACCTATTGGCCATAACGTGAAACCGCCAGAAAAATTGCGATTTTGAACCTCTGTGTCATGGGTTCGATTCCAGAGGACCCCAAAGTCCTGATTTTTCCCCTTTAAAAGCATTGCTTTGATTTTCGGGATTAAAAGAAATACTTCCCGGATAGGTAGAGAATCGAAACTCAAGGAGCATATATATATATGGTCATGATCTATCGAAAACATGAATGATCTTTACAGAAAATATCCTGGGTTCGATGCTAAAACGATGCAAAAATCTGCCCTTTAAAATAGATTGATGTAGTATTTCTTTATATTTTTGATGCACTTATCGAAACGATAGGAAGTTCTCGCTCGCTGCAAGATGTATATTAAGAATCGGTTTAAGAAAAACATTTAGATAAGATCGTACATTTCCTGAGTTCGATGCCAGAGCACATTAAAATTTCTCACATAAGGAATATAAGGGAAAAGTAGGACGTCGTTTCAAGCAGTTACAGCCAATATTTCTGCTTAATTTTCACACATAGTTAGAAATGGTGATCTTCTATTGTGCTGCATAGGATGTATTGCCAGAAAGACCCGGGTTCGATGCCAGTTGGTAAATATATCTCCCATATAAAACACATTGGGGTAGTTTTTCATGCACTTATCGAAATGATAGGAACTTCTTGCTTTGCAAAAATTAATATTATATTATTAAGAGAAAATTAATTGTCACCATTATTTCAAAAACATTACTTTATATTTTATTCTAAAGCCTAGTGATAAGGAAGTGCCTTAAAAAGTATGGGAATTATATAAGGGTCATATTTTAGATTGATAAAGATACTATCAAATGGTAGGAAAAATTTGTTCCGAAGTATTTCATCAACAAATTCAAAGGTTAGGTTGAAATGAAAATTTAAAGAACGGTTATTAAAATTTAGCTGTTCACGTGACAAGAAAAATGTAAATTGTAAGCTGATTATTTCATTCCAAAGCTCTTGGTAAATTACGTAAGTAACTTACTTATAATTGTATTCAACTATTTCTTTGGAAAGAAATTGACACTGAAATGTAATCAATTATATTTCACTCAAAGTAACTGTATTCGAGCCCAAAAACTTGTGAGTACTTGAGTTTGATAGTCACCCCATTTCTTCCTCTTTTTCCACCAATATGTATTATTCTATATTCTTCGCTCATAAAGACACCATTCCCTTGCTTTGGAAATGCCCAGGGTAAAATTTTCGTTTCGGACTCTTCTTTATCTACAACATGGTGGAAGTTTTGTCTAGATATCTTCAGTATCAAGGGAGATAAAGAATTAATCCAAAATGATAATTTTACCATGCCCAGAATTCCGATTCCATTCTTTCCATCGTCTTCTTAATTAATAAAATAATGTCGTCAATCCTAACTAGCTGGAATTTCGTACAACCCATCTTAAAAGAAAAACACTCGATACATCGATGTTTTTTTTCGATGTTTAATGAGTGAGTGGTGAGTACTTTTATAAACATCGATACATCGACCACTCGATGTTTTTTAGACGATGTGGCATCCCTACATCACACAACTCATACGAATCTCCTCTTCAGTGAGTGTATTACTCTACAACAGATAATTTAATCTAATTTATCCAGGGTTGTAATATATTTCATCAATGAGCTTGAATGCAATCGAAATTAGGTTCCATAATATTCAAACAGTTCGAATCTTAATTGTAAATTTAAACTGATGATTCGATTGTCCGTTTACAGCAATTAGATATGCCGTTCTCGCATCTTGGAGTAAGCATATCCACACGCTTTCAGTGAAAAACATGTGCACCACAGATTTTACGCTGTGGAACGGAGCGAGCTTCAGAAATTTTATACTTAAGAATGATGGTAACTTACGCATAGTTTCCAAGAGCCCGGTATTCACTTCACTACTTTCTCCGTAGCGATGAATAAAATTTTCCGCTTCCAATTTGATCATATTGATTTCCGTATGTTAAAATACTTCCCAAGGTTACTTAGATCCATATATTAGGCGCCATACTCAGCTATTATTCGCTGATTTTACTAAACTTTGTGTGCACTTTACGGACTCTTCCGAAACACTCCCGCCATGAAGACCGTAGTTTTAGTGTCGTTTTCTACGTAGTTTTGCGGTTTAGATGAGAGCGAATATACGCAGACAAAGTTATTCTTTAATTCAGCAGTAGAAATAGTTACTAACACCCACTTAAATAGGCAAAAGGGTATGCATGAGCTTAGCCCCAAAAAATAGAAAAATTGCAGTGGTGAAAAAGAAAGATTCATTTAAGAAAAGATAAAGGTTATTCGAAAAAGGAAACCATGTTTTAATGTGCAAACTGAGAGATCTAAAAATAATAATAGTGAATTGCAAGAGCTTACGTAATAAACAGGCGGAATTCTTTAACATTATGATGAGAACTTGCGCGGTTATCATACTAGGAAGAGAGTTGCTTAAGCGAAGATATTACTCTAAGCGAGATATTTCCCCCGATTATATGATATACCGAAAATATGACTATGCTGATCTAGCGGTAGAGTTTTTATAGCAGTATGGACTCATTTAATTAGTGAGCGCGATTTGTTTGTAGAAAATAGCAGGAGCGAAATCATTTGGTGCTCGATTTAAAGACAAAACGGAAGTAAGATTAATGTTTGTTCTTTGTGTCGTCCTCCCGATGAAAAAATAGGTTGTATTGTTGATTTATACGAAGCCTTACAGAAAAATGGCGAGAAAATAAAAGATCCAATCATCGCCGTAGGAAGAGATTTTTTCCTACCGCATATTGATTGGGATAATCTAAAATTCTCCAGCACCAGCAGTGGGAAAAAAAATTCACGAAATACATCTTACTTCGTTGCATGCTTTAGATCAGGTAAATATGACGAAAACTCGAACGAATCGTGCGAGGCAAGGTATTAATTTAGATTTACTAGCCACTCCCCACCCACAAATAATAACTAGCCGGCGAGGCAAGTGTATGTAATTCGCAAAGCAATTATTTCTGAGTTTAAGGTTTTATTTGAACGAAGGCTTTGATAATTTTTTACGCTTTTCGGATAAAAAACAGTAAATGATAGTTGGGTAGAGTTTCTACGGATAATCAAAGTAGATTTAGTTAAATATATTCCGTCTAAACAGTAGGTGAGACGAGGAAGACGTTTGAAGCGTTGCATAGGAGTCATTCACTCGCGATTGAGAAAACTTAAACCGTGCGGTGAGATCCATGAGCTTGGTGATCAACACTATAGAGAAGTGCAAAAGCTATTTCAGGAAGGATCACGAAAAGAATATCAGGAATATAGATCTCGAACCCTGTTTAAATCACTAGTTGGAGATTAGAAAGAATTTTGGTCATAAGTGCGTGAGACTCGTGGTGGTCAGTTTTCTATGCCTAGGCTTATAAGCGAAGAGGGAATTGTCTTAAATAAATCGGCAAAAATAGCTAACTTACTTAACCCGTACTTCCAGAAATGTTTCTCATTAGATGATGGTCGAGTTAACGATTTTACCTCGCGAATTGATTCGTAGATGATTTCCATAGAGATATAAGTTGATGCGAGTGGAAATTCACTGCAACAGATTGATTGGAAATTCTATCAGAAATCAATTAATGAGGATACTGTCCCAATGTCGTGGAAAAAATTAAATGACACTCCAGGGTCTAAGAATGATCAGATTATTATGGGTAATTTTCGTTAACTTCGAATTCCTGCAAAATAATGGAGCATATTATAGCAAGCTCTATTATTCAGTTTCTTACCGTAAAGATAGGAATCATTCGGATCCAACACGGATTCCATAAAGGTAAATCTTGAAAAACGCACCTAGAGTTTTTTGTGAATGATGTATATAAAGCGTAAAATCTTCTAAAGAAACTGGTCAATCCAACGAATCGCCTTACGTCGTGTACGTTCTCCGGCCTCTGAAAATCCTTCACTGCTACAATTTTCCTTTTACCTGGTTTGATTCCGTTTTTAGTAATCTCAAATCCTAAATACTCAACGTTCTATTCAAAGAACTCGCACTTTGAAATTTTCAAGGTTAACCCCACCTTCTTCAGAACTTCCAACAATCGTTCCAGTTTCTCAAGCACTTCTTCAATCGTTTTGCTAGGAATGAGCACATCATCCATCTACACTAAAACATCCCCTGGCTTTAACATTCGAGTTACCTTGCTCATCATCCTATTAAACTCTGCCGGGGCGTTTACCAAACCGAAAGGCATTTTGGTAAATTCGTATAGGCCCTCTGTGGTGACGAAGGCTGTGAAGCGCCTCGACTCAGCTGAAATCGGTATTTGGTAATAACCAGACACCATATCCAACGTCGTAAAATATCTATTTCCAGCCAGCCTAACTAACTGTTCTTCAATCGCTGGTGCGGGAAACTTCACCTTTCTGGTCTTCTTGCTCAATGCTCGGTAGTCAATACAGAGTCTATTTTCACCGTTGGCCTTCTTTACTAACAATGCGGGACTTGCGTACTCTGAAGTCGACTCTTGTACTATTCCCAACTTCATTAATCCCTCTACTTCTTTTTGCATTTCTCCTCTTTGAGAATACGGTAACCGGTAAGGTCGTAAATTCACCGGTTCTTCATCATTTAACTCAATATCAAAACTAGTTAAACTGACAGTCCCTAGTTCCTCAAGGTTCTTGGCAAAACATTGTCGGTATTTATTGACCACATTGCGAATCTGTTGCCTCTCTGCTTCATGTAGATTTACTCCCACATTAATTTCGCCTGGTTCTATCGGTGTTTTCTCTTCTAAATTTATCCTATTTTCCTCTGGCTCCGATGAATCCCGTACGATATTTAATCTTCCATCTCCCTTTTGAATCCAAATCCCTCTTTGGTCAAGAGCGCTTCGCCCGATGATCATGGCGTCTTCTTGTGCGTAATCGGGGACAATCAACTCCTCTACTTCGATGCTGACGTAATCTATCTGGAGAGCCACCTGTTTCGAGCCGATTGCCTCGCATGCATTTCCTCCGAAACCCACTCGCCGTGGCCGGCAAGTCTGGAATTGTAATCCGATCTCTCTCGCCACGTCTTCTCTCAGAGTTACCACGTCGCTTCCTAGGTCAATGAACCCAACCACATGATTCCCATTTATTTCTATCCATTTGTGGTATTCATCCTTTACTTGCCGATTGGCGGTAGCTATTTTGTTTACGTTTCCTTCCTTTGAGGACTGACGATGCCTTAAATTCCTTAATGGACGATTTTCCATCAAATGTCCCTGTTTCATGCAATTGAAACATTTATTATCGCGCTTCTCTTTGGAGCAATCCTTGGCCCTATGCCCTTGCTCACCACAATTAAAGCATCATTCAGTAGCTAATCTATCTTCTCCCACCCTTCCTGGTCTCTCTCTTGATAAGGAGGGTTGGACAGCCGCCTTCTCGCTCATCTTCGCTCTTTCCGTAATGTTCTCGTATCTTTTGATCTTCGCAAGCAGGCCTTCTACGTTTTCAAATTCACACATAGCCAACGATCTAATCAATTCTCTATCTGTTATCCCGTTCAAAATATATTTGATCTTGGATGCGTCGTCTATTTCTCCACGTCTCGCGATGGCTTTCATCGAATATACGTAAGCCTCATACGTGTCTTTAGCTTCCTTTTTTCTCTTTGCTAGGCACAGGTGGACATCTGCTTGATCGGCCGCCGAAGGGAAACTACAAAGTAGTCTTCTTTTGAACGCGTCCCACGAGTAGGCCTCTTCCGCTACACTGTTTAACCATAGTCTCGCCGCCCCGCGTAACTTTGTAACAGAGTGTGCTAACAGCATGGAATGATCCCAATTGTAGGCCGACGCCACCCCTTCCACTCGCCGCACCCATTGTTCCGATGTGAATCCCGACTCCACCGACGGTTCAAATTCTGGGAGCAATCAAACCGCGAGCGAAATATGCGCCGTTGCCGAACTTCCCAACATCGTGCACTATCCCGAACCTAATAATTCTTTTTCTTTTTGTAAAACCTTTCGCTCTCTATCTAGCAATTCTCTCTCGCACTGGAGGAATTCTCTTTCCCTAGCTACTTCGTACATCCCACCGCTGCTCTTTTAGGAAACCTCCTCCTTCGATAAACTAAAGTAGACACCCAGATTCCTCGAATCACACGCTTTATTTTCCTAAGGCTTACACATGCCCATCACGAGCACCCCATCCAGCCGCCATTGCTCTCGTCAATCTACGTTCCACTGTTTCTTTAGTTCTTGTCTCGCGGCAGCACCTGTCCGCCGCCCCCTTCATCCTTTTTCTTCCCCACACAAATGTATTCAGAATGTTATCGAAGAATTCCACGAATGGAGTGAACAAATTAATTCCACGATTTCAAATGACATTTTGCATAACCTTAAATTACATTTGACTACTTCTTGTAATGGATGCGATGATGGTTTCCTAATTCATGACTGTACCAATGTGGACTTCATTGTACAACAAATAGATGCATTCGTGGAATGTTTTGACGATATTGATGATGATGATGATGAAACCACCCAATGTGGTCGTTATAATTGTCACAAATTTCCCAGAATAAGATTCCTGTGTGAATTTTTCAAACACAATCCTGATTTACTCATTCAGCATGATACAAAAAGTAAATAAAATTACCTTATAATAATATGTATTTCATTTAATTTCATTTCAAACTACGAAGTATTCCTGATCGTTCCCTCGCAATATAGACATATGTCTTACAATACCCTACCGTCTACAAAAGACTACAGTTTTATGAGAACCTTCTCGCGTGCTAACAAAGAAAAAAGACAAAGAAAAAAAGTTCACGAATGAGGCTATGAAGCCACTTGCACTACGTATTTGCTGGTGGTCGATGAGAGGTTTACTCAAATTGACAAGTTTCATTTCTGAAAACCACGAGATCGAATTCAAAACTATCGTTAAAGTGCGTTAATTCCAACTTCCCCCGTTTCGGACTTGAAATATTTTGAATTAACAACCGATTGCAGTGCCAGACCTCTCCTCCGACTGTAGATGATTTAGAATATGAAGGACGATCGAGACTCAAAGTATACGCGATCGGGTTCGATCCTTGTGACTTCGTGCATAAGGAACTTCATGTTGTCTGTATTGTAAGTTTAGAGAAACTGTTGGAGTTACAGTTGTTCGGATGAGCGGGAGTGCATCTGGGCTGGGGCGAGAGCGTGGGAGGTTCCGGTAGCTCCACCCCCAGTCGGGTCACAGGGTACAGGGGGTGGCCTGGGGGCAGTTACGCCATCTCCCACCTCCTCCCTTTTTCCGTATATAAGGAGTGGCCAAAGTGTGGAAAAGGAAAATTTCAATCACCAGATCGACCGTTGAGTCCTCGCAAGGGGACGTACGGAAGGCAAGTGTAGGGTGCGCCGACGGTTGACCGTTTAGTCCTCGTGAGGGGACGTGCGGAAGGTCTGTAACAACTTGGTGGAAGCACCCGCAGCCACAGCCCTCAGCGGCCACTCTTGGCCAACGCACCCGCTCCTCCGGTCAACGCTAAAGGCGCCCCTTTGCTCTGTAAGTGCCATATATGTCAAATAAATAGAGTATGAACCGTGACTGTTTTCCTAATCATTCCCTCACGGGAACCAGTCGTAGCCAGCACTACGACAAAACGCCCGCCCCGTAACGTCTTTATTTCTCTAAATTAACCCGTCTCTTTTCAATGCTGTGATGGGGCAAGGGGTGTGGGGGTCGGGTAGTTCAAATCCTTTATGAAGAAAAATCTTTTTCCGATTTTTCTTTAGTGTATAAGATTCCAAATTTTCTAAGTCCACACCGTGAGGGGGTTCGAGTCTCGTGACGTAGATAGAGCATGGGGTCGATTCCCGGTAATACCCGCCATTTTAAAACTCCCGCAATCAAAGTCGCAAGACCTGATTCTGATTCTTATACAATAATTCAGACTGAATTCAGAAAAATTCTACCTTTGCACTATTATCTCATTATTAGATCGCTTACAAACAAACCTTCAAAAAAGTAACGTAATAATGTTTACTTTTATGCAAGATTCAGTCACTCAGAAAACTAAAAGCATGTAGAGCAAACCTAGATTTAGAACAAACTGGGCACAGATTTATACTTGTATCGATTTACTTATACTTCGACATTCGGCCGAATGTCGAAGTATAAGTAAATATATTAATAACAATATAATTCGGCCGAATGTCAAAGTATAAGTAAATATATTAATAACAATATAATTGGTAACATTCATTCATAAGTGTTCTACCTTTCGGTAGGTTAGGCACAATCAAAAATCCCTATTAATAGCCACATCCTTCATATCCTTATATTTAACCCCACCCCTTATTTCATCCAACATCTTCTTTCTCTGTCTTCCCCTCTGCCTTTTCCCCTAAATTCTACCCTCCATTACAACCTTTACCAATCCCTTGTCGTGAGGACATTAATGAAAACCACAGGTTGGCCGTACAATTATTTTATTCACCAAAATATTACATAAAAATGAGCGTACCTTCGTATCCGCTAGGAGTCCTGATGTGGAGGGTAGTCTTGCGCGTAGACCGGTCAAAGGTGCGTACCGCAGACCGGGAGGGCAGTCCACTAGCTGGTTCGCTAGAGACCGGGGAATCAGTCTACCAGCTAATTCGCTGCAGACCAGGAGGAGGCCAGTCTAGCAAGCGAGTTCGCTGGAGACCAAAAATGATCTGCTTTACGATAGTTGACTATATACAGTTTTGGAACAGGGTTTGGAGGGGCCCCAGCGTGGTTAGAAGTGCAATGTGACTAATGTGGTCACGTGGTACGCGCATGGTTATAATTTTTACGTGCTTGCTGGAGGCCCCAGCGGAGTCACAGTGCAAGGGATCAAGGGGCGAGGTGTCCCATGTAGATCACACATGCTTATGGTTTCTACGTGCTCGCCGGAGGCCCCAGCGTGGTCAGAGAGCGCTTCGCGTCCAATGTGGATCGCGCATGGTTTTACGTATTAGATTGAGGCCCCCCCAACATCACCCCCTCGGCAGTTAAGACCCCGGGAGTTGACAGAGTAGGACTCCTAGTCGGTATGCGGAAATGCTCAAATCAGTGGTACAAAACAATCAAAGTAATTAAAAAATGAAAAAAATAACCTAGACAAAAACAAAAAATGCACAATACGTTCACTTTCGCCTCACAATGTCACAAGGAAATACACTTTACTACTAATTCCGTAAATACAAAAAAAAACAATTCACATTCGGATCGTTTGCAACACTGACAGTTTGGCATTTGTGTCAATCACTATCACCACACTATATGGTCGGTTCCAACGGAATTAGGGGAATCTGCTCTTCAGTCTGGGTGGTTTCTTACCAATGGTCTGGAGCTGCCCCCAATGGATGCAGAGTGGCCACCGATAGACGGTGGGAAATGGATGCAGAGTGGCCACCGATAGACGGTGGGAGGGTACCAACAGATGCATGGGATTCACCGGCGGATGCAGAGCGGACGCCGAAGGATGATGAGCAGCTACCAAAGAAGGCGAGGTGGCCGTGGAGAAGGGGAACAAAGCAGCACCCGCGACTCACGAAGCAGTAGAAACGGAAGGTGGAAGGCCGTAAGAGCCATTTCACACTTGCCCGGCAGCCGGCTAAACGGCACCGTTTACACGGTCGTTTATTGAAAGGCATATGGAGCCTTTCACACTTGCCCGGCAAGTGCCGTGTGCCGTCCAAACGGCGCACGGCACCGGATAGCAGCCCGGCCTTCCCACTACTTCGGACGGTTGCCGGGTCGTTTTCAGGCGGGAAATATAAAAGATTGTTCAATCCGAGCAATGTCCAGGTGAATCCAGGCGATTATTTGGCCCTTCTATTTAGAAATAATTGGATCGGAAAACGTTGTACTGTCTACGATAATAAGATTTAATAAGCTACGTATGTTTCGGTATTAAATATTATTTCTATTTCTCTTCCTCCTTTTCGCTCGTCGATACACTATAAAACACGCTATCATCTGCTCCCTTTCCATTTCTTCAGTAATATTTACAATATATCGTAGAATATGAAACAGGTGGGTGGATATGAAATTAAGGGACTTTGCCGTTTAAACGACTGCCGGATAGATGTGAAACCGCTCGCACCGTGTGTCGTCTATACGGTGCCGTTTAGCCGGCTGCCGGGCAAGTGTGAAATGGCTCTAAGAGGACACGCCTTCGCCGATTGTGGGCTTCCGTTGGGGAATGGCATTGGGCTCGGGAGGGGAGAGAGGGGGGTCGTGAGAGTCTGGTACTTCATCTGCCGCCACGGCGGTAAGAGTGCTACGGTTATCAATACAAAGGCGATGCTGGACAGTTCCTCCCTCATTCATACCCACCTTAATGGGGTAACTTCTAAGCCACACTTGCTCCGTATCTCGAACATTACATAATAAAACCGGAGCTTTTTCTTCGGGTGAAACTTTCACTAGAATGGGCAATATCATAACATCGCGACCGCCATCTACTAAAAGGACTTCTTTGTTTGCGAGTTGCTCGCACCTTGCTTCCAACAGAACAATTGAAAATGGAGGAACCCTTACGTTTTCCTTTATGCATACTACTTCGGGAACTACACTGTCATTCGATTGTATAGGAACAACTAATCGGCCTTGGACATCAGTCTGGTTTCCATTTATACCATTCAAACCCACTGATTCCCTACCGCAAACATCATGTGTTCCTAAACATTCTTCCTCTCTCAGTGTTGCGCCTGGCGCCATCTCCGCAATAAATCGGTTCCCTCCGTTTTCCCTTTCTTTTCCACATTCCTGCGTGAATTCTCTGCGTTGAAACACCTCCTGAAATCTCGCCGATTGTCCCTCGGCAATAATCGGTTCAATTAGAGGCCCGTCCTCATTTAGTCCTTCCCTTGGTTCAAATACCTCCAGAAATATCGCCGATTGTCCCTCGACAATAATCGGTTCAATTAGAGGTTCGCCCTCATTTAGTCCTTCTCTTGGCTTAAATACCTCCTGATATCTCGCCGATTGTCTCTTGACTATACTCGGCTCAATCAGAGGTTCGTTCTCATTTATTCCTTCTCTTGGTTGCACAGCTGCCCTCTCACACACAAATTGATTCCACTCATTCTCGATCATCTCTGCCGCGTTGTCGTCATACTTAAGCTCGGACTCATTGTAAGCAAATTGTTCTGATTGAGTTTCAGATGGATGCTCGAAAAAAATATAGTCTATTGCAGGTCTAGAGGCTTTACTTGTTGCCAATACCACTCGGTGATTTTCCCCTATTGTTAAGCTAGAATTGTCAGGGCTTATTTTGCAACCATACTTTTGCATAAAATCCAGTCCTAAAATTCCATCGTAATTCGTGTTACCTAGATCTGCAATGATAGCGTCATGAGGATAGCTACGTTTATCGATAACAAGAGGAATAACGGATTGTCCAGAGACGGTGATGGGATGACCTAACGCACTGAGAATTGAGGTCTCGTATGGCTGAATGCTGAGATACGACGACGGAAAACATCTCTGATGAATAATAGTGACCGCTGCGCCGGTATCGACAAGAAATCTTTGAGGTTTACTTAGAATGAATCCATCTACCACTAGGCCTGCCGCCGGAGTCACAGCTGAGATTAATTCGGCCCCGACCGTGTGGTCGGGGAAAGTGCGTTTCCCTGAGCCGATCCCGAATTCATTTGAGAGCAATCGAGCGGTCGATACCCCGGCTTTCTGCAAATGCCGCATATCAAGAGTGGGCATGTCCGCGAAAAATGACCCGTTCTTCCGCAATTATAACAATTTCGCGGCCTAGACTGACAAAATCGCGCAATATGGTCTGGTTGGCCGCAGTGATAGCACTTGCGGACCGTCCTTCTGGAGGACTCTGCGGGAGGAGAATTCGCAAGGCCCCGTTGTCCCGTATTTACTGTATTGACTTGCCTTTGTTCTGAGGAAGTGGCGTAATTCGGGAGTACAAAAGGGTTTTGGGGGATATTAAGATTTCGTGGCTGAGCGTAGGCAGCATAATTTTGCTGCAATGAGTGAACCTCAGCGTACTTGTGCGCGTAATTACGTGCGTTTGCTTCTTCGAGGAGAGCGAAATTTTCCGCTTCCAACATACTGGCCGGGTTACGCACTAAAACGAAGCGCCCTATTTCCTCCCGTAGTCCCAACAAAAATTGTGATAATAGCCGATGTTCGATCATGCGTTTAGTCGCCTCTGATTGGGGATCATAGGAGATCTCTTTAAGATCTCTCGCGATTTTGCGGAGCCTAGTCGCATAAACAAAACGGATTCTAAATTTCCCTGCACACAGGTGTTAAACATGCGCTCAGTTACAAGTGGTGACGATTTACATGCGAATCTGCGTTTGAGGCATGAGGAAAAAAGTTCGTATGATTCAAGGACATGGGGGTTCGCCTGAACAAACTCAGCTGCCGTGCCTGCTAGCCTAAGTCGCGCGACACAAAGTGTTTGAGGCTCGGTCCATGAACTCAATTGACTCGTTAATTGCACGTTCTCAAGAAATTTTCGACGTCGGAGACGTCGTCGTCTCCGCTAAAACACGGAATGAAATAGATTTGGTTGCCCGCTGCAATAGGGGAAGGGGTGGAGTAAAGAGAAGGAGCAGCGGGGTGCGGAACCATAGGGGTCGCCTCCGTAGGGAGTACGTTAATTCTTGGGAAAAAATTGTCGGAATCAGAGAGTGGACGCGCGTATTCAGAAGGAATTGCGCGGGGGTCGGTATTAGAGTCTTAGGACGAGGGAGCCCGAACGCCATCGTCTGAAGCGGCCGCGTCGAGAGATAAGAACGGATTTGTTTGCGGAGGAAGAGAAGGGGGAGCGGACGGCCATGGTGAAGAAGGAAACGATGCGCAGGCGAAGGGGACGAAAAAACGAAACGAGAGGAACACGAAGAAGGATATGAAAGCGGTCCTAATAGAGTTCGTAAAAAAAAACAATAAAGCGAATTTTACGAATATTTAAAAGTTACTAGAGGCAAATAAACACTGTAAGCAAAACCCGAATACAATCCCCGCAATGTAAAATATATCACAAGACGTTCGAAATACAGAAAACCCAGATTTACTCATAAAATCGCCCTCGTTATTTTGGAAAGAACGGTCGTTTTGCAACTAAACTTCGCACACTAGCAGAACAACTTTAGAATCTCATCACGAATGATTTAAAAAAACTAACAAGTCTTTCCAAATTAATCTCGGGATTATTATCCAACACGGCACTCAGGGACGTTCTCCGACACACAGGACACTATTTAATGTCTAACTATCATGGAATACGACACGTAAGGACGTTCTCCGACACACATGATACTAACTTATTTCCTAATCATCACTGAATACGACACGTGGGGACGTTCTCCGACACACCTGACACCATTTAATGCCGTGAGGACATTAATGAAAAACACAGGTTGGCCGTACAATTATTTTACTCACCAAAATATTACATAAAAATGAGCGTATCTTAGTATCCGCTAGGAGTCCTGATGTGGAGGGTAGTCTTGCGCGTAGACCGGTCAAAGGAGCGTACCGCAGACCGGGAGGGCAGTCTAGTCTAGTCTAGTCTAGCTAGTTCGCTGCAGACCAGAAGGAGGCCAGTCTAGCAAGCGAGTTCGCTGGAGACCAAAAATGATCTGCTTTACGATAGTTGACTATATACAGTTTTGGAACAGGGTTTGGAGGGGCCCCAGCGTGGTTAGAAGTGCAACGTAAGTGCAATGTGACTAATATGGTCACGTGGTTCGCGCATGGTTATAGTTTTTACGTGCTCGCCGGAGGCCCCAGCGTGGTCAGAGAGTGCTTCGCGTCCAATATGGATCGCTCATGGTTTTACGTATTAGATTGAGGCCCCCCCAACACCCTCTCCCCTCAATATTTGGCCCACCCATTTCTTCTGACGATGCTTAATCACGTCAATTAAAGCCCTCTCCTCCCCAACCATCTCTAACACCTCCATGTTTGTTTTCCTATAAACCCAACTAACTTTTTCCATTCTACGACACACCAACATCTCGAAGGCCTCCAATCGCTTGACTTCTGCCTTTCTCAAGGTCCACGTTTCGCACCCATAGAGCAACACACTCCAGACCAGGGATTTCACCAATCTTTTCCTGATTTCTTTATCAAGACCTTTGGTCATTAATTCATAAAGGCTTCCTTCGCTAAGGCTATTCTTTTACGAACCTCATCTTTACATCTTCCGTCCCAAGAGAGAGTACTTCCCAAATAAGAAAATTTGTCTACCTGCTCTAGTTTTTCCCCATCCACCCTATGGTTAAATTTGCTTTCTTTCCTTTAGTGAACCTCAGAACTTTAGTTTTACTTACATTAATTTTCATACCAAACTCCCTTGCTTTATCGTTAAGAGCATTTACTAAAGTTTGCAAACCCTTTACGGAATCACAGACAATAGCTTGATCGTCAGCATACCTTACAGACTTCACTACTTTCCCACCAACCTTTACTCCCTTGTCTATTTCTTCCCAGGCTTCTTGCACCATTTCCTCTGCATATATATTAAAAAGCGTTGGTGACATAAGACACCCTTGTCTTAACCCCCTACCCAATTCAGCCCAATCCGATTCCCCATCAGCTATCCTTACGCAGGCTGTTTTATTCAGATAAAAATTTTGAATTAAACATCTATCTTTCCAGTCTAACCCATATTTCTTTAATATTGTCGCGTCCGCGACCACGGGAAAGAAAGGATAAAGGACTCGCCAGGGTCAGGAACCTTCCTGCTTGGGTGGGCGGAAATCCCACAGCGGGTTTTTCCGAGGTTGAGGATAACCGAAATAACGGGACAGGAGGGAGGCTGGAGGGAAAGCGCGAGCGGAAGGCAGTTGGGTCTTGGGGAGAGTGAGGGACGTACGTGGAGTATCTGGGAGTGTGAATTTGAGGAGAATTAAGTTTTTTATTTCATTGTTACTCGGTATTTTCATCAAGCACCCAGGGCAAGAACCCAACCTCCGAGGACCTGAGCCCTCCTTCATCAGCTCAGGTGGTGGCAGCATAGCGCTACCATACCGACAGTCGGTCGGTCGCGACATTTGGTGGCAGCAGGTGGGATTAAATCATCCACGGAAGAAGCCCGGGGACGGCGGCGCTCCAAGTGATCACGCCGCCGGCGCTAGGAAGTGCCGAGAGGAGGAAGAACGGACGCGGAGAGAATCGGTGGTTACGGAAGGAGAGGAATGACGGCGACTACGGGGACACAAGCTGAGGAGGCGATGGCTGGCCCGAGCTTCGGATCGTTGGTTCACTTGGTCGGTGAATTCTCCGGAGAAGAGGGAAGTGATGTGGAGTGTTTCCTTGAGGCCCTGGAGGAAATAGCAGGGATCGGGAAATGGAGCGATTCCTTAAAAGTCAGCATCGCGAAACTGAGGCTAAGGGGGACCGCTCAAATATTCCTGAGGCATCACCCAGTGCTGAGTGCTACGCCGAAATGGGCGGAATTTCAGGAGACCCTCCGCAGTCGCTTTAAGGCCAGGGAATCATATTCATCGGCTCTAAGTCGGCTGATGACGTGCACTCAAAGAGCGGGAGAAAACTCACAGGAATTCGCAACGCGACTACGAGCAGCGGGAGTAAACACGCTGAAGAAAACGGGGGATCCTAAAGAGGATGCGATTCGGTGGACGATTCACAACGAGAATCTCTTGGCCCAATTTTTAAAGGGACTTCGTTCGGGGATTAGGCGGTTCGTTCTGTCCCGTGATCCGAAGACGTTGGACGAGGCGATTCGCGTGGCCGTACAGGAGGAAGAAAACGAGGCGATGACAAGTCCTCGCAGCTGTTTCTGCATCGGAGAGGACAACGACGAATTCGTGGCGCAGGTAACGCGCCCACCGAGCCCTCAGACCTCAACGTATCGCAGGAGGACGGGGGAGGAGCCGGAGCGGCGAGGGAGATTTCCGTGGGCTACACAAGAGCCGCCCGTAGGCGGATCGAGTTGTTTTACCTGCGGGAGGATTGGACATTATTCTCGCGAGTGTCCGGAGGTTATCTGTCATCTGTGTGGAGTGAAGGGGCACCTTTCGCGGAACTGCCGTGGTGGTTCGAGACTCCCCAATGAGTGTTATTCCCAACGCCCCAGGGGTTCCCCAAACGGGTCTCCCTCCGCAACGCGCCCCTTGTTCGCGGAGGCGAATCGTCAACATCAGAGGCGATAGACAATAAGGGGCTTAATATAATGATTCCTGCTCTTCATTATCCGGAATCCATTGAACAAGTCATAGAAGTGGAGATGAATGGGAGCGAAAGAAGAATTCGTCTCCTTGTTGATACGGGGTCCTCCGTATCTTTAATTAGGGAGTGTATCGCCGCGACGACGGAAGTTAACACACCTACCGTTCGGCTCCTCGGAGTAACAGGGCATCAGCTTCCCGCATTGGGCACCACGGATATGGATCTGATAATTGGGAATCGGAGAATCCGCCACCCGTTTTACATCTGTGGAGAAGGGATGACGATTAAAACGGACGGGATTATGGGGTGGGATCTTCTGCGGCGATTGGGAGCAGTAATCGACGTAAAGGACGGGGTGTTGCGGCTGGGCTCAAAGGAAATCCATTTCGAGGGCTCACATAGAAATGAAGGAGGGGAACTTGCGATGGCTCTGCGGACAGAGAGCGGTGCAGCGGAGACTCGCGCGGATAAAAGGGTGCTTCGAAGGGATGAATTTTCGGAGAATTCAAAAGACATGGAAAAGAGATCGAATAAATGTGATGAGATAGGGTTACGTGTGGTGTTATGTGAGGATATTGTTCTACCGCCAAGGTGTGAGATGGTGTGTTTTGGCCGTCAGAATTCTGCGGTTGGGGAGGGCAGAGAGCTCATCATGGAACCGACGGAAGTACTCGTGCACGGAGTAATCGTCGGACGGAGCGTGATAGCGGAGAGGGAAGATCTGATGGTGCCGCTGAGGATAAGCAATGTGAGTGGGGCTGAAGTGAGGGTATATAAAAATACCAATGTAGGCGTTTTATTTGATGTTTCCGTTGAGGAAAGGGGTACTATTGATTGTGGGGATGTCGCTCACATAAATGCGCTGGAGGGTCTTGAGGAAGAGCTGAATGCGTTGGAGGATGGGGAGAGGAAGCCGTTGGAGAGTCTCCTCCACGAATTTAAGGACGTTTTTCGGCCCTTGGGCACCGGCCTCAGCTGCACCCATCGCGTGAAGCACCAAATAAGCACGGGGGACGCTGCTCCGGTGCGACAGGCGCCTTATCGGGTCCCACACTCACAGAAGGCGGTGATAAAAGAACATGTGGAGGAGATGCTTAAACAGGGAGTGATTAGGGAATCAGTATCTCCGTGGAGTGCACCCGTGGTGTTAGTGGCGAAGAAGGGAGAGGATGGGAAAACAAAAACAAGGTTCTGCACCGACTTCCGAAGGCTCAACGCGGTGACTAAGAGGGACGTTTACCCCCTCCCCAATATACAGGAGACACTGGACCAGTTGGGAAGCGCCCGATATTTCTCGACCTTGGATTTGGAGAGTGGATATTGGCAGATCGAGGTTGAACCGCGGGACCAGGAAAAGACGGCATTCTCCACGCCCGACGGGCATTACGAGTATTTGAGGATGCCGTTCGGACTCGCCAACGCCCCTAGTACTTTCCAACGGTTAATGGATGCAGTGCTCACGGGCCTTCGGGGGGAGCGTTGTCTCGTGTATTTAGATGATATTATTGTCTTTGGGAGGGACGTGGATGAGCATAACCGGCGGCTAAGGGATCTGTTGGAGAGGCTTCGAGAGGCGAATTTGACATTAAACCCTCGAAAGTGTCAGTTGATGCTTACGACGGTTAAATACTTGGGACATGTTGTGTCAGCGGAAGGGGTAAAGCCTGACCCAGAAAAAGTGCAAGCGATCCGTAATTTCCCGATTCCGAGGAATCTCCGAGAACTTCGCGGGTTTCTTGGACTCGTGGGTTATTATCGGAGATTCATCCCATCGTTTGCGAGAATAGCCAAACCCCTCACCGAGATGACCAAGAAAAATACGGCTTTTAAGTGGAGTGACGAGGCAAACAAATCCTTCTCAGAACTATGCGCCGCCCTTTGTGAAAAACCGGTGTTACAATACCCCGATTTTGGTGAACCTTTCATCCTTGCTACGGACGCCTCCGGTGCCGCTCTAGGAGCTGTGCTATCACAAAAGGTTAATGGAAGGGAACATGTGATCGCATATGCCAGCCGCCAATTAAATAGAGCAGAATCGAACTACAGTGCGACGGAAAGAGAGTGCCTCGCGGTAGTGTGGGCCATAAAACACTACCGGTGCTATGTGTATGGGAGGAAATTTACTATTGTCACCGACCATAGGCCCTTGAGATGGCTATTGTCCCTGAAAGACCCTTCTTCCCGCCTCACCCGCTGGGCCCTCCTACTTAGTGAATACGAGTTCGAGATAATCCATCGCCCAGGGAAACAACACGTAAACGCCGACGTGTTATCAAGGACCGCGGTCAATGCGATCGCGCCGGAGTACGAGCCGGTTTGGGACCGCCAGCTCATTAAAGAGGAGCAGGGGAAGGACGAGTACGCGGCAGGCGTTCTTCGCGATCTGGAGGAAGGAGAGCTGGGAGAGACATTTTTTAAGGACGACGACGGAATCCTTTACCGGACCCGAAGCGGTGAGCAGAGGCAAGATCAAGTGGTCGCACCCGCATCCATGAGGGGGCGGATTCTCCGAAGTTACCACGACTCTCCATGGGCGGGGCATCTGGGGATTCGCCGTACAACGGATGCAATCAGCGCCCAATTTTGGTGGTCGCGATTGAAAGCGGATGTGAGGACTTACTGCCAGGCTTGCGCCTCATGTAATGAGAGGAAAACCCCGCACGGGAGGAAACGCGCTCCTCTTCAAAGGTTTCAGGAGGTCACGAGGCCATTTGAGAGGACATCCATGGACATAGTCGGACCGCTTCCCACCTCAGATAAGGGAAACCGATTTATTTTAACATTCCAAGACGCCTTTTCCAAATATCCGGAAGCAATTCCCTTACCCGACCAGAAGGCGGACACAGTGGCGCGTGCGTTCGTCGAAAATGTAATTGTGCGTCATGGGGCGCCAGGACAACTTCTCACCGACCGGGGGGCGAATTTCCTTTCCAAAGTAATGAAAGACCGTTGTGTACTTCTGGGGGTCAAAAAACTGCAAACCACCGCTTACCATCCTGCGTGCAATGGCTTGGTGGAGAGGAGTCACCAAACATTCGCAGAAATCATCTCCCACTTTGTGCGGGATGATCAAAGGGATTGGGACACTTGGGTGCCTTACGCCCTTCTGGCTTATCGGAGCACCACCCACAGCTCCACCGGCGAGACCCCATACTTCCTTCTCCATGGACGGGACATCGAACTCCCTTTCGACGACATCCTCACCCCTCTAAGGCGGGACTACAGTGTGGATAACAATTATGCCACCGAACTTCGGGCGCGGCTTAATATTGCGTTCGAGAGGGTGCAGTCGCGGCTAAATCTTAGCGCGGAGAGGCAGGAGCGGCAGTACAATAAAGGCAGTCGGGAGGTCTCCTTTCAGCTTGGAGATAAGGCGTATTTACAGGACCACACACCACGTCCAGGATTGAGCAAGAAGTTTGCGAAGAGGTGGAAGGGTCCGTATCGCATTATAGGGAGGAGAGGGGAGGTCTCCTTCGAGATCCAGCACCTCCTCAATGCGAGGGATAGGCAGTGGGTGCACGCCAACCAAATGAAAGGGTACAAAGGAGCGTCGGCGCCAGAGAGGGAAGAAGAGCCTGCCCAGCACCCCACTGTGAGGGTCAAAGAGAGGCCAGGTACCATCCATCCCCCTCCCCCTTACGTGTGGGAGGACAATGAGGCGACCAGAGCAACTCAACCCCAGGCCATCGACCCACCACCTCGCCCGCGAAGCCCGTACCTGCTTAGGAGCCGAGGTCCAGCTCCGGTAGCCGAATAAATGCAAACCGCCTTTCGGAAGACGGTTTGATTTTCTTAAGGGGGGAGTAATGTCGCGTCCGCGACCGCGGGAAAGAAAGGATAAAGGACTCGCCAGGGTCAGGAACCTTCCTGCTTGGGTGGGCGGAAATCCCACAGCGGGTTTTTCCGAGGTTGAGGATAACCGAAATAACGGGACAGGAGGGAGGCTGGAGGGAAAGCGTGAGCGGAAGGCAGTTGGGGTTTGGGGAGAGTGAGGGACGTACGTGGAGTATCTGGGAGTGTGAATTTGAGGAGAATAAAGTTTTTTATTTCATTGTTACTCGGTATTTTCATCAAGCCCCCAGGGCAAGAACCCAACCTCCGAGGACCTGAGCCCTCCTTCATCAGCTCAGGTGGTGGCAGCATAGCGCTACCATACCGACAGTCGGTCGGTCGCGACAATATCCCCATCAGTTTTGGCCACTGTACTCTATCAAAAGCCTTTTCAAAATCTACAAAACATACACATAAGTCCCTCTTAAATTCCTGTCTTCGTTCCGCAAGTACTCTCATCACCCCAATTGCATCCCTCGTTCCTTTTACCATAATTGGTAACATTATATTTATAACAAAATAATTATACAGAAGTGCAAAAGCTACTTAAAGAAGACGATCAAAATAAATATCATGATTAGAGATCCATAAACTCACTAGTGAACTCATCAATTGCAACTAAGCTTAGTGAATGAGCCTGTATACATGCCAATAGTTCTTTGGTTACGAATCTCATTTTGCGGCGGGAAAATCAGATTTATCAATAAACAAATCTTACTAGTTCCTAAGAAGAGACAATTGAACATATATATTGTTATAAAAATCCGAAAAAGGTACTTAAGTACATCGCTGGTGCTAGATTCTCTCTTTTGCAAGGGTTAGTGAGCTAAATTCGGACTCATTACAAATTCGCAATCTAAAATGGAGTATCGCAAAGAAGAAAAAAGAGCGGAGGAAACTTTCTGAAGGGGAAAATTTTATTCACACCTAAAGTATGTTTAATTTTACTAAAATTTTAAAATTTACAGTTCTTTCCCTTCTATGATATGGCCTTCGACCAATTAGCATCTACACATATTGATTTAATTATTGAAAACGTACTTTAACTACAACGTAAAGATGATCAATCAGAGTTCCCCATGCCAACTGACGTCCTACTAGTGATTAACCACGTGATCTTTCATCGGTATGCCTGCACGGTACAGCAAATAAAGAATACGTCTTGCATTATAAAAAGGATTATCGAAACATTTCAATTTAAGTACAGCATAATAAATTATCCGCACACTTGAAGGAGCGGGAAAAATCTATAAAAGTAAGAAACAAAAAGTATTAAAATGACTTCCAAATGACCTGTAGGATCTATACCACATTAAACCGTGCCCGGTTTTAGGGTAAAATCCGCAAAGTTATATACAACGACGTATAGCGTCCGCTTTTCTAACGCGGAATTATTTATTTCCCCCTTAATGGCATCCAAAAACTATCCTAAATCCGAGAAAACATAATATTCCGTTGAGCAATATTTTGTTGTTGGAAATATTACATCTGGAGGGGAAAACTCCTTATATCGATTTGTGTTTGCCTCAGTGAGGATCTTTGTTCGAGTCCCAGCCAAGACACTATTTTCCCACCCGATCCCTATCACACGATTCGTTTGCGGGGATTTCAGGTTTGATAACAGCGTTACGGCAATGATAGATTCCCTCGGTTGGAATTCACTACAGATGAGAAGATCTGAATATCGTCGGAAACTTTTCGAAAAGTTCATTCGTTCAGAATTTATAGACGAAGTAAGTGAAATGTTAGTGCCAGGAATGAGCGATCTCCGAGAGGTATCGACGAAGCGTTATAGCGAAGTAATCGCAAGGACGGATAATTACTTTTGGTCGTTTTTTCCCCAGGCTATTAGAGATGCTAATAGGGATGAATGAATAATGGTGGTGTATTGCACCCCCTGCCACACGCCTCTGGCGGCTCGCGGGGTATATATCTAAATCTATTTTTCACTTCTTGTACAACCTCAATATTGTATCTTCATTTTCATATCTGTGTAGAATTGATTGAAAGAGATGTATTTTCACTTGAACAGTTTTTATTGCAAAAGGAAGCATCAATCTTAATTTTCAATATTTTTTAAGTGAAAGTGTATGTCCCTTTCTCTTCTCCCAGAAAATAAACATTTTGGTTATGATCTTTCTAAACTCATAGAGCAAAAGCATAATTTAATTTTCGTGCAACTGCACTCCAGTGCAACTTCTGCGGCTCAAATATTATATTTATTCCATCATAACTCACGATAATCCACTCTCTGCTGTGACAGAAAATTAAATGCGTAACTTCCCATTGCTACATAAAACGCAAAGGCATAATTTCAATTTAAAGACGGTGTAAACCGCATCACGCATCAGTGTAATTTAATTAGTGAAACCGAAAGACGCCTGCAACGATTAATATAATTCGAAGCGCAATCGATTTAAAGATTTGACCATCTTAATTATACATCATTAAATAGTTTTGTCTCAAACAGAGATGAGTCGTTTGAGCTCTCTTTCCCCTTGATGAGTTTGAGGGACCTGACCACCGATAAGAATATTCCATAGCGCAATTAGACCGAATGTCTTAGCCTGCTTTTCTGGTGGCTATTCTATCCCTATGGGTAGTAGATAAGGGGTGACGTTGAAGGTGGATTTCGCAATCATGAAATATAAAATGCTTTGCGTGTAGTCATGTTTTGGCCTTCATTTTCAGTTCTTCACGTTCAATCGAGTTGTTCACATCGAAAACATATCTTTCAGAGGACTTACCTATTTTGGTATATTGCAAATTCGTGTTTCGTGCTCTATCACTAAGAAATTGTACTTCCAGTTTTTCTTGCTGAACATACAAGGATTTTAGTTGGTTTAGGAAGTGCTGCGGAAATAATTCGAGTGTCGCGCAAATGCCCTAAGAAATATTGTGGAATTGTGACTGCAGTGCTCATTTCTAAAATATAATTAATTTTCAAATTACACTTAATCCACTCAGTTACCGGAGTGTGTTAGGCGAAAAAATATACGTGTTAAGAGGTGTTGCTTTTGTGACTGAAAATGATACTGTGATGTTGAGCAATTACTTGACTTTTTTTCGCCACCAGTGGTCATCAGATATGTTGTAATTTTTTCGCTTAAAATACATTTTTGTAACGAGTGCTACGATTTGTTATTTAAAAGCGTTATTTGAGGAAATCTAAAGAGGTAAGAAAATACTATCCATTGTTTCTATGCGAGGTACTTCATGCCGTATTTTTTAACGAATTGCTATTTTTTACTGTAAATATATCAAGTGACTTATCATATTTCTCACCTTTTTTCTATATTTTTTATGAAAATTATTATTACTTCAGTTTTTCTGAACAGAGACTTCGCGGAAACTTATTTCCTACCGTACTTTAAATTAATCAGTGCATCGTAAATGCCAGGATTTTATTCCTTTAGGGAAACTAACGCAAAATACGGAAGTTCTCATGTTCCAGTAATTCGCTTTTTATTGAATCACAATGATATTAAAACAAAAGACCTTAAATTAACTAATGCATTAGCTGATATATTGACGATCTATAGATTTTATCTAATCACATGTAAAAAAGTAATTCTTTAGAATCGAAGAGTATATTCTGCTGAAACATCCAAACTTAAATTGCTCATAACTGTTGTATTGTTTTATCTAGAGAAACGACTGAAAGCTATCAATTTTATCTTTAGCATAATAGTTGTTTAAAATAATGTGGCTACGAAGGAGTCAAACTGTTATTCTTTTCATTATATGTCCACACGATCTAATTAAAACATTGCGTCTGGAAAGCATTATTATTAAAAATAAGATTATTAAATACATCCGTTTGTTTTTTAAATTAAAGTTAATTATAATGAAAATAGACTTTAATTTGACAGCACTACGAAAGTCGTTTTTCGGTATTTTCTTGATATTTATTATGAAGCTTTGATAAAAAAACTATTAACTCTGGTGATCGATATAATTTAAAACACGATTTTCAAGTATATCTTTTTGTTTTTGTTTAAATGAAATATGGTTATAATGAAAATAGGTTTTACTTTGACTACTATCTTGACTACGTAAGTCTTTTTCTTGCTATTTTCTTGATTGTAAAAAATTTTAAAATAAACTTCTCGTTAAAGAAACTTTTGATGTAAACTATAATTTCCGATACGCGATATTATTTAAAAATCGACTTTTAAATGCATTGAATTTTCATTAATATGAAAGTGGACTATAATGTATGTAGATTTTATTTTGACATGAAACAATAAATTCAAAATGCTATTTTTTGCATAATATATTATTTAATTATCATTACACTTAATACAAGGTATAGGTACTGAACAAACAATCTTATATAAAACGTGAATTGGTAAAAAGAAAAGAGATACTGGCAAATAAAGTAATATGTAAAATAAAGAATAAATTAATATTAACCAGAAAAGTCAGGGAAAACAGGATAAGGTCCACGTAGGCCTTTCCTATCTCATCTACTAGTTCCTGCTTTTAAATTTTTGTATGGTATGCTTATGTTAATATTATATAGACAAATTTAAACTATATATAGGTACAAAATAATAAAAAAGGCACAGAAAGTGTGATAACATTTAATATGTTTTGTTCCATACTTATAAGAAGTCACTTAAAAATGGTCCTTAAGTCTCAATTTATAGACAAAGTCTCTCTTTGGAGCTACAGCCCTATGTGAGCCTCCACTTCTCCACAATTTATTAATTCACTATATTTACATTTCATTGATATTCCTAGACCGAATTTGAAGAGTAACAAAATGGCGAGTTTACGAGGTCCCCAAAAAAGTGTGGATTTTGATGCTCGCAAGCTAACTAAAACGCTAATTTCTCAAGGTGTTTAATACATGCAGTACATCACATAGACTCATCTTTCCTAAATTGAACTTCTTTTCCAACAGAATATAAACCTATTAGAACAACAGTTATTTAGAAAATCTTTGTCTAAGTCTATATCAGAACTCTGCAAGCCGCCTTTCGGCCTGTGTTGATTGGAACTAAACCACTTTTGGGTTTTACGCATCAAGTGTAATTCTTATTATTACACATTTTGATACACTCACCAACAAATTCCTTAGAGTGTTGCTTTCCACGAATTCCTTTGGTGCATCATAAAGTTAGTGTTGGGACTGGTGGGGTCTTCAAAGTTTGAGGTACAATTTACATTGATTTCCATCACTTATGACTGGGGCGTTTATCAATTTGATGCCTAGATGAATGTATTATCCTAAAAGAATAGTCTTTAAATTTTAGACCCAAATAACGGTTGGGAAGTGATAGTATATTTACGTAATACTTTTATAGTATTTTAAGGTTTAAAAATAGAAAAATTTTGTGAATGTTGATTTCACAGTTTTAATTGAAAAATATTCCATTGTACATTTGATCATGACCAAATGTATCCAAAATTCATCCAATAAAAATTAAAACTACCAATGCATTTCCTCATACTTATTTTTAATTTTTCCAAATTGATACAGTTGGACTTTTTTGGATAATATCTCATTTTCAATTAAATTAGGTACGTAATGTATGTATTAAATTATTATTGATCTAAATTTCAAACATTATGGTTCAACAGAACGACGTGGATTCAATAATGCTTACATACTTTAGTGTTGCTTATTTATTAGAAAATGAAATCAAGACCCGTCATGCATGACGGGGAGTTTAATAGTAGATTTAATATATCCCACAAACAATACCGTGCATGTCAGTTAAAAGTAGAGCATTATATGTTTACAAATGATGGAACCATGTCAGACGATAAAATCCAATAACAGGTAATGCAAGGTATCCATAATTAATTACATTAGTGACTCAAATTGTGAAAATTATCACTTTTAATGGGTAAGAAAATTCATCCAATTGTATTTGAGGAAATAAAAAATAGAATAATCAAACTCACTCCTAATAACAAAATCTTCACTCATATGAGCGATGATTTCATGAGGGATCATGAAGTGGAGCTTGTCTCATTGGAATGGATAATGATTCAATTCAATTCAATCTTAGTTTCATGGGACTAACCCAATATACAAAAATCAAAGTACAAAACAGCACAGCTTAATGTTTAAAATAACAAAGCATTAAATGTAGTGAATCAACTAATGGATAATAAAGGAACAAGACAAAAATCAGAAAAATGAAACAATAGGAAAAAGTGATCAATATTGCACTATATTGCTGATAATTATATCATTACATTCTGCATGCATTTTGGTAGTATTTTAACATTAAATATGTTCACATTTTCTGCTTAAAGATACATAATGAATAATAAAAAATATTACTATCAATTACACATGAAGCACTATTTTATAATCTTAGTAACCTGGTAATGAGATTATTAAAAGAAACATTATTCCTATAGAACCTAACATAAAACATATTGTGACTTCTTGTCGAGGTAGCCAAGCCGTTTAAACTAATCCTCTCCAAGCAATGGGTGCAGCTTATCGTATCATTACATAGTTACATAAAAATATTAAATCATTTAGTTTCCTTCTCACAGATAGAGGGCGAATATCCAATATCAACATAGTTTCAATGTAAGGGGTACATTTAGTTATAAATCCAGCATAATGATTTACAATTCTTAAAAACTTATTCTGTATCCTTTTGATGAGATTAATATTAACATTGTGAAATGGATTCCAGATAATAGAATTATATTCAACTTTAGGATGGACAAGCAAAGTGTTCAGAACTTTAAGCAAATAAATATTTTTGTATCAGAGACTGTCCTGCTAACAAAACATAGCATGCGCAGTGATCTTGATACAATATGTTCAATATGTGCATTGAATGATAGGGAGTTATCAAAATAAACACCAAGGTCTTTCTCAATAGAAAATCTGGGAATAACTTCTTCATTAATTAAGTAATTAAAATTAAGGCATTGCTTCTTGCGAGTAAAGAAAATTACATTGCATTTTATATAATTTAGTGTCATGAGATTAATTTGACACAACTCGGATATCTAGAGAATACATTTCAACAGCAATAAAAATCTTGCGGAGAGTGGATGTTGTTATATAATTTGATGTCATCAGCATGCATCAGATGAGGAATGGGGTGAATGAATTGGCTTATATAATTTAAAAACAATAAGAAAAGAACAGCGCCTAGATGTGACCCTTGCCAGATAATACAAAAATTTTGAGAGATAACAATGTTCAGTTTAACCTGCTGTTTACGATGCAATATATAGCTCTGAATCCAATTTAAAATGCTCCCATGAATGCCAATAAGTCCTAACTTATGAAGTAATGATTCGGAATTTACCTTATCAAAAGCTTTAGCAGAGTCCAATAGATGGCAAAAAACTTGCTGATTTACATCAAGAGAGTTGCTTATAAACTGATAAAAAATGGCCAAATTAGTTGAAGGGGACATTCCTTTTCTAAAACCATGTTGCTCAAGAACCAATATATGACATGGGAGATAAAGAATTAAGGGTTAGCTTCTCCATAATTTTGGCAAGTACAGAATGAATGGTTATAGGTTGATAGTTATATCACATTTATCCCCAGACTCAAATATGTGTATCACAAAACTGGTTTTATAAATATCTGGAAGAACAACCTGGGTAAAAGATTTGTCAGTTAATATAAATAGAGGGTAAGATAAAACAGATGAACAGTTTTTCAGGATTATAGCTGGGATATGATCATGACCACATCCTACATGTGTGGTAAGGTTTTTTAATATATTCTCAATAACATCCACTGTCACTGATAAAGATAAAGAGCCAAAATTTATATGAGTTTCAAATTTATAATTGGGAAACCCGAGGAAAATGTCATAGCAGTTTGTATTCTTTTGTGTAAATATGAAATATATTTGTACATTTTATGAAAATGAGAATGATGCAAGTTGATAAAATTTAATATTTGTATTCTGATATGTTTGAAAGATGCAATGAGTCAAACATAACTTACAACAATATCAACTTATCATCATCATAGAAATTTCATCCATTCAAAGATCAGATTTGCCTTGTTTTCCATTTTTTCATCATGAAAATAGTATGGCATCCAAGCAGATTTTGAGTAAATTGTTTGTCCTTGCATTTTTCATCATACAGTATTTAACTTTACTTGAGTATTTATGGATGTTGCCTAGATTTGAATTTGTGGCAGAGTTTTGGTATCTTTAAGAGAGTTATAACTTTTGCCACCCAGAATTATGTAGATAAAGTAGCGTAAGTACAACACACTGAATCCAATTGAAGTAAATTACATTCTTGACAAGGTTATTAATAAAATACTCTGTCCCCTACAAAACCCAGCCATTATTATTTGAAAATCCTTTTATTTTCCATTATTGTTAACTTTGTTGAATGTGATTCCTTTAAGTATCACAATCTTGTAGCTAATTTATCTTGGATTGATGAGTAGTGTGATCTAAGGAAAGATTTGATAAGAATTTATTCTTCAGTCATTGCCATCTGCTGAGCATTCCTCAATGGAGTTTCTACTGTGGTTGTGGTGGTTGAGTTTATGGTGGTCTGGTTTATGGTGGCTTGGTAGGTTTGAAGACTTGGTCGTACATACTTACATTTTACCTTATGGCCATAATTTCTCTAGAAACAAATCATGTGATGGAATCTGAAAACCAGTTTATCTGGGCAAAGACTGTATTCACACAGCAGGTGAAAATTATGAATTACCAAATATTTATAAGGCATATTAGCAAAATTTATTTATTTATTTATTTGACCCTTTATTGGCGAGGTTAGGCCCAAGTGGGCCTCTCTTCCACCTAACCTTGTATGTCGTCATAATATGAATAATTATAAATTAAATTAATACAAAAAGACAGAGTAGATTGTGGGGAAAAATCTTTGCAACTGAAGGTTGCTAAAGAAAAACCCACGTTGCGGGAAAACACCCACAGAGAAGGGGGGTGAAAAAAACCCGCGAAAACACAGTAAAAATGACAATTAAAAACAGACAATAATAAAATTACATACAGAATATACATAAATCAATGAATTTACAGAAGAAAAAAAATAAAAACATTATTAATTTCCTACTAAATAGTATTTGTCAGAGAAAAAATAATAAATAAATAAAGGTCAGCCAGCGGCGTCCGTCCACTTTTTCAAATTTATCTCAGCAGAAAGAGGGTGAGATGAACCTGAAAATGAAGAGAGAAATAAAGGGTAGATGAGATGTATACATAGCTATTCAGATTTAAAAAAACACAAAGGAAGAGTATTGATTGGGTGTAACGACGATTTGAAGGAATGATGGAAAGAGCTAAGTAGGTATTTGTTGTTCTGACCGATAGAGTTTTTCAAAGATCTCACGTTTAAATGAAAAGAAAGATGATTGTATTAATTTTGGTTGAGCAACTTCATTCCAGTATTTTGCTCCGATGACAAGGAGAGATTTACTGCAAATTTCGGTTCTATGAATTGGTATCATGAGTTTGCCAGTGGGACGAGTTCCTAGTCCTTGCGTGTTGTTCAGTATAGTAAAGTAATTATCGAGGTACCTGGGGCAACATTCATTCAGAACTTTATACACAAGATTAAGAGTGTGAAGTTTTCTTCTTGACTGTGGACGAAGCCACTTTAATTCTTTTAAAAGTGGGGAAACATGATCAAATTTTTTGGCGTTGAAGATAAATTTGACCGCATGATTAAAAGCTCTGTCTAATTTAATGGTGACCGTTTTGTTTGCTTCATTCATTAGTGTGTCACAATAATCAAAGATAGGAAAAATTAATGCTTGAACAAGTAATTTTTTCAGCTTAAATGGTAAAATATAGTGCAATCGTTTCATATTTTGAAGAGTTGAATATGATTTCCTGCAGACTTCCGCTACTTGAGGAACCCAAGTAAAGGATTGATCTAAAAGTATTCCTAGATTCTTTACAGATGAGCTGAAATCGATTTCAATGTTGTCAATTTTTACTTTGGGTAGTGTAAGAGTGTTGATGTTTCTCAGTATTTTGGGATAACCAAATATTATACTCTGAGATTTACTTGGATTGATTTTAAGCGCCAATGAGTTAAGCCATGAGTGTAGGAGGGTGATATCATTATTAATTAGGTGGATGGCTTCAATAGAGTTTTGCGGTTCCGACGATAGATATATTTGTAGATCATCGGCGTATAGGTGGTAAGAAACGTGTTTCAAGTAAGAGGATAGATTTTGGAGGTAAAGAGAAAATAACAAAGGCCTGAGAATAGAGCCCTGCGGAACGCCATGATTGTTTATTATTACAGAAGAGTATATATTGTTAGCGAAGCACGTTTGGGATCTATTTGTAGAATATGAAGAAAACCATGATAAGGTGGAGGGAGAGAGGTTAAATATCCTTAGTTTGGCAAGGAGTAAATCAATCTGTACTGAGTCAAAAGCTTTGCTGAGGTCAATTAGGGCAAGAAAAGTGATTTTCTTTTTGTCCATTGCGATCCTTATGTCATCAGTGACTTTAGTAAGTGCCGTAGAAGTACTGTGGTGGCGTCTAAAACCAGACTGGTAAGGATCGAAGAGATTATTCTCGGTCAAAAACCTTGAAAATTGGATATGTACTAGGCGTTCGAGACTCTTGGATAATGATGGAAGAATACTTATTGGGCGGAAGTCGTTCAAATCGGATGGAGTACTCTTTTTAGGAATAGGATGTATGACAGATGTTTTCCATTGTGAAGGAAAGATTCTGTGAGAAAGGGAGAAATTAAAAATATGTGTTATGTGGGGGAGAAAGGCATAGAGAATTTTATGGATGAACTGGATCGGAATACCATCCATGCCTGTAGCTGAGGATTTGATGGCCAAGAGAGATTTTTTAACTTCACTGGAGGACACTGGCTTAAATTTGAATTCAGATTTAGTTAGAGGTGTTTGAGTAGTTATGGACAACAGCGACTCTCGGAATTCATCGGGTGTTAATTTCGTGAAGTTGTCAACAAAATGTTTGTTCATACTATCAGAGCTTAAGTTATGCGGGAACAAGTATTTGGATTTACCAACACCTAGCTTCGATAATCCTTTCCATAAGGACTTGCCAGAGGAATGTTTAAGGAGTTCATCTGCAAATTTAGCTTTGGCTTTTTTAATTGAACTTTTTACTTTATTTCGAAAATATTTGAATCTCTCATAATCCGTAATTAGTTTGGATCGTTTATATTGATTTAGAAGTTTGTCTCTATGTCGCATTAAAGACAGAATTGACTCACTTATCCACGGAGTAGGTTGATTTTTTACGCGTCTGGTTTTAAGAGGAGCATGCTCGTTAATTAATTCACTGAAAAAAGTATTAAGCATTTCAACCTTTCCGTCTAAATCGTTAATAAGGAAAATATTATCAAGCGGGAGTTGCGAAATCGAATGATATAAAGCTCTGAAGTCTATATTATTTAAGTTACGGTAAGTTATTAGTTTTGGCGATGTCCTTTTCGAGCGTATTGCGTAGTTGATATACAAGAGATCGTGCGCCGAAATACCGGGTGCTGATAATTGCCCATGATTTAAGACTTTACTCCGATTGCTTACGAGGATCAGATCCAATAATGTGGCAGAGTAGTTAGTGAAGAACGTTGGATTTAGAGGGAGAATATCAAAGTTCAAGGAATTGAATACAGATCTCAATTGATTCGATTCGGGACTATCAACACAGAGGTTTGTGTTGAGGTCTCCCATAATTATAACATCATCGTAAAGATGTAAGAGTTCAGACAAAGCGTCTTCTATGTCAGATAAAAATCCTATTTTTGGAGGCTTATAGATTATGCAGTAGAGCAATTTTTTCTTTTTTAATCTAATTTCAAGCATGATATATTCGGGACGACCGCAATAGTTAGGTTGAGAGTGAGAGATTAATTTATATTGAAGGCCCTCTCTTATATATACACATACGCCGCCACCTCTTTTACCAATCCTATCGTTTCTGATTAGGTTGAAGTTAGGAATGTTAACAATTGAAGAGGAAATATTGGGTTTTAACCATGACTCACTAACACCTATTAAATCGATACCGTCCACAGTGCCTATAAGTTTAATTTCATCTAAGTGTGCGGGTATGCTTTGCGCGTTGATGTGCACTGCCATGAGAGATCTTCTGTGGAAAGAAGCTAAACGGTGGAGACTTTCGGGTGCTGAGTACTGATCGAAGTTGCGGTAGGAAGGAAGTATTTCAGAAGAGAAAGTGAGGGTAGGAGAGTTTGGGAAGAATGCACATGCATTGGGATTCAATGAGTCATTGTAGTTTGCTGGGAAAAACTGAGTGGCAAGAGGACTCAGGTAAGAAGCGATGGGGGGTGAAACGAGTTGTTTTGAGCATTTCAAAGCATGACAAAGGGAATTCTGAGAATTGTGAGGGAGCATGGCTTAGATAAGAAAGAATAACTAAGTCGAAAATAAATGAGAAACGAAACGAAAAACCACTGGTTCAAAGAACAAGAAGCGTTATTCTAAAAAAGGAGCGTATGTAAAATATACTCAGGAGAATACGTCAAGGATGAACTTTACTATGCAGTAAACAAGGTATATTAAATAGATATAATAATAATAAATATATGGAAAATAAAAATGAAATAAGGAATACAAAAGTGTATAAAAAAGAAGGGAAAGAGGTGAGAGGAATGTAGAAAGTACTATTGACAATTTAAGGGAAAAGGGTAGAGAGAAGGTAGCGATGATTATGGGAATAAGAGAAAGAGAGAAAATGATAAAAGAGAGAGAGAAAAGTCCTCGGGAAAAAAAGCCCTCAGAGCTTTTTACTTAACTTTTTGCCGGAGTGGCTATTGCCGGGAGCTGTTTGGGGGTTGCGGTTGACGGGTGTGTGGCTGCGAAGATTTTTCTGATGTCCTCTAGTGTTGTGGCCGTGTGCTTGATTCCGTTGGACCCAAGAACAATTATTCTCCCGTCCGATGTCCACACATTTTCTCGGCCTAAGGATTCTTTTGCTTCATCGAGCACTCTTTTCCGGTAGTTGGTGAGGCTCTCCGTGATGAGGAATCCGGTGTTCCGCAGCCGCTTCTTATTTTTCCACACCAGGTCCCGATCGGCGTATGAAACAAATTTCATGATGGTGGGCCTGTGTCGATTGTGGCCGCGATTCCTTTGCCCAACTCGATGAGCCCTGTCGATGGATTGCACAGGAATTTTAATTCCAATTTTCGCATCAAAAAAACCAATAACATTATTAATCGATACTTCTCCTTCGTGCTCCGGGAGCCCGTGAATAAGAAGGCAGTTTCTGCGGCTATACTGCTCTAAGGCATCCAACCGCTTCTCCTGCTCCTCCACTTGCTCACGGAGCCTTCGTATCTCCATCACGGCCGTCTTTACGTCTTCTTTGATGGAGGCCATCACCTTCTCCAGGACATCGTCAGGGTTTTTGTTGTCTTTCGGGCTCTCCGTTTTCTTCAGTTGCTCTTTGATTGCAAGTGATATCTTCGGGGAGAGCAACTCTTCTACTTTCGAGACGATGGATGCGGCCTCATCGTCCACCTTGCGTGCCCTTGCCTTGGCCATCCTCCGGGTTGGGTTACCTGTTGGGGGTGAATGGGTTAGCTCTGAAAGAGAAAGCGATTAGTACATCCGAACACTACGGCGGTCGGAGAGAGAAAATCAGTCAAACACAAGAGAAAATCAGTCAAACCAGGGCATGGACAAATGTTTTAAGTAGACTTGGTTCATTTGGACTCAATCTTTGCCAATTCCAATCATTTTTATATATTAACCAGTTCATACAAAGATGCATTCCATTGACAGTGGAATGTCAATAATACAAATATCTTAAGCACAATATTATAAAAAATACTGTTAGTTAACGACTCAGAGCTCATCATGTGAAATAATCAATGCAAATAGTGATGAAGAGAGAAACTAAATTCTAAAAAAATAATATATTTCAGACACACACACAAAAGTTAACTTCATTAATCACTTAACTTTATACTTAATTAAAGTAAATGAAAAAGAAATTGGGTCTGCGTTGGACCAAACGGTGGAAGTTCTTTGGCCATTCTCACACGCCCATCCACACACAGACGGACAGGATGTGTAAATGAAATATTAGACCTTTCCTCTGTTATCCAATTTATTTCTCTTTAATATATTATTATGAGTGCCTTCATTATTATATTACAAACTTATACATCATCATTATCAATAATCTCTTCTACAATCATTCTTTCATCTTGACTATTTTCTGGTTCCTCATTAGAAATCGCACTGTATTCCAAGAGAGACACATTCGGTTTATGATAACTAAATTAATTAACAATATTCTAGATTCAAACCTTTCAAGATATCTACTAAATACAGCATCAATGGTCGTCCCGTATTTGGTCGTACTTTGTTTCTTATCATTCGAAATTACCAAGTCTAGCTTTTCTTTTAGGAAATTTATCAATGGCTCAGTTTTGTCATCGGCAAAATTGATGTTGAAATCACCGCTCATTAGGATTGGGATTTCATGAAAATTTTCCTCGAGCAGTTCGGAACCTTCTTTAATATAAATTAATAAGTTTTGGTGTATAAACTTTATGATTTGGCTCACAGTTTTACCAGGGGATATGTATGCCACCACAACTACAAATTCTCGACCAGTTTGTGGAACGCATTTACTGACACAAATTTCTCCAATAGCAGACTGTGCTAGAGCAAGAGATTCTGATGCCCTTGAATGAACATCCATGTGAGAAGTGACCATATTACTATGGTCATTTTGGTTGTGGTAAATTGCTACTCCTCCCGCGCTAACATTTTCCCGTTTGTACTTTGCTATGCAATGAAAATTCGGAATTTGTACATTTTGTCCATCTCTTACATGTGTTTCCGATAATATAATCATTGTACATTTTTTAAATACGCTGTCATTGAGATCGAGTGCATGTGCAATGAGACTTTGTATATTTATAGAACAGAAACTTATTCCTCTGCTATTAGATATAAAACTTCCCAATGACTCACTAATTGTTGGTAGTCTGTTGACTGATAACCTTTGAAATTCTCGCTGTACATCTGTTGTACTTGAAGAATGCCTTCTACCATGGTGAAAAATCGTGGTGTCATCTTTTGTAGTGATATATAGACCATTAATACTCGTCACTCTCGATAAGGCAACATAAACTAATTCTATGGAGTGGCTTTTGTCGTATTCATAGACAATCTCATCAAAAGTCCCGCCCTGCGATTTGTGTATTGTGATAGAACACGATGATACCAATGGGAAATGATTTCTTCGAACATTAATTGTCTTATTATTCTTCATTGGTATTACGGAAGACCTCCGTAAAATAGGTACGGCATTCCGGTCAATATTATGTTGTGCCAAGTATCCTGCGCATTTTTTCTGCAACTTCTGACCAATTTTATTGGGAAAATGAGCCACACTTTTGAAACTTCCCCATCATCGTTGAATTCTATGTGACATAATTTTCCGACTGAGCCATTTGCCAGACCATCCGAAAAATCGATGTTCGTGGTTATAATGTAATGTTTTCCTTTAACAAATGTAAGTTCGTATGGTAGCCAACCAGTATCTATTGTAGACATTTTATGCAATTTCTGTTTCATAAAAGCCTCCTGTTCTTTATTATTACATCCTGTGTAAATATCAACGGCAATCGAAATTACTTTATCATCAGCATTTTTCAATAAAGAATTATTATATTTATTGACAGAATCCACGAAAATGACAAAACTTGATCGATTAATAATTTTCAATTTCAAAATCCAGCCTTTGAATTTTGCAATCTCAGGTAATATATTTTGCATATTAATGCAAAAATATGTTGGAGGTGGATTCCGTGCGGGGTTACAAGTCTCTCTGCAACGCATACATCAAGTGGCTCAGTGGGAGAATGGTTAAGACGCTTGCCTACCACGCTAGAGTCCCTGGTTCGATTCCTGGCTGAGAAATTATTTTTCAAAAATTACAGAAAAGTGTCCCATTACACTAAAAAAGGTATAAAAAGGCACTTACAGAAAAATCTAACGCGAAAAATCACATGCGTTATGCGGTTTTTCGACCAACACCCCATCCTGTTACTACGAGCGCAAAGAACTATAACTTCAATAAAACATCACGAAAAAGTGAATATTCAGAGAGTTAAATCTGAACTACTGTGCAAAATTTATGGATGATCTGAAAAAAGCAAAATATTTGCACTATAAGAGGTCAGACATAAGTGAAAATAGCAATTGAAATACAAATAATCATGTTTTAATGCCTAACTAAACATGGTTCAGTTAGTACAACGTATAACTTTATTAAAATGGAGAATGTGCTCAATCTACAGAATGTTTTAACTCTCAATTTTTAAAAGTTTTCCAAATTGTTAACACAGCTCTTTATTTCAACTTTCTAAGACTGTTTCAACTAAAAGTACATAATAAAATACTATCAAGTATAGTTTTTGAAATTTAAAGTTGTTGGATTTATTATACAATGAAAAAACAGTAAAATTATTCTACATGTTAAAGTTAATTTGTAACCACTTAGATCTAATTTTACATCACTTACAGAGGTGCTTATATTTGCTGTTATTAAATATTTCCAAGGATATCTTGTTTAATATCTTCCATTGCAAGTGGAGATTTATATTGCCATATCTGAAAACCACACTGTCAGTATTTGTGTCTCAAATCATAGCATAGGTTAACTAATACAATGAACTTTATTTGGCAATTTTCTTCTTTCTTCCTTCTTCTTTCTCACCACATTGAAAGTAATGAAACTTGGCTAACTTCCATGATGTAAAAGTAACCAAATTTATTCAAAAATACAATCAAAAGTTTTTCCCCCAAAATTAAAATTTTTAGAGAATTACTAAGAAATTGTACAAGGAATATTATCATTAGTGAACATTCAAAGAGTTTTTTAATGAAGAGGTTCAAAGAATTAATATGAACGTTTCTAAATGATAGAACTATTAGAGTTGCAGTGATATCAGAGGGAGTAGAATTTATGGAAATATTTTAAATGAGATGGACTATCTAACTACTTTGTCAGAGTGTATGAAAATCAAATTGGTAATAATAATTTTGAACTGAATAATATGATTATGTGATCAAACTCTCAAGCATTGAATTTATCCTTTATCATCAAGAGATATTGGACATTACAATGTTATTAAAATTTGAAAAAATGGTAGAATGAATTTAATTATATTTTTCATGCAGTTTTATCACTGTATATTTCAAAACAATGCTCAGGTTCCTGTGGCCATAAAATAAGAGAATAGATAAGCCATGGGAGCTTAGGCCTTTTAGTTTGTATGGTAAGATAATCGTAGGAAATTAAGGTATATGTAATGAAGGTTGAGATGATGGGGCTACCAGCTGTATACAATGCGGTAACAGTGGTGTTGACTGAGAATGAGATTTAATTGGCAAGAAACATACAAATGTGCACATTATTAAAAGTCCATGAGTACAAGTATCAGAGTTCTTATCATTTGTATTTTGGCTTTATGTTAAATCCTTGATGAGTTCAATTGTTCCCATGAAAATAAATGTATATTTAATTTTAATCATTTGCCTTTTTTAAGAAGAAACATCTTTCAAACTTGAGACAAATTTCATAAGAAAGAAATCCTATAAACAATCGTATTCTTATCGTCAATTATAGATTTCTGCAACAAATTATGAGAACATTGATCAGATTCTGGAATTTAAACTGAAAACCTATCCTATTGAACTGAGCTTAGATGAGAATTATTAGTTTCCTTGGGCACATAAATGGCTATCCATGAAATCCTAAAACTGTGTTCCTTGTTGGCAATAAACGGTCACTTCTGATACTATAATAGAGTACTATAACTGTATATTTCTCAGTAATTACCTATGAAAATCTGTCATTTTATGCCCTTGACCTTTACCTGCTTGAATGTAAGACCACCTTAAACTATACCTCTCTTGTTTTATAGTTGCTTTTTAATATTCACTCAAAACAGGGGAGGGAGTTTTTGACTACCTAATGAATTGAACTTAAAAAACTGTATGCCTAGAATTCTTAAACTAAGAATAGACAGAAAATACAATGTGTATACAATATAAAAATGTTAAGATTCAATTAGCTATTGAAGCCTTCTTTGTTTAGTGATATGAAAGTTGGAGCAATATGGGAAATTTTCTACCGTAATGCCTATCCTGAATAAATGGCAATGTTACGTAGCCGAGATCAACCTTATAAATTCAACTATCTCATTTTTGACCTTTATTCATTCTATAATTTATACTATAATGGTATTTTGTATTTACTCACATGATTCAATAAACATAGTATCAGTTCAAGGACTTTTCAAAATCTAATGGGATATTAAGTTCCAGTTTTTTACTCCGCCCCTGCTTTAAATATTATATAAACTTATAGATCAGTTACTTGCCAATATATATCATCAAATTATATATTATCTTCTGCTTATTTGCATTTGAAAAGATAACTAGGAAGTATTACAGCTTATGATAAATATGAGGCTAATGTAGCGATCTCCAACCCATTCCCTGCTGCCCTCATTTTACATTTAGAGATGGGAGGTGAACTTTGAATAGATAATAAAATAGAAGTGAAGATGAGTGAGAGCATTTATCTTAAAATCAATGAAAATACTTTTGTGTAAAGCAACCATCTTTCACTCAATCTTTTCCCTCTCTAATTCAGAAATATGTTAGAGAAACTGCATTCTGTTTCTGTGAAGTTGAGAAAACTAGGAATATTATTCTCATCTCAAGAAGGGCTCGGCCTCAACCCAGGATACCTTCATATGTTTTCATAAGATCAAATGTGATTTTATATTCTCCCGGTTGCAAGGTCTTATTCCTTCATTCATTTATATACATGACTATGAATTGATTTACAAAGAACTTAATTCATTTGATCCTTAATACTTTAATCTATCTTATTGCTCCTAGGTTTAAATAATAACCGGTCTATTGGATCAGTAAGTGGCCTTCTATGTGTAAATTTATTGGATATTTCTGTTTTCCTCTTATCTTACTGAGGCAACCACCATTGTTGTCTCAAATGTAGTCACTAATAAACAAATTCTAAATCGAAGGGTTAGGGAATAGGTCTTCCTATCTTTTACAAATTCATCAACCTTTGTAGCAACCAAGCTTTCCTAATGGCTATCAAAATTTTACAGATATTTTCATGAAATAATAGACGGTGAAAGTATATTTAAAGATATTAATGGAATGAAAGCTAAAGCTGTAAATAGTACGCTTTAATGAATAATAGTAGGAATAGTTCAGATAGTGATTAGAATGAAGAGATTTTACCTTTCTTTCCAATTTCGAATAAGTTATGGTAGCAAACAATTAGATATGATTTGAACTCCTTTGGAAAGTAACTTTTCTAAAATTTTCATTCTTACTTTTCATTGAAAAACATGGATAATTGAATGCAGTAAAACATTTTTGGGTATATTTATAAGTGTATTGCATTAATTGAAATTTTTTTACTTATCTATCCATTTTTGAGATCTTTATGAGGATTTAGTGAAGTTTTTGGGGCACAATGACCAGTAGTCAAAGAAGACTGGACAGTGGCGGGAGTGAGTAAGGAACATTTGGAGGCTGCTGGGATAATGCAATTTAGATTTAAAGAAAATACAACAATTGAATTTCAGTAAAAGTAGGGACTAAAAATTAATGGTTGTTTAGTCCCTCATGTGAGAGGATGTTTTTGCTCTAAGGGCAGATGTTTATTCCTATAAATAAGATTCATTTCAATGGTTAATTAATGATAAATAGGAGTTTTAAGAAAATTTCCAAAGAAATAGCTAGATTCAATTTCATCAAGGGCTTTGCATTAGCTTTTGGATTTTCTTTTCTTTTAGAGTTTTGTCTCGTGCTCTACTTCACAAAATAGCTTTTGTCAGAGTATTATTACAAAAGTGAACCATTTGTATTAATACAAAATTTCAGTCTAATTTTTTAAATTGAATTTAGAATATATAACAAACATTGAATGTTTCCCATACATCCCCTTTGTAGTATAAAAAACACCTGAATATTCTGTGCTATTTATTATGATAAGTTGTACCAGCACTTGTAATACTTAATGCAAACTCGGCATTCTTTGCTTTCCTTGTATTCAGCCAATGATGAAGGGAGGAGAACAAAAGAAAAATGTACAATAACATCTCAAATTATTTATGTATGGGTGTTTTATCCATAGGTATGTACTGATCTTGCCCATCATTGTGTTATACTTTCTCCAACATCTGATGTTTCTTTAGAGGGCGCAGTAAGGTGCTGCTTACTGTTAGATTTATAATTATGCATCTGCTTGTGTTCCTGAGTTATGCTATTTCAAAAGGTGATGAAGTCATTATATTATCTAGTACTGTTATATACATGATCATGTTGTAAGATGGAAATGATAATACTAGCAACTCATAACAATTACATATAGGGTTTTTCTTGTTTCTGTAAATTTTTGTAGGATAAATCTAAAATTTTCTAATATAGGAATATGCATTTGAAATATAAATAACTCAATTGATTATTTGTATGTACACTCAAAATTATGTTTGCATAAGTCTGGCATGAATCAGGATGTAATAAGTATTTCTCAATGCATGTATTGACCATAAAAGCAAGAGAATGTGATTTTCATGGAAATATTTAACTTGTTATACTGATACTTCAAAAATAACCACTCGTTATAATGAACTTAACTCCCTATTATTATTGCTGTAAGATGGACAATTACCAAAAACTCACTCGCTATAATGCAACTCTTGTTATATGCTGTACTTAGCGTTATTAAAATGTTTGTATTATGTTTATACTTAGCATTATTGAAAGGTTTTATGAATTCATTTCTACAAAGAAATTGTGCATCCTTTAACCTTTTCCTATTTAGTATATTTCCGTTTAGAAGTGTCTTTCATAGGAATATCAGTGAAGAGCCTGCCTTAAGACCAGGAAATAGAGATGTATAGTCCAAAGGAGAGAAATGGGAAAATAAGTATCGAGTTAGAGTATTTGAGGTATTTAATACATGCATTTTATCCATCGCATTATTATAGTTTTGGAATGGAATTATGTTATTTTTTCTGGCTGCATTCCATCTTGTGAAAATTACCTTACCCTATTTCCTTATATAATGAAATTGAGCTTCTATTCATGATTTATTTATTTAAAATTTTTGTTTACAAACTGTATTTCACGATCACATTGGGGAAGAGGATACCAGTAATACTTGTAAGACTCTTGTAAGAGGAATGGGACAATAAGTATTAAATTGGGGTATTTGTTGCATTTGAATATTTGCGTTTTATATAGAGCCTATTTTGTTATTTAAGGAATTGATTTATACAAATGGAACATGCATATATTAACAATTTTCGTTTGTCGTTTCAAGTGTTTCAGCCCCATCCGGAAAACTCGCTTGGAAACTAAATAGTATCCTTACGAATCTTGGGCTATTCCAACCCAAATATACAGTTAAAAACTCTGTGGAATTGTGCTCTATCCTAAAAGACAGAAAGTTTCCCCCTAACTGTAAATTAGTTTCCTTTGACGTAAAAGTCTTATTCACCAATGTGCCCGTCAACGAGATTCTAGATATCCTTAGGTCTATGTTAGTGAAAATCAATTGTGAAGTGGATTATATCAAAGACTTTTTAAACCTACTCAATGTGTGTGTGAATCAAAATTACTTTATTTTTAATGGGACATGTTATAAACAAGAGACAGGCCTTGCCATGGGCAGCCCTCTCTCTCTGCTTCTAGCAGATATTTTTTAAATGAAATCGAATGTTCAGTTTTTAATTCCAACTGTATATACCTTCCCAATATTGTGTCTTGGCATCGATATGTTGACGATATTCTCTGTATCTGGAAAGGAACCAATCGCCAGCTCCTCCATTTCCTCAACTTCTTAAACTCTCTACACCCTTCTCTTACCTTCACGCATGAACTTGAATCCAATCACTCGTTAAATTTCCTGGATATTAATATTAGTCTAAATGATTGTGAAATGTCCTTTGCAATTCATAGGAAGCCTACCTATGCGGACCATGCCATCCCCTTTTCATCAAATCACCCCTTTTCCCATAAACTAGCTTTCTTTCACTCTCTCTTTCATCGCCTCCTCCATATCCCCATGTCCCCCCAAAATTTCAGGAAAGAACTTAATGCCATCCATTTTATCGCCAAAAAGAACAGCTTCCCAAAACATCTGATGGTCAATTTGCTCCATAAAAAACAAAGGCAATTCGCCATTAATATGATTTATTCTCCTGTTTCTCCTCCTGAGATATCCCCCTGTTTTTATAGATTAAAATTTGTTGATAGCTTCAGTTATAAAATTAATAAGTTCTTCCCCTCTGAAAATTTCCGCCCAGCCTTTAATAAGAGCTCCAATCTCCGCTCGCACTTATGCAACGGTCGGGATAAAACTCAGAATAATAAAAAATCGGGAATTTACAGACTGGACTGCGAGGATTGCGACAGTAGCTACGTTGGCCAGAGTGGTAGGGCCATAGCAACACGTGATGCAAGGGGTTTCTTGAGCTTCGCACTTTGCTTTCCCATCCAATGTATTTATTTATTTATTTAACGAGCAAGGTGCCAATTTTAGAATATGCAATCCCATACCAAAAAATCTTTGCTGCGACTGTACTAAAGCCGCACTGTAACTGTGCTAAGGGACTGTACTGAGACTATACTTAAATTGAAACACCACAGTGTAGTTATAGCACAGTCAGTGCAGTTATAGCACAGTCACAATGCAGTTGCCATAGCCATAGTACAGTGCCAGTCATGTTACCCAGCCCTGTCGCAGTGCAGTTTGAGCCATAGTACAGTGCCAGTCATGTTACCCAGCCCTGTCGCAGTTCAGTTTGAGCCATAGTACAGTTCCAGCACAGTGATTCAGCACTGTTACAGTACAGTTCTCCTCCAAGTCCAGCTGCCATAGTGTAGCACAGAAAATTGCACTGTGACAGTGCTAAACATAGAGTTAAGTCCAGTTACAGTGCACATTTAGTAAAGCCACAGTACGATTTGTTTGTATGGGATGTTATAAAAATAAGATCCAAAAAAACAATATTAAAACTAATATCACGAGATAGCTATAAAAATCACAGTGATTCAATATAAAAACAAACTTAAAATCATAGAATATTTACATTTCTGTTCAAATAATAAATGAATTGCTGCAATGACAAGAAAAAGATATCTATAGAATATGGGAGGTTATTATAGCTCTTCTCATCATTCTTGCAATAAGACAACTAAAAAGGTTTGGTAAAAGTTAACATTAAATAAATTTGTTTTTCTGGTTTTACAAGATGGAACATTGAAATTAACAGTTTGCAAAATATAAGGACAATCAATTACAGAATGGATTATTCTATAATGAAACAATAATTCTTGAAGGTTTCTACGTTGATGAAGGGTTGGAAGCCCTAATTCTTACATTATCTTGGAATATTATCAGTTGGGTAGTGTAGTTTAATTTCAATCAAACGGATGAACCTTCTTTGAATAATGTCTAATTTAGCTTGATAAGTTGCCTGATTGGGGGACCATAAACATTCTAAGGTGGGACGAACAAGGGAACAATATATGCAGACGCTTTAGAGCATGAATGTTTTGGAAGTCATTGGTGCTTCTATGCAGAAAACATTTTAAAAGCCCTACGTATAATGAAATCAATATGCGAGGAGAAATTCAGTTTATAATCAAAATGTACACCAAGGTCTTTTGTCACAGACACTCTCAATTTTTTTAGAATCGATTTAGTAATCAACATGTATGGGCACGTGAATCCCCAAAGAGACAGTGACAATGCAATAATCCCCATTTTTCTCTCTCTGCTATGATTTATGAGATTGAAGACATAAAATGATGCTGTAAGGTAGGTTTGAACGTTTATTTCTAGTATATTTACAATCATGAATAATTAACTCACCTCATTCAATGATTGGATGAGTCATTTATCGAACTTAATAATATCATCGTGCATCACTGTTTTATCATAGTCATACTGTACTTCATCATTTTTAACACCACCACTCTTTTAACATTTTCTTATAATTCTATCACCGCAACTGCTCGTCGTCTGCGAAGACTCGATCACGTGACTGTTTCTCCTCTTTCGCATTGGATGGATGGATTCGTACAAGGGACGACCGCAGTGGAATGAAACTGCTCTCATACATTTTTCATACTATTGATAGCGCCCAGATTGCACCGACATTAAAAATAGCGCATTGAGATATGTAATCGCACAGGACCAGTCAGGAGAAACTCCCATGTATTATGGGAAAACAAGGTTCAGGCGAAGGGGATGGGGAGGAGGCGTGGCCAAGGAAGTTTGTCATGGGCTCACTTTGGCGCTGTCATCGCAATTTACATTGGACGGCGGGGATTGGAATGCATTCCAGATTTCATATCGTTTCTTAGAATTATATTATATTTGCTACTTGATACACAAGCAGTTCAACCTACTAAATATACAGCAACTAATTACACTACCCTGTCAAATGGTAAGAAGCCGGAGTGGAATATCAGGAAAGGTTGTTGAAGTAAAGAAATGCTGTAGATATCAGTAAATTTAGTTTATTTTCGTAATAAGCATCTTCAGTAATCATTCAAATCACAAGATAAAAGAATATGTAAAACAAGAAAGTCAGCTCCGAGTCTTCATCATACTTTCTGATCAATCACAAAATTTGAATGACATTGTAAAAATTAAACGTTTATTTATTACAGAAATTGCACAAGGGGAACCTTTGGAGAAATGAATGGCACAAATAACTTCACGGGACTTTTACAACAAATGACAAGTGAAGTAAAACTTTCATTTATGGCTACTGACTCGTGGTCTTATCCAGGGTTTTCTGTTCAGCACTTTTGAGTTTACTTTTTTAATGAAGATCACTGTGTTGGTAGTAGCATCTGGCCCAGTTTAAGTTAGGATACATCAACCTTTGCCTTGCAGAAACTATCCTTTCCAGGGCTGGATTATTACTGGAGGATATCCAAACCACACACCTGAAAATAAGAAAGCAGTGATAATAAGATATAAATAACACAGTAATAATGAAAGTAAACGTAAATATATTGCAGCAGAAGAGAATTTATAGTTGAAATCTAGAAGATAAAGTTTCCTTCGATAAAATAATATTAACAACAAGTTCTTTTCAAAATCAATTTTCATGTATGATCTGTAATAATATGAAATCGAAAGTAACACTTCGCTCCTGAAGATGGTTCCGGAGACAGGGACCGAAACGTTGAGAGACGTAGAAGAAACCACCCGGCTTGTAACTCGAGAGAACTTTATCCATAATATTCGCCGGGAAAACACCAGATCTTTTCTAACCATTATTATTATATATTTATTTATACACGGGCAGAGCCCTATTACACATGATGGTTACAACTAAACTTGATGATCTTTGAATATTAAACAATACAAGATATATTCCCAAAAAATAAAAAGAAATATATAAAAAATAAAGGTATAAACATTTGTATACCCAATTAAAAGGAAGAAAGCAAATCACAAATACAACAAAGTTAAAATTATTTCAGAAACTAAACTAATTAGACATAACAAAACTCCTGAACATACAGTTTGAGATAATAAAAAAGTTAATTCTATTACAGTATTTATTGGCTTCCCTCAAGATGCGATAGAATGTTAAATAAAACATGTAATTTCTAAGTAAGTGTGGAACATTAAAAAGGACATAGGATATTGACTCAGGAAATGTTCAAATTCCGCTAAGAACATGTTAAAGGAATTACCTATGTCTTTGTGAAAACTGAGGAAATTCTTGATATTTACACGAACGCTTTGGAGGAGAGATTTAACAATTGTTAGAAGATTAAAGTCACTTGATCTTTTCATTGTTTCATACTGTAACAAGACTACTTCAGTGTCAATTCACATCCACATCACCTGATAGTGAACTTAATCAAACTGGAAAAGTTGTACCATTAACACTGCAAAGTAAAGACATAGAGGCTTGCATTTATGATGGACAATGGTGGATTGCGGAAGTGAATATTATTGAGCATCAAATCCAAGATGTGCATGTTATATTTTATCACCCAACAGGACTAAGGACCTCATTTAAAAAACAAGAAAAAGACCAAGTTTGGATGTCAATTAAAAATATCTTGAAGAAGCAGAATCCCAGTCACAGTGGTGAATTCACCACTGTGACTGGTCAAACTTTTAACATAACGCCTAAACTTTGTGAAGTAATTTCACAAATTTTGAATGAACATTTAAGTAAAAATTAGGCTGATTGAAGGTGAGAAGGAACTGTTGCCAGTTTATTTATTTTTTGTTTTTTTTTTATTCAGTGATGAGTAGTCTTAGAATTCAATGAGACAATCCAAAACATTTTAAATCCTGTTGATTTGGTAATTTGAAACGTTGCATTTTATAATCATTATATATACTATTTTAACAATGTAACCTTTAGTTTATTCGAACTCCTGTGTTACCATAAGGTTTATATTTGATTAGATGTATTTAAGTCGTAAAATTACCATGCCTACATTTAAAAGCCAGAAGTCGCTAAAGGCAAAAATATCTCATTTTACGCACAAATTGACAATTTTTTTTAACTATGTTGCAATTGAATCTCAAAAATGAAATTAATACTGAAGTTTTATACGATTAAGACCTTTAATGTGTACAATTTTCATATTTTTATCTGGTCCCCCAACCATGATATTGCAAGTGAAAAGTTGAAAAAAATTCAAAAATGCGTTTTTTAAAAGAGAATATTTTCTAAATGGTAATCTTGCCACCATTGATAATTTATGAAAATTAACTACACTATATAGTGTAACAGTCCAAAAAATATTAAGGTTGAAAAATCGTTTCTTCTTTGAAAAATTTCCTGTCAAAAGTTGAATTTTGTTCATTTTAGACCAATAATTTTAAGCTGTTAAAAAATAAAAAGAAATGCATCTTGCAATTTAATTATGGTTTTATTTCATAGGCCAGAGTGTACTGAACTTAATGCAGCTTATTTGAAAGTCTTAGGGCACCCCATTGCTGAATAATTTAAGAAATCGCAGATACCTGCAAACGCGAGAAACCGCGTGCGGCAAAGTACTAAACACCATTTCCAAACAGTAAACATTGAAAACATTTAAAAATTACTTTGGAGCTCTCTTATCTTAAAGATATCTACTCACGAAATATCATATTTTTCTGAGATGACCAAGCAACCAGTGTTGGACCACTTGGTATGGATTGACCCGTCTGGAAAGACAGCACCTTCAAGGGATTTATGAAACAGTATGAATAAAGGATACAACAATGCTTCACCACACTTCAATAACAGTAAAGGAGATATATTGCCTGGACCTGGACTTTTGTGAACATCGAGAGAATTTAGTTTATTCATAATCTCATTTGCTGTGATTCTCATATTGTTCATATCAATGCTAGATTTAAAGTTATGTTGAGGTATATCATCTAGGGTATAGTTTGTATAAACTTTAGCAAAGAAATCAGCAAACTGATTACATATATCCTGTCTATTATTATAATTAATACCATTGTGATGCATTACATTGGGAACTTTGTTAGATCCATGCAGATTATTGACATAAGACCATAATTGCTTTGAGTTAACAAGAATATTTTTTGAATCAAGTTAAGGTAATTATGATAGCACAACTTAGTAATACTCTTGACTCGAAGTCTGGAGAAATTTGAGTAATCATCTGGATTACCAGTGGTTTTATAGAATACATGGTACAATTTCTTCTGTTGTAGGCAGTGCTTTAAGTCAGTAGAGAACCATTTTGGATAACTACTACTCTTGACATACATTATAAGAGTAAAGAGTTCTATAGCTTCTCTCAGAACAGAACACAGAACAGAGAAAGTTTCATAAGCAGAATTACAATCACAATTACAAAGAATCAGGGACCAATTGATATCCTGAGATATTGTGACGGTGACCAATAATCACAATTTTTGTAATCGTAAATTGGCATACAATATGTGACAACATCTATATCTTTAGATAGTTTCATTTTTAAGTTAAGGGCAGGATGGTATGAATCACATACCAATAAAGAGTCAGATGAAATAGAAGAGGTGATTTGAAGAGAATCTGAGAAAGCTAAATCCAATTGCGAGCCATAAGTATTCGATATATTATTGACTTGAGAAAGACCAAGATAGGAGAAGCTATTGAGAACAGCTCTAGCTAGTGGTGAGAGGATTACTGAATGTGATGAATGTTCATCTGGAAGACCAGACCAGATCAGACCAACATGTAAGATTTTTGAAAAGGGCAATACATGCCCGTGAAATAAACTATTATAACTATAAACTATTATAATCGCCAAACACAAGAACATTAGTAAAATCATCGGCAGAGATGATATTTGCATATATAACTATTGCAAAATAAATTCAATAAATCAAAGTAGCAGCACTACATATTATAAGAAATTCGAGTGCAAGAACGAAAGAATAAGTAACAAATATAAAAGATATGTAGCATCTAATACTTAAAAAAATATTTCACTGTCAAAATCATACGCAACGCAATTTCTGGAATTTATCAAAACATGAATAGAGGGGATATATTAAATAATAAACCGGGGAATTCGGGACACTGAGCACAATGATAACTTGTGTCCTATCTTATTTCTTCATTTGGGAATATCTCCCGCAACTAAACATCTTCGTTAAATGGAAATTTGTATAAAATAAATCAGTCAATTGTACTTAACGAAAGGTATAACCGGTAATTTGGAACTCATCGAAACGTTTCTTCCTCTCGGGGTAATTTTTACTTAACAGAAAACAAGCGTCATGGAAAAATCTTTTGCAGGAGAGTAAAATATCGATTTTTCCAGGTTACCCGCCAAATTCCCACAGTATTCAATAACAACAAAATTCCCTGAGTTTTCCAGGTTTGCGAACACCATGACTAATGAATAAATAGGAGTCCTAAATACAACTAATCGGCGTTCGTTTACAAACAGCATAGTAAATCCTCTCGTAGACCAAAATAAAGTAGAAATTCACGCAAACAATTTACTTACTGATCTTTAAACGTCGAGAACGAGAATAGCTTCACACCATCTTTACTAGTCATGCTACAGCCACGGACACTACGACATAAAATCTTCATCTTTCCTCTCAAATCAACACCATCAGACAACCTCTGTGGCTAATGGCCGCAGAAGCGGGGAATAGCCGAGACCGCGAGATCAATCTCTTGCAACGCTTGAAATTCGAAAGAAGTCCAGTAGCGATATTAGCGCTACGAAACCGAGGAAGCGGCACCAAAACATACTACTTGCTCCCCACCTCCAGCCCCGAACCTTGTATTTTTTCCCACCATTTAACTTTCTCCGCGTTTCACAGGACTAAGTTTTCAGGCGCTATATAGCGCGACGTTATATAGCACGGGCAGTTACGTAATCAGCCTACAGGACAATGACACTTGTACCCCAACATAGAGGAATGAGAGAAAAAGTATTCATTTGTCGTATTTTCTGCATTTGGTTACATGCAGCTTATTTATTTTATTGTCATAGGTTTAAGAAATGATTTATACAGAGAAAACATGCTTCTGTTTATAATTTCTATGTTATATCATGTACATTAGAAGTCCATTATAATGAGAGCTGACAATAATTGGAAAAGTACTTGTTTAGTCTCCTTCGCTTGGGACATTGTATTGCTGGCGCCTTCAGCGCGCTGACTGGCGTATTCGGGTCAGTCTGCCTCGATGAATGGTCGGGGCCTACCACGCCTTTTAACGTGCATGTATTATACTATAGGAATTCAGTGATTTTGAGTCAGTGAATAAAGGAATCTTCATAAAGTCCATTTTCAATCGTTTATTTTCTACGAGCCCGAACATTTGGTCCTTTAAGGGACGGATTCCCATAGTGATAATTGTGATTCTCTAAACGAGTTTTCCCTCGCGGGGTGGCAATAGCCTGCGTGCAGCGATAAGTGTGTGATGCGGTGGCGTCGGATTTCCTCTTCGTGTTCGAGCTACGTCGGACTCCCAACACAGCTACGCATTGTCTGGGCGATCGAGCTTGGCAACATTGTGGCGGCAAGGGGTCGGCAGCTGACTCAGCGATGTAAACAAAGCTAAGTTTGCTTTTTTTCTGGTTCTTTTCCTTCTTTGTGCATTCTGCATTTAAACTTTCCTCTGCAACCTTAACCTAATCATGGAATCTAAGGATCGGGACATATTGATTAAAACTAGAGGTTTAGTTAAAACATTGAGTCTGGAAAGCATTATTATTTAAAATAAGATTTTTAAATACATCCGTTTGTTTTTTAAATTAAAGTTGATTATAATGAAAATAGACTTTAATTTGACAGCACTACGAAAGACGTTTTTCGGCTATTTTCTTGATATTTATTATGAAGCTTTGATAAAAAAACCATTTACTCTGGTGAGCGATATAATTTAAAACACGATTTTCAAGTATATCTTTTTGTTTTTTTTTAAATGAAATACGATTATAATGAAAATAGGTTTTACTTTGACTACTACCTTGACTACTTAAGTCGTTTTCTTGTAATTTTCTTGATTGTAAAAAATTTTAAAATAAACTTCTCGTTGTAGAAACTTTTGATGTAAACTATACTTTCCGATACACGATATTATTTAAAAATCGATTTTTAAATGCATTTCATTTTCATTAATGTGAAAGTGGACTATAATGTATGTAGATTTTATTTTGACATGAAACAATAAATTCAAAGTGCTATTTTTTGCATAATATATTATTTAATTATCATTACACTTAATACAAGGTATCTGTACTAACAATCTTATATAAAACGTGAATTGGTAAAAAGAAAAGAGCTACTGGCAAATAAAGTAATATGTAAAACAAAGAATAAATTAATATTTACCAGAAAAGTCAGGGAAAACAGGATAAGGTCCACGTAGGCCTTTCCTATCTCATCTATTAGTTCCTGCTTTTAAATTGTGTATGGTATGCTCATGTTAATATTATATAGACAAATTTAAACTATATATAGATGCAAAATAATAAAAAAGGCACAGAAAGTGTGATAACATTTAATATGTTTTGATCCATACTTATAAGAAGTCACTTAAAAATGGTCCTTAAGTCTCAATTTATAGACAAACTCTCTCTTTGGAGCTACAGCCCAATGTGAGCCTCCACTTCTCCACAATTTATTAATTCACTATATTTATATTTCATTGATATTCCTAGACCGAATTTGAAGGGTAACAAAATGGCGAGTTGACAAGGTCCCCAAAAAAGTGTGGATTTTGATGCTCACAAGCTAACTAAAACGCTAATTTCACAAGGAGTTTTATACATGCAGTACATCACATAGACTCATCTTTACTAAATTGAACTTCTTTTCCAACAGAATATAAAACTATTAGAACAACAGTTATTTAGAAAATCTTTATCTAAGTCTATGTGAGAACTCTGCAAGCCGCCTTTCGGCCTGTGGCAGGGGGATCTTTGATTGGAACTAAACCACTTTTGGGTTTTACGCATCAAGTGTAATTCTTATTATTACACATTTTGATACTCTCACTAACTAATTCCTTAGAGTGTTGCTTTCCACAAATTCCTTCGGTGCATCATAAAGTTTGTGTTGGGACTGGTTGGTTGAGGTACAATTTACATAGATTTCCATCACTAATGACTGGGGCGTTTACCAATTTGATGCCTAGATGAATGTATTATCCTAAAAGAATATTCTTGAAATTTGAGACGCAAATTAACGGTTGGAAAGTGATAGTAAATTTTCGTACTACTTTTATGGTATTTTAATGTTTAAATATAGAAAAATTTTCTGAATGTTGATTTCATAGTTTTAGTTGAAAAATATTCCTTTGCACATTTGATCATGACCAAATTCATCCAGTAAAAATGAAACAACCAATGCATTTCCCCATACTTATTTTTAATTTTTCCAAATTGATACAGTTGGACTTTTTTTGGATAAAATCTCATTTTCAATTAAATAAGGTACGTAATGTATGTATTTAATTATTATTGATCTAAATTTCAAACATTATGGTTCATCAGAACTACATGGATTCAATAATGCTTACATACTTTAATGTTGCCTATTTATTAGAAAATAAAATCAAGACCAGTCATGCATGACGGAGGAGTTTAATAGTAGATTTAATATATCCCACAAACAATACTGTCCATGTCAGTTAAAAGTAAATCATTATATGTTTACAAATGATGGAACCATGTCAGACGATAAAATCCAATAACAGGTAAAGCAAGGTAATCCATAATTAATTACATTAATGACTCAAATTGTGAAAATTATCACTTTTAATGGGTAAGAAAATTCATCCAATTGTATTTGAGGAAATAAAAAATAGAATAATCAAACTCACTCCTATTAACAAAATATTCACTCATATGAGCGATGATTTCATGAGGGATCACGAAGTGGAGCTTGTCTCATTGGAATGGATAATGATTCGATTCAATTCAATCTTTATTTCATGGGACTAACCCAATATACAAAAATCAAAGTACAATACAGCACAGCTTAATGTTTAAAATAACAAAGCATAAAATATAGCGAATCAACTAATGGATAATAAAGGAACAAGACGAAAATCAGAAAAATGAAACAATAGGAAAAAGTGATCAATAATGCACTATATTGCTGATAATTATATCATTATATTCTGAATGCATTATGGTAGTATTTTAACATTAAATATGTTCACATTTTCTGCTTAAAGATACAGAATGAATAATAAAAAATATTACTATCAATTACACATGAAGCACTATTTTATAATCTTAGTAACGAGCTTATTAAAAGAAACATTATTCCTATAGAACCTAACATAAAACATATTGTGAATTCTTGTCGAGGTAGCCAAGCAGTTTAAACTAATCCTCTCCAAGCAATGGGTGCAGCTTATCGTATAATAGATAGTTTATATAAAAATATTAAATCATTTAGTTTCCTTCTCACAGATAGAGGGCGAATATCCAATATCAACATAGTTTCAATGTAAGGGGCACATTTAGTTATAAATCCAGCATAATGATTTACAATTCTCAAAAACTTATTTTGTACCCTTTTGATGAGATTAATATTAACATTGTGAAATGGATTCCAGATAATAGAATTATATTCAACTATAGGATGGACAAGCTAAGTGTTCAGAACTTTAACCCTTAACCAGTGACGTGCAATTTTTGTCACACTACCAGTGACGTGCGGTCTGGGAGACCGCAATTTTTTAAATATCTTTAAAGTTACTAAATGACACATTTAACAATGTTTAAAAGCCTTAATAAACTAATCAGTTATTAAATAATTTGAATTCAAATTTAATTTTATGTTAATATGAACAAAATTACAATTATTAATCATTTTACGAAGATAGTCAAAAATTTGAATGAAAAAAACATATCCTAGCAAAATAATGTCGCATATTAAAAATCAGGTGCCTATTTTTGTAGCAAAGCCTTTAATGTATTTTTGGGATGGTAATTGATAAAACGTTCTTGAAAAATATTTCATTTATTTTGTTTTTCATGGATTCTGCAAACGTTCGATATTACATTTTTCGTGAAAAATGCCCTACCCCTCCATAGAAGCACAGTTCTTGCAAATTTTTTTTGTGCATTATAAAAATACTGGTTGTCTACATTTGGACCAACAGAAGGAGGTTTTTCGTTGTTTTCATGGAGGGCAAAGTCGGCAAGTCTTCCGCTTCTCTAGTTTATCTTCGAAATTTTGAGGTTTTTCAACTGTTAGGTTCAGAATTCGGCCTATATTGGCTCTTAATTGTGTGGGAATCTTACTGTTTGACATTATCCTCTTTAATTGTGGCCTTACTAACTCCGCTGCAATGCATTTAATAAAATCGTACCTACCCAGATACTTCTTGTCTTTTAGAGACTGCTGGAACACAAAAGAATTCACCAATGAAATGTCTAAAATCCTAAGAAACACTGCCATTGGCCATCTCCTTGTTCTTCGACTAGATGAGTAGCTGCTGCACATTTTATGTAGTGTATCTACTCCACCCTTGATTGAATTATAGAAAGCTATAATTTCAGGTTTCATTGTCACGTCATCAGTGCTCTCTGTGGTGAATTGACGACACCAACCAAAGAGTCCTGTTTCTCTTTGGCACATGAGGAACTAGAGTCATGTTGCCGTATATCCATACAACGAGGACCCTTTTGTGCCTCTTTTGAAGGCCAGAACTCAATGGATATTTCCCTTTAATTTTTTCTTATCGTCCCGACATAGGTCAGTCCTTTCACCCTCAGCTTCTAAACCAGTTCAATTGAAGTGAACCAATTATCAGCTGTAATATTTCGATTGGAATGAAATATTGGCTCAGTGAGACGCGGAACTGATTGCGTAGGTTTCTAAGTCTTTTTGTCATCCTCTAACAGACGTTTTCCGTTGTTACTTTTTCCGGCATACAAATAGGCATTATACAAATAGCTATTCGATGTATCCGTCAAACACATCATTTTGAGGCCATACTTAGCTGGCTTACTCAGGATGTACATTTTAAATCGGCACCGACCCCTGAAGGCAATTAAAATTTTGTCAATACAAGTTGTTGTGCCCAGTGAATAGCAACAATGAGAATTTTTTACGAAATGATTTAACAAATCAGAAATTGGTGCAACTGGGTCACTTTCGTACCGGACGATTCGGTCTTCATGGTTATCAAACCGAAGACATAAAAGGAGAACAGCAAATCGTTGTCCATACATTACTAAACGAAAAATTTACTTTCCCATGCCATCTGCAGCAAAAGTACTATTAATACCTTCATCGTTAGATTTAAATATTGCCGAATATATTAATAACTCAAGTAAAGCTCTTAATTCAACATAATCTAAATCTTGGATTTCTGGCCTACTCTGGTATACTTTTCTCATAACTTCTGAAGTTTGAAATTTGTCCAACACAAAATCAAATTTATTATATCGTCATCAAAAATAAGCGACCAAAAATGGAGAGGTTGCAGTTACCTATCTAGAGGTATAACAGATTGCTTCAAACCTGGTTTTTCCGCAACAATGTTATACAGACGAGTGTAAACGTTTCTCTTTGTCTCTTTAGAACTCTTATTTTCCCAGGTAATTGGTTTTCCTGCCGTCATATTTGCAAATTATTTTACAACAAAGATATATTTTAGAAAGAAACGAACTTACTGAAAAAATATAACTCACATGATTCGTCTTTCAAAAGATCCGTGTATGCGATCCGTGTAGCAAGATGATTACTTGGCAACGAATAGAGCGAAACTAAAGAAAGCAGTTTGGGGAAAATCCGAGAAATACGTTTTCTTTCACATCTGGTAATGTACTGCTCGAACATTCGCCTCGGGTTTTCTCCAGGATCACTCCACCCTTTCCATTGGGGGTCCATATTCCGCTGACAATATGCTTCACTAAAGGTCATTCATCCCAGGCTAGGCACAAATGAGTAGTAGCAACAAAGAGAAATTCTCGCAGGATTTGGTTATTCTGAGTTTGCCGCCACTTCGGTCGCATCCGTAGTAAGTGACATTCTAGAGTCAGAATCACAGCGAAATATAAAGACGAAAAATTCGGTTCCATACACATAAGGTGTTTTAATGCAAGTATGATTTAATATTTTTCTAAAAAGATTTTTATTGTTGGAGTTGATATTATAAAATAACCAAAACAATCAGTATTCTTTAGGACGACCTCAACATTAGCCTACTATCATAAAATCCATATATTTTGCCTAATTTATGCTTTTCAAATAGTAATAACAAAGAAATGTGAAAATAATAAACAAATGTAATAAATAAAGTTAAATTTTGTAAGCTACCGTAATAATATTCATCCATATTACGAATTGAGTTTTCCCGAATTAGTGACGTGCGGTCTCTCAGACCGCGCATGAAATTAAATCGCAACTTAATAGAAATACAAGTAAGATAAATGAAATTCGAAGAATTCTATATACTACGTAAAGGTATCTAAGAAGGTACCATAAATAACAGATTTGTTAAAAATCAAATAATTTTTTTATTCACAATAAAAAAATCGCTGCGGTCTCTCAGACCGCACGTCACTGGTTAAGGGTTAAGCAAATAAATATTTTTGTATCAGAGACTGTCCTGCTAGCAAAACCTAACATGCGCAGTAATCTTCATACAATATGTTTAATATGAGCATTGAATTACAGGGAGTTATCAAAATAAACATCAAGGTCTTTCTCAATAGAAACTCTTGGAATAACTTCATCATTAATTAAGTAATTAAAATTAAGGCATTGTTTCTTGCGAGTAAAGAAAATTACATTGCATTTTATATAATTTAGTGTCATGAGATTAATTTGACACAACTCCGAAATCTAGAGAATACATTTCAACAGCAATACAAATCTTGCGCAGTGTGGATGTTGTTATATAATTTGATGTTATCTGCATGCATCAGATGAGGAATGGGGTAAATGAATTGGCTTGTATAATTTAAAAACAATAAGAAAAGAACTGCGCCTAGATGTGACCCTTGCCAGATAATACAAAAAGTTTTGAGAGATAACAATGTTCAGTTTAACCTGATGTTTACGATGCAATATATAGCTCTGAATCCTGTTTAAAATGCTCCCATGAATGCCAATGAGTCCTTACTTATGCAGTAATGATTCGGAATTTACCTTATCAAAAGCTTTAGCAAGGTCCATATAGATGGCATCAACTTGCTGATTTACATCAAGAGAGTTGCTTATAAACTGATTAAATATGGCCAAATTAGTTGAAGTGGACATTCCTTTTCTAAAACCATGTTGTTCAAGAACCAATATATGACATGGGAGATAAAGAATTAAGGATTAGCTTCTCCATAATTTTGGCAAGTACAGATTGAATGGATATAGGTCGATAGTTAGTTACATCACATTTATCCCCAGATTTAAATATGTGTATCACAAAACTGGTTTTTAAAATATCTGGAAGAACTCCCTGGGTAAAAGATTTGTCAATTAATATAAATAGAGGGTAAGATAAGACAGATGCACAGTTTTTCAGGATTATAGCTGGGATATGATCATGACCACATCCTACAAGTGTGGTAAGGTTTTTTAATATATTCTCAATCACACCCATTTGGGAAACCCGAGGAAAATGTCATAGCAGTTTTTATTCTTTTGTGTAAATATGAAATATATTTGTACATTTTATGAAAATGAGAATGATGCAAGTTGATAAAATTTAATATCTGTATTCTGATATGTTTGAAAGAAGCAATGAGTCAAAAATAACTTACAACAATATCAACTTATCATCATCATAGAAATTTCATCCATTCAAAGATCAGATTTGCCTTGTTTTCCATTTCTTCATCATGAAAATAGTATGGCATCCAAGCAGATTTTGAGTAAATTGCTTGTCCTAGCATTTTTCATCATACAGTACTTAACTTTACTCAAGCATTTATGGATTTTGCGTAGATTAGAATTTTTGGCAGAGTTTTGGTGTCTGTAAGAGAGTTATAAATTTTGCCACCCAGATTTATGTAGATATAATAGCGTTAGTACAAAAAGCTGAATCCAATTAAAGTAAATTACATTCTTGACAAGGTTATTAATAAAATACTCTGTCCCCTACAAAACCCAGCCATTACTATTTGAAAATCCTTTTATTTTCCATTATTGTTAACTTTGTTGAATGGGATTCCTTTAAGTATCACAATCTTGTAGCTAATTTATCTTGGATTGATGAGCAGTGTGATCTAAGGAAAGATTTGATAAGAATTTATTCTTCAGTCATTGCCATCTGCTGAGCATTCCTCAATTGAGTTTCTGCTGTGGTAGTGGTGGTTGAGTTTATGGTGGTCTGGTTTATGGTGGCTTGGTAGGTTTGAAGACTTGGTCGTACATACTTACAATTTACCTTATGGACAAAATTTCTCTAGAAACATTTCAGGTGATGGAATCTGAAAAACAGTTTATCTGGGCAAAGACTGTATATACACAGCAGGTGATAATTATGATTTACCAATTATTTTATAGCATATTAGCAAAATAGTTCAATAAAAAAAGAAAAATGACTTGTCGATAAAAATATTTTGATGGAAAATTACATATTGAACAGAGACGAACTAATGAAACTAAAGGCAAGCAGTTATGGAAAATTCCATGCAAAATAGAACTAATTGAACTGGAAACACAAGAGAAAATCTGTAAAACCAGGGCATGGACAAATGTTTTAAGTAGACTTGGTTCATGGGGACTCAATCTTTGCCAATTCAAATCATTTTTATATATTAACTAGTTAATGCATTCCATCTGAATACATTCTGTCAATGGAGTGTCAATAGAACAAATATCTTAAGCACAATATTATAGAAAATACTTTTAGTTAATGACTCATCATGTGAAATAATCAATACAAATAGTGATGAAGAGAAAAACAAAATTGTAAAATAATAATAAAACATCAGAAAAAAGTGAATATTCAGAGAGTTAAATCTGAACTACTTTGCCAAAGTTATGGTTGATCTAAAAAAAGCAAAGTATTTGCACTGTAAGAGGTCAGACTTAAGTGAAAATAGCAATTAAAATACAAATAATAATTTTTCATGCCTAACTAAACATGGTTCAGTTAGTACAACATATAACTGTATTAAAATTGAGAATGTGCTCAATCTACAGAATGTTTTAACTCTCAATTAAAAATTTTCCAAATTGTTAACACAGCTCTCTATTTCAACTTTCTAAAACTGTTTCAACTAAAAGTACATAATAAAATACTATGAGGTAATTTATGAAATTTAAAGCTATTGGATTTATTATACAATGAACAAACAGCAAAATTACTGTACATGTTAAAGTAAATTTGTAACCTCTTTAAACTTGTTTTACATCACTTACAGTGGTGCTTATATTTGCTGTTCTTAAATATTTCCAAGGAAATCTTGTTCAATATCTTCCATTGCAAGCGGAGATTTATATTTTCATATCTGAAAACCACACTGTCAGTATTTGGTGCCTCAAATCATAGCAAAGGTAAAGTAATACAATGAACTTTATTTTGGCAATTTTCTTCTTTCCACGGTTGACTAAATACCAAAATGTGTGCATGATTTGCATACACAATATTTGTGGAGACTTTGTGGCACATAAATATATTTATGTATAAACATTCTAAGACGGGAAATAACTTAGTAATTACACTTCATCGAGGTAACATTTTCTTAATAATATCTCAAAACTACATATTCTTCAAGAGGGAATACACCTCAGATTCTATGCTCTTCCTCCACTCAGTTATCCTCAGCCCAATTCTGAGAGGCAGATTATAAATCTCTCTTATATCTTATGTTGTAAATCATATTAAGAATCTGAAACATTTTTCCCTTGTTCGATCCATTTATCTTTATCATACTTGAGCATCAAAGAATTGTGGTCAATTGCCATTCAATCATATCAAATACTATTAGAAGAGAATGCAGAATATCTGTACACTCAATATTTACAACCTCTATCAATTACTTAACTTTGCTAAATTCAAATCAATACCAATTAAAAGAGCAATTTGTGCACCACCATTATGTAGGCTAAAGAAAACTACAATAATGTGGAAGAAGGATAAAGCGATGCTAAATTATATTTGGTTTTGTCTTCATGACATCTACATTTCAAATTTAAGAAAGTGCATGAGATAGTAAAAAAATAAATCAATTCATGAAAAGAACAGAGGGGCCTCTCAATCAAAATCTGAGTCACCACATTGAATCAAACTTGGCTAACTTCCATGATGTAAATGTAACCAAATTTATTCAAAAAAGTAATCAAAAGATTTTGCCCCAAAATTAAAATTTTTAGAGAATTACTAAGAAATTACACAAGGAATATTATCATTAGTAAACATTCAAAGAGTTTTTTAATGAAGAGGTTCAAAGAATTCATATGAACGTTTCTAAATGATAGAACTATTAGTGTCACAGTGATATCAGAGGGAGTAGGATTTATGGAAATATTTAAAATGAGATGGACTATCTAACTACTTAGTCAGAGTGTATGAAAATCAAATTGGTAATAATAATTTTGAACTGAAGAATATGATTATGTGATCAAACTCTCAAGCATTGAATTTATCCTTTATTATCTAGAGATATTGGACATTACAATCTTATTAAAATTTGAAATAATGGTAGAATGAATTTAATTATATTTTTCATGCAGTATCATCACTGCATTTTTCCAAAACAATGCTCAGGTTCCTGTGGCCATAAAGCAAGAGAACAGATAAGCCATGGGAGCTTAGGCTTGATTATTACCTAATTACTGATGCCATGGTAATGATCTAACTTTTAGTTTGTATGGGAAGATGATTGTAGGAAATGAAGGTATATGTAATGAAGGTTGAGATGATGGGGCTACCAGCTGTATACAATGCGGTAACAGTGGTGATGACTGAGAATGAGATTTAATTGGCAAGAAACATACAAATGTGCACATTATTAAAAGTCCATCAGTACAAGTATCAGAGTTCTTATCATTTGTATTTTGGCTTTATGTTAAATCCTTGATGAGTTCAACTGTTCCCATAAAAATAAAAGTATAGTTAATTTTAATCATTTGCCGTTTTTAAAAAAGAAACAGCTTTCAAACTTGAGACATATTTCATAAGAAAGAAATCCTATAAACGATTGTATTCTTATCGTCAATTATAGATTTCTGCAAAAAATTATGAGAACATTGATCAGATTCTGGAATTTAAACTGAAAACCAATCCTATTGAACTGAGCTTAGATGAGAATTATTAGTTTTTTCTTGGGCTCATAAATGGCTATCCATGAAATCCTAAAACTGTTTTCCTTGTTGGCAATAAACGGTCACCTCTGATACTATAATAGAGTACTATAACTGTATATTTCTCAGTAATCACCTATGAAAATCTCTCATTATATGCCCTTGACCTTTACCTGCTTGAACCAAAGACCACCGTAAACTTTACCTCTCTTGTTTTATAGTTGCTTTATAATATTCACTCAAAACAGGGGAGGGAGTTTTTGACTATCTAATGAAGTCCTACAGTAGAAGTCCATTATAATGAGAGCTGACAAAAATTGGAAAAGTACTCTTTATAATGCGTACTCATAATAGCCGATTTCCTACATTTTTTGCAGTGAGACAGACAATAGCCAAAGAATCTCTTGCTATAATGCAATTCTCGTTAAGTTAAGTGCCATACTCATTAAAAAAGACTTCTACTGTAGTTGAAAACTGTATTTCACTGGAGTATTAGCTAATAGTCATCCAGTTAGACCAGGACAATGAATCATTTACTCCAAAGGAGAGCAATGAGAAAGTAAATTCAAAATAAGGGTATTTTGGGTATTGGTATATATGCATTTAATACATTGCATTGTTGTTGCTTAAAGAATTGATTTACACAATGAGAATATGCTTCTATTAATGATTTTTATTTATTATCCTTTGTTATTAACTGTATTTCACTGGAATATCAGCAAAGAGTCTTCCAATTAGAACCAAGACAGTGGGTTGTGTACTCCAACAGATAGGAATGGGACAAATAGTATAAACATTAGGGTATTTTGGGTATTTGGTTTTATGCATTTTATACGAGGCATTGTTGTCATTTTCACAATTAATTTAGACAATTAAATGTTTGATGAGTTACATAGAACCAGAGTGAGTTGTGGATGTGGCTGGCCCTGCACTATGGGATGAGTTGCATTGTGCCTGAATCTAGTGCGCCATTGATTCTAATGCACACTCCAATTTTTGAGCTGAAAGAAGACACAAAAGGGTGTGCATTATTTCAGAGTAAATATTTTATTTGAAGGAATCACGCTTCATTTATGATTTCTTTAAAAAATCCTTTAATATGCAAACTGTATTTAAAACAAGGACTGATACCATGAAAGATTTAGGTATTTTACTTGACATTAGCTTAAATTTTGATAGTCATATTGATCAAATGGTCAATAGAACTCTAAAAATGCTTGATTTCATTTCAAGGGCTACGAAAGAATTTAATATTCCAGTAGCAATGAAAACATTGTTCACTAGCCTAGTTGTACCTATTCTTGAGTATTGCTCAGTCGCATGGTCGCAATACTATAACTGTCATATTAATTGCCTGGAAAGAGTACAAACACGCTTCATAAGAATTATTTTAAAAAAGTCTGGTTATGATATAAATAGTATTTCCTCCCAGGATGTATCTAGCGAAATAGGATTAAAAACACTTTGTATAAGATGGGAAGAGTATGATCTACTCTTCCTATATAAATTATTAAATAATAACAAATTCTGCCCTGAGTTACTCAATTTGATACCTCTCTGTGCATCCACTTACGATACCAGGAAAAAATGTATTTTTTTATAAAGGTATCGAAATCGATTAACAATACTTTCTCTATACTACGCATTTGGAGAAAGTAAAAAAAGCAACATCGTAAGAATCTAGGGTATCATCATTCAATGTTACCGTAGTTATACGCAGTGTATCTTCAATATTAAATGTCAGTCACATACCTTCAAAAATCGAATAAGATTGATAAATCACTGGTCTAACTAATATTATATATAATAATAATAATATAATATATAATAATAATATAATATATAATAATTATAATCAATTTATAAATTAATAAATAATGATAATTTTAAAATTAATTGGTTGAACTTACAAGTAAAACGTGATCACCTATCTAATATTTAATTAGGTTATACCTCAAGATACCAATACATATTATAAAATTCACCCAAAATAAGGCTAAGTTATCAATTAATTAACTAAAAAACCTTCTTAAGAAGAAGGAAAAGTTTTTATATCCATACAATCAGTGATGGGATGTAACGAAGTAAAAGTAATCGGAGTACTTTTAACGATTACAATTTTGGTAATTTTTACTTGTAATCGTTAAATTTTTAAAAAGGTGATTTTTACTTGTAATCTACTTCAAAGGTCGTGCGATTAATCGTTACATCTGAGTAATCATTACATTTGAGTAATCGAAAGTGAACATTTGAATTCCTCGCATGCTGATCGCATTGAGAGGCTTAAATTGAATTCGCATATTTAATTGATTTTTTCTTAAATATATTTCTGATATTTTGAGAGCTTTCTATTTATTTGCATGCCGTTGATTTTAGATTCCATCTTCATCCACAGGTGTAAATTTTAGTAGAACTTAAATAGTTAGACACTGTAATTACTGTAGTCATGGGCGTACCGAGGAGGGGGGCAGCTGCCCCCCCCTTGGACAGCCAGCAATGGACCCTACGATCTAGCTCCCATACATTTAGGTAGCTAATTACCGTATTTGACGGCATATACGATGCACCAGCATATAAGACGCACCAGCTTATAAGACGCACTCTCATTTAGTTTGCCACTCACAAGGAAAAAAAAGTTTTAATAGTCTATGGGAAAGCACGGTACCACAATAACTTAAAATGTTGTTTCTTTTAGTTGTCACGTTTCGTAAAAGCCAAATATTAACACAATCATTGAATGCAATTACCAAAGATATTTAGTATTAAGAAAATTTAACAAACGGAAGCTATTTTGACATTATATATTTCAATAATTGAACGGCAAGCAATCGAACAAAATGAAAAATAAAGCAGAAACAATATTTATTATTACAGATTCCGGGAAAACATATTATGTTTATGTTTATTAGCAGTCTTCAATTGATCCTCTTGCAGTCGCAAAGTACCTACGTATCATTTTTTCGGTAGGTGGTGGACCAAAATGCCTTGCTGCAGCTCTGTTTCCATGTACTTTAGCGTAATTTAACCCTCATAGTTTAAGCTGAATAGTGCAGCTTAATCTCTTATTTCCTGAAGTAATATTTCCGAGGGTGTATTTTTAAACAAATAGTTTTACTCAGCAAGAAGAGGACACACTGTTTTGTTATGATCAGAATCAAGGGCGTCGCCAGGGGGGAGCAGGGGGGGGCAGCTGCCCCCCCTGGAGACACATTCGTATTTTGGTTCGGGATGTGTTGTAGAAATAATTTTTAGGCACGAGCGTATTTAAAAAGAATTTAGACCCAAAACAAAGTCAAGTGTTGGCATGTGTAAACACCAGTGATGGGAAAAGTACTTCCTCGTAGGAAATTCATTTATACCTCCAGCTCAGCAAAAATATTTCAACGATACTTTGTAGTAGAGTCCTTCATCCCTTCCCTCCCAAGAGAAGAAAAGTTCGGTTTCAGGGTGAACAATGTAGTTAGAACTGCCTCTCGAAGCGATCAGAGCACAAGGTTATGCGATTATGTCCTCTCTCTCAAACTTCCTTGAGTATCGTCCGACAATCGCCGGCAGAAGACAAAGGATTCAGTTTTTTTTTTGTTTTCCCTTCAAAATGAACATAAGAAAGTTTTGCGCTGAGTATTTTGCAAATAGGCCCAAGCAGTGGCGCAGCAAGGGGGGGAAGTTAAGAGGTTCGAACCCCCCCCCCCCCCCCCAAGAAGTCCCATGACTACCTTTACATGCCAGTAAATATGGCTCTGATTACAGCTAAGTTGATGGTTTCGGTAGCAGAGCAGGCACAGAGCCGACATCGATATCAATGGGACGCTACGAGTGTTTCGCACACAATGTTCAACGCATGCACTTCTTAACCATGTCCTTTTGTTAGATGACTCACACCATAAGATAAGATTCCCATGAGAAGAATTCGAAAGTGCTGATTCGTTTACTCCTCGCAAAAACACAAGGGAACATTGGAGAAGTAATTCAAAACTTACACCCTTAAAACAGAGATTAAGATTACGTTTGAGGGACAAACAGATTGATAAAACGCTCAGTTAGATCTTCTGCATGTGACTGTTTTGAGGGTGTGAATGCAAAGCTAGGCTCGTGAATAGTGCATTTGAGAAATTCACAGTGAACAGTTCGAAGGAGAGTTTAGTTTGGATTTCATAAGGTACAGATGGACATCCGAAAATTTTTTTCATAGTCCGCTAATAGCTCCAGGCCTCTATTGGGAAAACGTAAGTTATTGTCTATGTAGTTTTTTGTAAAATAACCATTATTAGTTACATAAATTAGGATTGTATTATTTTAGGGCTGTTATCGGAGGGCACATCTCAAGATGAGTTAGCGACAATTGCAAAGTTACTTGTTCCTTTATTAAGCATTCTGGATGATTAAAAGTCTGTACAGTAGGCTCTTCATTACTCGGGATGATATAAAATATACCGATCCATATTTTATAATTACCCGTAAATTTGCAGTAATTCAATAACTGGGTTTACGTAGAAATTTGTAAAAGTATTGGAGCAATACAAGATATCAGTAAAAATTAATTTTCGATGATATTATTAATAATATACCATTTTGGAAGCAAATCAGTCAGCTGAAAGGTATTGTGCGCGTAAGTTACGCACATATTTATCGTAACTGTGACTTGATGACTTGAAATAAATTTGAAAAACTTTTAAAACTGTGACTTAAACTCTTCAGCTTCCTTTTCGATGCAGCCATTTTTTTCTCTTGTGATAGAATCCCACGAATCTCATATCTGGTTATGCAATGCCGATTCAAAATTTTAATTCATGGAAAATTTTTGTTTCCTTTGAACACTCAGTGCAAAAGACTGGGTTTTGTATCATCTCTCTGCTAGTTAAACCACCTATCACTTAGTCTAAATAATTGTAAGTTGACGTCTTCATTTTTTCCACCTTGGTATGTAACTTGATTTCTGCAAATTCAATTATAATATCAACTATAATCAAGAGTCTACAGAATATTTTTATGCAGCCGAATTTTTACTCTCCGGTATGTGACGCATTCAATTGAATACTTGGCTAATACATAAATAACGAAATCAGGCTTAAATGTAAGCCTACCAGAAAATTTCACTGATATAAAGGATTTTTTGTTTCTTAGAAGAGGAGGTAATTTTAAGAACAACGGATGAAGTCATTTCTTAGAAAGCTGCTGATGATATAGTCTAATAACGAAAGATGTTCAAATAAGGATGGGTGCACCAATGTGGTGAGTTATTCAAAAACAAAAGTTCCAATTTTCCTCAAGAGATGGCATTAGTGGCGAAGTTCATAAACAAAAGTTCCAATTTTCCTCAAGAGATGGCATTAGTAGCAAAGTTTATAAACCAAAGTTCCAGTTTTCCTCAAGAGATGGCATTAGTGGCGAAGTTTATAAACAAAAGTTCCAATTTCCCTTAAGAGATGACATTAGTGTCAAAGTTTATAAACAAAAGTTCCAATTTTCCTCAAGAGATGGCATTAGTGGCGAAATATTTAACAAAAGTTCCAATTTTCCTCGTAAGTTTTAAAATATAGCGTTAATGTAAAAGTTTAATTTAAAAAGTTCGATCAGTAAATAGACCTTTGCCATTTTCGATGTATTCATGGGAATCGATTCTTTTATCGAGACGTTTACTTCTAAAATATATCAATAATTAATACAATATCAATAAACAATATAACAATTAGTTGATAAAAGTATATAATTTAATACAAATAACTTTTTTTTTTAAAAGGAAACCTATGAATTATGTCGATGTTATCAAATGCGTACTTCAGCGATGGAGCACTATATTAATTTTTTTCTTCGTAACTTTGCTACCTAGAAACATGGTATTTAATACAGTTTGTAGTAAATTTTATGCACTAACTTCCTATTTATTTATTTCTTCCAAGTCTTTTCAATTGCACTTGTGGATGCGTGTAGGATGCGTTAGGTAAAGATTCACAAGTGCTGATACCCAGGGGAATACATTCAAAGTCTGCATATATTACATATGGAACTGGAAATGAATGCCCGAGTTTGGTAAATTTAATATCTTTTCCCCCTCGATAGGAAGCTCAATTCTCGCGGGGTTTTTACTATTACAGTTTGCTGTATGCGTCATGATAATGCATGAAGCATCGTTTGCAAATGTAAATTCTACGACATTTTTGTTATCTGAAGATGGATTAGACTCTCAAAGTTTTTAATCCAGCAATAATGAGCCGTGTTGTCATTTGTAATATATAATAGGTCACGATGATCTGCAAGCTCGGTATTTACAATTTTTATTGGATAGACATTGTTTTTTTCGTCTAGCCCGAAAACGTTAATAGAAATTTTATTTGTTCGCTCGAATTTAGGAATATCGGAGAGTTTGACTGGGTATTTAATACAATCTCAATCGTACCCATTGTCGAATTCATCCGTATTATATTTGTAGACTCGTTGAGGGTCTTTATGTATGTTCTTTCCCCAAACCGCGTATTTAAAACAAAACTGATCGTCATTCCTATCATTTACAACAGATTTTCTGCTTGCGATCTTGGGTGGTAACTCAATAAAGGTTGATCCGCGTAACGGAGTGTAACGATTAATTCGGAGTTCTAAACCCAATATTTTACTCAGCGCTCACCCTGATCCCTTCACCTGCATCTTGGATTTTTCCTTAAGTAATTTTCCTAATAAACTTTCTAAAATTTCCCCAACGTCATCAGCTAGCAAAACCCTAACGTTTCTCGTTTTAAATGCTCGTTCTATCGTCTCCCCACCCCTCTCAAAGTTTGCCTTAACCACAATATTAATTTTAAGGGCAGAATTACGTAGCTCATCCCTTATCCTCGGAATTAAAAGATCGGAAGTATAATTTAGAAATTATATAAGGTCTTTATGCGCTTCACTCACAACCCAGTAGGTTTTCAGTCGACCCTTTATAGCCCTGTCAATCTCCACGATCGAATGGTCACCGCCTACTTGAGGGTTCAACTGACTGTACTCCATCGTAAAAGTTTCGAAAAAATTGTTAAAAAAAATACTAGGGAATAACTCAAAAGTATATATGCTGATACTTAGTTAAGGTCGATCGCTGCCTTCACTTTACATCCTAAAATGTTAGTAACCCTGCTTCTTTATAGTTTATAAACTTATTCGGGATCCCCAAGAGTTTTGACAAATCACATGAAACAAATCTGTGCTCAAAATATCCCTTTAGTTATTTATTCTGCAAACGCATAACTCACTGTTTAGAGATCCGTTCTTACGATTGGTAGCTCTGATTTATAAAGTTAGTACCCTTGACATTAATTCTAATTGTTCAAGAAAGGTGATTGAATGTAAACTTGACATATCAGTTTGAGATTTACCTGAGAAAAACATTGGAAGAACATTTTATAATGATTAAACTAATATGTTGGCAACCCTGCTAAAATTTTTTTTATGAATTTTTAAATGTTATAGAACGATTTGGCATTGACAAAAACCACAGATTGGAAATTTTTACGACAAAATTCGAAAAATTCTTCCGCCATCGTATTTGATGGAGGTTTTTCTGAGGCACGAACGAGTGGTTTTATATGGTTTCCGTCAGATGGCATAACAATCTTGGTATGACGTGACTGACTTTTATCAACAATTCGGACTTTTTTCACTTATTCCGAAAAATATGAATTTCATTGGTCCAGTATGAATGGATAAAATATTCTAGAATATGAAATTCTGCAGATTTAGGATATCGGTCAACATTTTGTTTAATTAATTAAAATTTAAACAAAATACGAGGTAAAACACCTTATCAGCATTTGTGTAATGGTCAAACTTAGAAGTTATGCAATATTCAGGTCCTTGAAAATCATAAAAGTATTTAATTACGAATTTTAAAAGTAGGTGGTCAAATGACCACCTCCCGTCCTTCTAGGTAGGCCGAAACTGCCGTCCTCCTAGTGTTAATGAGTTTGCCATAGAAGCGTTCAACTCCTCTAGTTTTCAATACATTTAGTTTTTGGAGGATTTGACATATTTGTAGTAAGAAGCGGGCATGAATAAACTAGCCCCTGTAAGTTAGGCATTTCTCATTTTAAAAGGCAGCTTGCCCCCCCCATAGCCCAGTGGCTGGCGACGCCCTCGATCAGAATGGTTGCGAGATCCAAACCTGAAAATACCACGATACCGCTACCAGATTGTGCTAAAATAGTCCAAATCCACCCAATATTCATTTTTAAACTACATGTTGGAAGTTCATAATAAGTAATACCAAAGTGATAATCAGAGTATAACTGATATATTGGAGCCGAAATAGGTAGTATAGACCATCTGGGCTAAAAATAACATTCAGTATTGAAAGTTAACCTGTGGAGGTTGAACCTTCACATACAAGACGCAGGGAAATTTTTCGAGACATAATTTAGGAAAAAAGGTGATTCTTATATGCCGTCAAATACGGTATGTGCATATGCAGAAGTACTGTTGAATTTATGAAATTGTAGATAAAGTAAAATGTTAGCAAGTAAGTAAAGCAAGTATGTTTTGATTCACATGCAGACTTCAGGACCATATCCGTTTGACCTACATCGAGTGCGTAAACAAACGCATTACATGGAAGGAATCGAACTTTCCATGGGCATTTAGAAGTTGCACCTGCAAATAATTTCTGAGATTTACGTCTATTTTTAGACACCACAAAAACAATGGAAAATGTTAATTATTTTATTTGCATTTACGATTTGCCCCCCCCCCCCCCCCCCCTAGGCCCTTCAGCATTTCTGATTTGCCCCCCCCCCCCCTAGGCCCTTCAGCATTTCCAATTTGCACCCCCCTAGGCCAAGAGCTGGGTACACCCATGACTTAAGAATCTGAAACTTTTTCCCTTGTTCGATCCATTTATCTTTATCATACTGGAGCATTCAAAGAAATGTGGTCAATTGCCATTCAATCACATCAAATACTATTAGAAGAGAATGCAGAATATCTGTACACTCAATATTTACAAGCTCTATCAAAACATAAAATTGTATCATAGTTAAGGATATACCATTACATAATTTTCAGATCATTTTCATGGATACTTAACTATGCTAAATTCAGATCAATACCAATTAATAGAGCAATTTGTGCACCACCATTGCGTAAGCTAAAGAAAACTACAATAATGTGGAAGAAGGATAAAGCTATGCTAAATTATATTTGGTTTTGTCTTCATGACATCTACACTTCAAATTTAAGAAAGTGCATGAGAAAGTAAAAAAATAAAACAATTCATGAAAAGAACAGAGGGGCCTCTCAATCAAAATCTGAGTCACCACATTGAATCAAACTTGGCTAACTTCCATGATGTAAATGTAACCAGATTTATTCAAAAAGGCAATCAAAAGATTTTGCCCCAAAAAAATTTCCCCCCAAAATTTTTAGAGAATTACTAAGAAATTATTCAAGGAATATTATCATTAGCAAACATTCAAAGAGTTTTTTAATGAAGAGGTTCAAAGAATTCATATGAACGTTTCTAAATGATAGAACTATTAGAGATGCAGTGATATCAGAGGGAGTAGGATTTATGGAAATATTTAAAATCAGATGGACTATCTAACTACTTTGTCAGAGTGTATGAAAATCAAATTGGTAATAATAATTTTGAACTGAAGAATATGATTATGTGATCAAACTCTCAAGCATTGAATTTATCCTTTATCATCAAGAGATATTGGACATTACAATCTTATTAAAATGTGAAATAATGGTAGAATGAATTTAATTATATTTTTCATGCAGTATCATCACTGCATATTTCCAAAACAATGCTCAGGTTCCTGTGGCCATAAAGCAAGAGAATAGATAAGCCATGGGAGCTTAGGCTTGATAATTATTTTTAAATTCACGCTAAATTCAAATAACTAAATCTGAGTGGATCTCCTCAGTGTCCTACAGCATCATAAAGGCAATACTGTTAGCCAAGTATTACAAAACTGAGAAAGAAGCGCAATTTATAAACCTGAGATTCCAGATCTTTTGAAGTATTTGGTGGGCCTGTTTCAATTCTTTTGATGTATCCAAATGTCAATTCTTTCCACTCTTTTAGCAATATATGAAGTTATCTGAAGCTGGTATATAAGAATGATTATGACATAAATGATGAGAAATAGATGCTTCTCTCCATAAGAAGAAAAATAGTATAAAGCTCACTATTTAACAGCTATTGAGATAACTAGGTAATGATAGCATATAGAATCCTGTATCTTGTTAGGATTAACACTTAGTGTTATGGAATCACGTTAAACTTCAATTATACATCCCCAGTAATAATTACCATTTCTATGTGTTTATAAAGCACCCTATACCACAAGTGTTTCATCTGAAATATATTAAATTTTAAGAGATGCAGATATTTTTAAATACTGTTCTACATTTGTTAAGACCAACAATGCAAGCATTCCCATTTCAATAACTTCAATTAGGAAAATAAACCTTAACTTAGAGTTAACTGGGTATTTTTATACTTTAACATCAATACTAACTTTAGCAAAAATCATAAGGATTTCAAAATTTTGAAACAAGTATATGCCATAGATATTTCACATCCTCCTAAAAATACCCTTCTAAACTAAAAGGTTCTGCAATAATGTATCTCATACGTGGTATTCAGAAAATTAAAATTTAATTTTTTTCTATTCATTAAATTACTGCCAAGTCTTCAGTGGGAATGCAACATGAAACAATAGTTTGAAGATTGAATAATTATTATTTGCATAAAATTCATCAAATAATAAATAAACAGCTGAAGCACTCTGAAGTATATGGTTTAGCTTCTCAATTTAATTCAGCTGTGATTAAGTCTTACTTACAAGTACATAGGGATCAAGGTTACTGTCTCATAGAGAACAAAAACAAAGTTCAATCAATGGAAGTTTATTTTGTAAATTCATTTTGCTTTACATAAAATTTCTCCTCATTTCTATGTGTATGATTAGAACAAATACACAGTACAGATGTTAAAGAATAGAGATTCAGATGAAAACAAATCTTCTTATTAGTTCAATGTAATCATAAACTGCAACCAAGGCTCCCTTCCGCTCAAATGCATTTGAAGCTCCTCATAAACCTCTAAAATATTGAAACAATAAATTAGAATGAAAGTAATTTTGATAATATAAATGTGAACTTTAGCCAAAAAAAATTGTTGAGTTTCAGAAGGTGTGTCCCCATTAGTTCCGAGTTAGTTCCGAGTCTAACCATCTAGGTTGCAGCAGCGTTAGTTTACTTGCGTCTTCTTTCATGCTGCGACTTTTTCGGCGTGACTTCGTAAGACTATTTAAATATAGGAATCCCGCCCACCCAACCCACAACCCATTGGCGTTCAGCCAAAGTTATCTTTAAGTGCCAAGTAGAAAGCAATGCCCCTAACGCTGCTGCTACCTATATGGTTAGACTCGGAACTAATGGGGACACACCTTCCGAAACTCAGCCAAAATGTTTTAATAACCTCCCTTTAATTGAACCGGTAGAAGACCAACAAGATGGTCATTGTCTTTTCAGCGTCGCGAAAGAGGTAAGATCATTATGTGTTGCTTGCTTTAGATATTTAATAAATTTTAAGAGATATTTTTTCATTAAGTATACCAAGTTTAGTAAATATGATTAAGTATCGCTTTCAACAGCACATATGTAAATAGTATGCATTCTTTGATGTAATGTTTACTTAGCCTCGCCTCTTGTGGATTCCTTATTTAAGTTCTTTGTTCATGGTGTTAACTTTATAGCGATCTGTTAATTAGTTACAAAATGACATTGAAGATCTTTATTTAAATGTTAAGTGGCATATTATCATAAAAGATTTTAGCAACTTTTCAGTAATAAGGAAAGGTTTCCGTTGATATGTTTCTGTGATACTAGTTAAACTAAAGCGCGTAATCGATGGAGATTGATATATTAAATATGTGATGATTGGATCTGTGTTTCGACTTTATTTATCAAGTATTTCTTATTTTCAAGTAGTGTTACTGAGGAAACCCGACGATGCCAACCACAAAAGCCTCCCTATTGCGGCGTTTTTTGCAAGATAGAAAATCATTTAGAGTTAAGGAAACTGCAGGAAAATTTCTTTAATGAAGGAATTTCGGTCAGACTTTTGTGACTAGTCCCCTACAACACACATTTGGATATACATATGTATTTGTGATGTATTTTAACTGGATGCATACATATGTATTTAGGTAAAATTTTTACCATTTAGGTAAAATTATCGAAGAAGACTGTTTGGGAGAAATTAATTTTACCATGAATTGTATTACATTTGTAATACATATGTATTTATGGAACATTTATACATATGTATACATACATGAAAAATACATTATGTATTTTCTCTGTATTTTTCATGTACGGATACATATGTAAAAATGATGCAGAAATACACAAAAAATACATATACGTATATTTCTTGTATTTTCGCATTAAGAAATGTTTAAGTTTTAAAGGAAATTATTACCTTGAAAAAATTTGCAATTTTTCCTAATTTAAATGATCTGTTCACCATGTATTATATATTCTCGGAAGTGGCACACAAATTTAATTTTATGTGGAAGTGAGCGTACGGAGCGTACACATATTGTAACGCTATCTGTCGGCACAATCTCGGAACTCATGAATTTTGAATTCATCAAGATCAGCGAATTTTGTTGACTTTGTCGTCAACCTCATGCAATCTGGTGTTTGGCTTCCCTTCTCCTGTGTTCGTGCCTTTTCAGAAATCGTGATCCAGTGGTTTCCTGTTCCTGATTTATTAAGGTAATGTGTGATCTCTTTTATTCAATGTGATATGAGATGATTTTCTTGGATATGAACGATCACCTGTTGATCGTTTTCATAAGTTTCCTTTAATGTTTTAACGGCTAAATAAGATGTGACTATAGTTAGGTAGACTATATATACAATCATTGATGTATCATATATATATTGATATTGTTTTTTTAATTTCTTTGCTATTTGCACTTAAGTGTGAACTTTATTGACCATTGTATATGCTCGCTTTGCATCATCGCGTTCATACGTCCTTACTATTATTGCTATTGTGCTTTCCTTCAAACGATATTTCCGTTCATTTTATTATATTTGATTATACTAGATGAACCGGTGAACTTCGTACCACCTAATATTAAAACAATCACCTTCATTGTCAAGGGGGATATGGTTTGTTTACAACCTCGAAATTTTGATAAAATATTCACGCATTTTATCAAAATTCTCAAAATTTCGATTCGTAAACGATATTGCACGACCAAAATAAGAATCTTTATTCTATTCCCCTTCTTTTGGTGCTTGATTCCACTTTGTGCAACTATTATTTCTAATTTAAATTTTAAAATGAAATAAAGCCTGCTGTGAGGAAAATGAACTTTACGTGCATCCAGAGTTTATCTATCGCCATTTGTTGAGTTGACTGTAATCAAATCGGAGTAGCCTTGTTATTAAAACCTTAATTATCAAGCCTTGCTAGTTACCATCAAAATTTAATTATTTTATTCACAACAATCATACATAAATCTTTGTTTTCCTACTAGCTAAATGACCAATGTATTTGTTCTAATTGCCTCTGTTCTCAGAAAAATGTACCTTTTATAAGTATCTTAAACCTTAGTTCAATTAAGTCTTTACGTACTTATTGAAGTAGTGCATTTTATGAACGATAACGTGTGTATATCGAAGTCATTAATGATGATTTATTTTTTTCATGCTCCTTCTGCTTTCTCCAATCTTCAGCTGGTCCCAACGTAAGTACCTAATTTAAACATTTGTATAGTTATAATCATGGTGGAATGCCAGGTTGCATAGCAGCTCTGCTTCTAATAGTTAAAGTTGTGTGTCCGTACGCTCTGCATATAGAGATTTACAACAAAATATCTCTCTATTTTTATGGATAGCTTTGATCAGTAATGAGCTCCTAAAAGTGAAAAATTATTGTATTACCTTAAGGCTTATTATAGGCCTGAATCATTTGGAGCAGTTTCCATTATATACCTTTAAGTTCATTAGAGGCATTACATTAATTCAAATTGTCATATTGACTGTGTGAAGACTTCATCATAGTTCACATGACCTTACTGCTTCGAATACATTTCCATATACTCAATATAAGCATTTAATTCACATAGTGATATATTGATCACAAACTTATATCTCATTAAGAGAGCAAATCTTAAAAAGGGACTAATATTTTTGTGTAGATGTATTTTTAACTTGTGCTTCTCCTTTTCAAGGATATTTTGGATGATGCAGACTCTTGATCTGTTTCCTGGATTGAAGTGTGACTGATTTCCAATGCTGGATATTAGCCAGCAGCTGTGTCGGGATAGTGCAGCCGTTGTTCTATGAGAGATTTGAGCTGTAATCTGGCCCTGAGATGCCTAATGCACAGTTGTAATTTGTTTGTATTATATTTTTTTATTATCTTTGTTTGAATATTGATCTTGTGGCTTAACCTGAGTGTAACTGGCCCTGGAATACCTACCTACAATGTACAGTTGTATTTTGTTTGTATTTAATTTTTTATTATCTTGGTATGAATAAATTTTATGTTATCCAAATGTGCTGTTTTCAATTTCTTACATACCCCATGACCCTCATTTTTTCATATTGACTGGTTTTTCATGTATTAATTTTGTATGTTGACTATGGGAAAATAATAAAATTGTTAATATGCCTATTTTAGTAGTGAATGAAAATGGAAAATTTAATTTAATTATGCAACAATTTCTCAGTTAACTGGGAAATTATTGCACAAATATATTGTCATTTTAAGTTCGTGTATGTAGGCCTGAATATCAATTTGTAAATTTGAGGTATACATACATATGTATTATTTGCATAAGGCTACTCAATTTTACAATTCGTAATACGCGCGTATACATACATCTGATGGAACTTTAGAGCCACTTTTCCGTCAAATATACATACGAATTACGCGCGTATTCCAACTTATACATATGTATCTCGTGACGTATTTCCTGCGTATTCTTCATGTAATATAGATGTATTACATATCCTGTGTTGTCTGGGGTGATACCAAGTTTACATCAAAATCTCAGAAATCTCTTCATCTGCATCCTTAGATGGTTTTGGATACAGTGTGACTGTTAGTTGCTGTTTTCTCAGTAAAAATTTTAGAAGAATACTGTGTTCAATGATTCATGGTGTACATTGTGTGATTTTCGCTGAGGAAACATCTTTTCACTGCTATGATCTGCATTTTCAAAGTATTATCTATAAGCCGCTCTATTTACATCCAATCATTGTTAATGTTGCTGATGCCTATAACTCAATTTCATTATCGATTTTGTTTATTCGGGTTATGAAACAAGAATACTTTATTCTGCTATATGCTTAATTGGCATTTTATGCATCAGCGAATATTTCTGTGGTTTGTTGTTAACATTTTGACCGCATCGTATAGTTTTTTATGGCTTTGAGGATTTCTATTTATCATGAGAAATATTATGGGCTCAGTTGTTCTTTCATCATTTTGTTTGCCATATAATATTCACGCCTCGTATTTCGTTCTTGTCTTGAGTTCTATACAAGATAAGTGATTTTGTGACTATTTCGTTTAAACTTCAGATTTCTTTGAGAAATGTTTTAATACATTATACGTGCTTCTTTAAAGTTTTGATTTGTCAAGTAAATCATATATATATATATCTTAAATCAATGTGGCTGGCTGCTACTGCTTTTACTTCAGGTGCATTTAAGGATGCTTGTACTTCATATTCTCCTGCTAAACTGTTTATTATGTTAGTGGTTTCTCATATGCCTCCTGGGGAATCTCTTAACCACTTAGGTTTATGAAGCCTAAATAAAAAGAGAAACGCTACCTTTCTGATAACCTCCTGGGTGGTAGTGGAATAATCAGCAAATCCAAAAAAATATTTTTTACAGAATTTTTCTTACAGAAGATGCTCGTAAATACCATTAAGATATGTTATATTTGGAATTGATGTTTAGACTTATATTATCCTTGTGATGTGCTACCCATTTGTCATTGTCATAGCATTTGATTGTAAGTATTGGAAGTATGTTACGGATGATTTCACCGAGATTTACACTTTTTTCTTCATTTTGCCTTAATCTTCATGGATAAATCCTTAATATGAGCAAAAAAAGATAATTTTCCAAAATTTCAATTTTTTTCCTCTCTTTTGCCTTAGTTTTCTTGATTATGAAATGATATGATCGAAAATAGCATCGAAAACGGATCATTTCACAGAAATATTAATTTTTTTCCTCTATTTTGCATTAGTTTTCGTGATATTGCAAGGATGTGATCGAAAAAAGCATCGAAAACGGATAATTTCAGCGAATTTTCAAAGTATTTCCTCTTTTATGCGTTAGTTTTGGGCATGTTATCGAGATATGATCGAAAAAAGCATGAAACACCGATAATTTTACCGAAATTTACACTTTTTTCTTCAATTTTGCCTTAGTTTTCGTGATTTTACAAGATATGAACGAAAAAAGCATCGAAAATTGTTAATTTCAGCGAATTTAACATTTTTCCACCTTTTCGCATTAGTTTTCGTGAAATTTACAAGATATGATCGAAAAAAGCTTCGAAAACGGATAATTTCACCGAAATCTCAATTTTTTTCCTCTATTCTGCCTTAAATTTCGTGATTTCGACAAAATATGATCGAAAAAAGCATCAAAAAAGGATCATTTCACCGAATTTTCAATTTTGTTACTATATTTTGCAATAGTTTTCGTGATATTACAAGAATATGTTCGAAAAAAGCATCGATTGCGGATATTTTCACCAAAATTTCAATTTCTTTCCTATATTTTAAGTTACTTTTCGGCATGTTATCAAGATATAATTGAAAAAAGCATCGGAAAAGATAGTTTTACCGAAATTTCAATTATTGATCCCTATTTTCCCATAGTTTTCGTGATTCTGCCTAGATATGAACGAAGAAGGCATTGAAAACGGAAAATTTCACCGAAAACTAAATTTTTTTCCTCAGGCTTGCACTGATTTTTGGCATTTTATCAAGATATGATCGAAAATAGAATCAAGAACGGAAAATTTACCGAAATTTAAATTTTAATGCTCTTTTATGCCTTAGTTTACTTGATTTTGCCAAGATCTGATCGAAAAAAGCATATAAACTGGATAATTGTACCGAAATTTATATTTTTTTCCTCTGTTTTGCCTTAGTGTTCGTGGTTTTGAAAGGATATGATCGAAAACGGATCATTTCACCGAAATTTTAATTTTTTTCCTCTTTTTTGCATAAAGTTTCTTGATATTGAAAAGATATGAAAGAAAAAAGCATCGAAAACGGTTTATTTCACCGAATTTTCAGCTTATTTCCCCTTTTTTGCGTTAGTTTTCGGCATGTTATCGAGATATGATCGAAAAAAGCATCAAAAACGAATAATATTATGGAAATTTCAATTTTTGTTTCCTATTTTGCCATAGTTTTTGTCATTTGCCAAGATATGATCGAAAAGAGAATCGAAACTGGATAATTTAACCGAAATTTATATTTTTTTTCCTCTCTTTTTCCTTAGTTTTCTAGATATGTTTGAAAAAAGCATCGAAAACGGATAATTTCACCGTTATCTCAATTTTTTTCCTCTATTTTGCCTTAAATTTCGTGATTTCGCCATGATATGATCGATAAAAGATAATTTCACAGAAATTTCAATTATTTCCGCCACATTGCCTTAGTTTTCGTGATTTTGCCAATTAATAATCGAAAAAAGCATCGAAAACGGATTATTTCACAAAAATTTCAATTTCTTTCCTCTATTTAGCCTTAGTTTTCGTGATTTTGCCAAGATATGATTGAAAAAAGCATCTAAAACGGATAAATTCACCGAAATTTCAACTTTTTTCCCCTTTTTTGCGTTAGTTTTCGGCATGCTATCGAGATATGATTGAAAAAAGCATCGAAAACGAATAATTTTACCGAAATTTCAATTCTTGTTACCTATTTTGCCATATGTTTCGTCATTTGCCAAGATATGATCGAAAAAAGCATCGAAACTGGATATATTTACCGAAATTTATATTTTTTTCCTCAATTTTGCCTTAGTTTTCATGATTTTTCCAAGATATGATCGTAAAAGTCATCAAAATCCGATAATTTCACCGAAATTTCATTGGTTTTCATCTGATTTGCCTTCAATTTCGTGATTTCGGCAAGATACGATCGAAAATGGCATCGATAACTGATAATTTTACGGAAATTTCAATTATTTCCTCCACATTGCCTTTATTTTCGTGATTTTGCCAATAAATCGACGAAAAAAGAATCGAAAACGGAAATTTTTATTGAAATTTCAATTTTTTTCCTGTATTTTGCCTTAGTTTTCGTAATTTTGCAATGATTTGATCAAAAAAAGCATCGAAAACGAATAATTTTACCGAAATTTCAATTCTTGTTTCCTATTTGGCCATATGTTTCGTCATTTGCCAAGATATGATCGAAAAAAGCATCGAAACTGGATAAATTAACCGAAATTTATATTTTTTTCCTCTCTTTTTCCAAAGTTTTCGTGATTTTGAGTGAATATGATCGAAAAAAAGCATCGATAACAAATAATTTCACCGAAATTTCAACTTATTTCCTCTTTATTGCGTTAGTTTTCGGCATGTTATCGAGATATGATCGAAAAAGGTATCGAAAACTGATAATTTTACCAACTTTTTTCCTCTATCTTTCCTTAGTCTTGGTGATTTTGAAAAGATATGATCATAAAAGAATTTGAAACCGGATCTTTTCTCCAAAATTTACTTTTTTCCCTCTATTTTGCCTTCGTTTTCCTGAAATTTACAAGATATGATGAAAAAAAGCATCGAAAACGAATAATTTCACCGAAATCTTAATTTTTTTCCTCAATTTTGCCTTAGTTTTCATGATTTTTCCAAGATATGATCGTAAAAGTCGTCGAAATCCGATAATTTCACCGAAATTTCATTGGTTTTCATCTGATTTGCCTTCAATTTGGTGATTTCGGCAAGAAACGATCGAAAAAGGCATCGATAACTGATAATTTTACGGAAATTTCAATTATTTCCTCCACATTGCCTTTATTTTCGTGATTTTGCCATGATATGATCGAAAAAAGCATCGAAAACGGATTATTTCACAACAATTTCAATTTCTTTCCTCTATTTAGCCTTAGTTTTCGTGATTTTGCCAAGATATGATCGAAAAAAGCATCTAAAACGGATAATTTCACCGAAATTTTAAGTTTTCTCCTCCAAATTGACTTTGTTTTCGTGATTTTGCCAAGTAATAATCGAGAAAAGCATCGAAAACGGATAATTTTACAGAAATTTCAATTTTGTTCCCAAGGATATGATCGAAAAAGGCATCGAAAATGAATAATTTCACCGAAATTTCAACTTATTTCCTCTTTTTTGCGTTAGTTTTTGGCATGTTATATAGATATGATCGAAAAAGTTATCGAAAACTGATAATATTACCGAAATTTCAATTTTTTTCCTGTATTTTGCCTTAGTTTTCGTAATTTTTCCATGATAAGATCGAACAAAGCATCTAAAACGGATTGTTTCACAAAAATGTCAATTTCTTTCCTATATTTTGCCTTAGTGTTTGTGATTTTGCCAAGATATGATCGAAAAAAGCATCTAAAACGGATAATTTCACCGAAATTTTAAGTTTTTTTCCTGTATTTAACCTTAGTTTTCGTAATTTTTCCATGATAAGATTGAACAAAGTAATAAAATCGATTATTTCTCAAAAATGACAATTTCTCTCCTCTATTTTGCCTTAGTTTTGGTGATTTTGAAAAGATATGATCGAAACAAATTTGAAAACGGATCTTTTCACCGATATTTACTTTTTTTCCCACTAATTTGCATTAGTTTTCGTGATATTGCTAAATTATGATAAAAAAAGCATAGAAAACGGATCATTTTACCGAAAATTAAATTTTTCCGTCTACTTTGCCTTCGTTTTCCTGAAATGTACAAGATATGATCGAAAAAAGCATCGAAAACGGATAATTTCACCGAAATCTCAATTTTTTTTCTTGAATTTTGCCTTAGTTTTCATGATTTTTCCAAGATATGATCGTAAAAGTCATCGAAATCCGATAATTTCACCAAAATTTCAATAGTTTTCCTCTAATTTGGCTTAAATTTCGTGATTTCGGCAAGATACGATCGAAAATGGCATCGATAACTGATAATTTCACGGAAATTTCCATTATTTCCTCCAAATTGCCTTTTTTTCGTGATTTTGCCAAGAAATCGACGATAAACGATTCGAAAACGGAAATTTATATTGAAATTTCAATTTTTTCCTGTATTTTCCCTTAGTTTTCGTAATTTTTCCATGATATGATCGAACAAAGCTTCGAAAACGGATTATTTCACAAAAAATTTCAATTTCTTTCCTCTATTTAGCCTTAGTTTTCGTGATTTTTCCAAGATATGATTGAAGAAAGCATCTAAAACGGGCAATATCACCGAAATTTTAATTTTTATCCTGTATTTTGGCTTTGTTTTCGTGATTTTGACAAGTAATAATCGAAAAAAGCATCGAAAACGGATAATTTAATAGAAATTTCAATTTATTTCCTCTTTTTTGCTTTAGGTTTCGGCATGTTATCGAGAGATATTCGAAAAAAGTATCGACACTCGATAATTTTACCGAAATTTTTATTTTTTCCTCTCTTTTTCCATAGTTTTCGTGATTTTGAGTGGATATGATCGAAAAAAAGCGTCGATAACAAATAATTGTACCAAAATTTCAACTATTTTCCTCTATCTTTCCTTAGTTTTGGTAATTTAGAAAAGATATGATCGAAATAAAATTTGATAACGGAGCTTTTCACCGAAATTTACTTTTTTCCCACTATTTCGCATTAGTTTTCGTGATATTGCCAAATTATGATCAAAAAAAGTATCGAAAACGGATAATTTTACCGAAAATTGAATTTTTTCCCTCTATTTTGCCATCGTTTTCCTGAAATTTACAAGATATGATCGAAAAAATCATCGAAAACGGATAACTTCATCGAAATCTCAATTTTTTTTCCTCAATTTTGCCTTAGCTTTCATGATTTTTCCAAGATATGATTGTAAAAGTCATCGAAAACGGATAATTCACCGAAATTTTAAGTTTTTTCCTCCGTTTTGCCTTAGTTATCATGATTATGAAAGGATATGATCGAAAATAGCATCGAAAATGAATCATTTCACCGAAATTTCAACTTATTTCCTCTTTTTTGCGTTAGTTTTTGGCATGTTATCTAGATATGATCGAAAAAGTTATCGAAAACTGATAATTTTACCGAAATTTCAATTTTTTCCTGTATTTTGCCTTAGTTTTCGTAATTTTTCCATGATAAGATCGAACAAAGCATCTAAAACGGATTGTTTCACAAAAATGTCAATTTCTTTCCTATATTTTGCCTTTGTTTTGGTGATTTTGAAAAGATATGATCGAAAAAAAATATGAAAACGGATCTTTTCACCGAAATTTACTTTTTTTACCACTATTTCGCATTAGTTTTCGTGATATTGCCAAATTATGATCAAAAAAAGCATCGAAAAAGGATAATTTTACCGAAAATTAAATTTTTTCCCTCTATTTTGCCATCGTTTTCCTGAAATTTACAAGATATGATCGAAAAAAACATCGAAAACGGATAACTTCACCGAAATCTCAATTTTATTTCCTCAATTTTTCCTTAGCTTTCATGATTTTTCCAAGATATGATTGTAAAAGTCATCGAAATCCGATAATTTTACCGAAATTTCAATGGTTTTCCTCTAATTTGCCTTAAATTTCGTGATTTCGGCAAGATACAACCGAAAAAGGCATCGATAACTGATAATTTCACGGAAATTTCAATTATTTCCTCCACATTGCCTTTTTTTCGTGATTTTGCCAAGAAATCGACGAAAAACGAATCGAAAACGGAAATTTTTATTGATATTTCAATTTTTTTCCTTTATTTTGCATTAGTTTTCGTAATTTTGCCAAGATATGATCGAAAAAAACATCGAAAACGGATTATTTCACAAAAATTTCAATTTCTTCCCTCTATTTAGCCTTAGTGTTTGTGATTTTGCTAAGATATGATCGAAAAAAGCATCTAAAACGGATAATTTCACCGAAATTTTAAGTTTTTTTCCTGTATTTAACCTTAGTTTTCGTAATTTTTCCATGATAAGATTGAACAAAGTAATAAAATCGATTATTCCTCAAAAATGTCAATTTCTCTCCTCTATTTTGCCTTAGTTTTGGTGATTTTGAAAAGATATGATCGAAACAAATTTGAAAACGGATCTTTTCACCGATATTTACTTTTTTTCCCACTAATTTGCATTAGTTTTCGTGATATTGCTAAATTATGATAAAAAAAGCATAGAAAACGGATCATTTTACCGAAAATTAAATTTTTCCGTCTACTTTGCCTTCGTTTTCCTGAAATGTACAAGATATGATCGAAAAAAGCATCAAAAAAGGATAATTTCACCGAAATCTCAATTTTTTTTCTTGAATTTTGCCTTAGTTTTCATGATTTTTCCAAGATATGATCGTAAAAGTCATCGAAATCCGATAATTTCACCAAAATTTCAATAGTTTTCCTCTAATTTGGCTTAAATTTCGTGATTTCGGCAAGATACGATCGAAAATGGCATCGATAACTGATAATTCCACGGAAATTTCCATTATTTCCTCCAAATTGCCTTTTTTTCGTGATTTTGCCAAGAAATCGACGATAAACGATTCGAAAACGGAAATTTATATTGAAATTTCAATTTTTTCCTGTATTTTCCCTTAGTTTTCGTAATTTTTCCATGATATGATCGAACAAAGCTTCGAAAACGGATTATTTCACAAAAAATTTCAATTTCTTTCCTCTATTTAGCCTTAGTTTTCGTGATTTTGCCAAGATATGATTGAAGAAAGCATCTAAAACGGAAAATATCAACGAAATTTTAATTTTTTTTCTGTATTTTGGCTTTGTTTTCGTGATTTTGACAAGTAATAATCGAAAAAAGCATTGAAAACGGATAATTTAATAGAAATTTCAATTTATTTCCTCTTTTTTGCTTTAGGTTTCGGCATGTTATCGAGAGATATTCGAAAAAAGTATCGACACTCGATAATTTTACCGAAATTTTTATTTTTTCCTCTCTTTTTCCATAGTTTTCGTGATTTTGAGTGGATATGATCGAAAAAAAGCGTCGATAACAAATAATTGTACCAAAATTTCAACTATTTTCCTCTATCTTTCCTTAGTTTTGGTAATTTAGAAAAGATATGATCGAAATAAAATTTGATAACGGAGCTTTTCACCGAAATTTACTTTTTTCCCACTATTTCGCATTAGTTTTCGTGATATTGCCAAATTATGATCAAAAAAAGTATCGAAAACGGATAATTTTACCGAAAATTGAATTTTTTCCCTCTATTTTGCCATCGTTTTCCTGAAATTTACAAGATATGATCGAAAAAATCATCGAAAACGGATAACTTCATCGAAATCTCAATTTTTTTTCCTCAATTTTGCCTTAGCTTTCATGATTTTTCCAAGATATTATTGTAAAAGTCATCGAAATCGATAATTTCACCGAAATTTCAATGGTTTTCCTCTAATTTGCCTTAAATTTCGTGATTTCGGCAAGATACAACCGAAAAAGGCATCGCTAACTGATAATTTCACGGAAATTTCAATTATTTCCTCCACATAGCCTTTTTTTCGTGATTTTGCCAAGAAATCGACGAAAAACGAATCGAAAACGGAAATTTTTATTGATATTTCAATTTTTTTCCTTTATTTTGCATTAGTTTTCGTAATTTTGCCAAGATATGATCGAAAAAAACATCGAAAACGGATTATTTCACAAAAATTTCAATTTCTTCCCTCTATTTAGCCTTAGTGTTTGTGATTTTGCCAAGATATGATCGAAAAAAGCATCTAAAACGGATAATTTCACCGAAATTTTAAGTTTTTTTCCTGTATTTAACCTTAGTTTTCGTAATTTTTCCATGATAAGATTGAACAAAGTAATAAAATCGATTATTTCTCAAAAATGACAATTTCTCTCCTCTATTTTGCCTTAGTTTTGGTGATTTTGAAAAGATATGATCGAAACAAATTTGAAAACGGATCTTTTCACCGATATTTACTTTTTTTCCCACTAATTTGCATTAGTTTTCGTGATATTGCTAAATTATGATAAAAAAAGCATAGAAAACGGATCATTTTACCGAAAATTAAATTTTTCCGTCTACTTTGCCTTCGTTTTCCTGAAATGTACAAGATATGATCGAAAAAAGCATCGAAAACGGATAATTTCACCGAAATCTCAATTTTTTTTCTTGAATTTTGCCTTAGTTTTCATGATTTTTCCAAGATATGATCGTAAAAGTCATCGAAATCCGATAATTTCACCAAAATTTCAATAGTTTTCCTCTAATTTGGCTTAAATTTCGTGATTTCGGCAAGATACGATCGAAAATGGCATCGATAACTGATAATTTCACGGAAATTTCCATTATTTCCTCCAAATTGCCTTTTTTTCGTGATTTTGCCAAGAAATCGACGATAAACGATTCGAAAACGGAAATTTATATTGAAATTTCAATTTTTTCCTGTATTTTCCCTTAGTTTTCGTAATTTTTCCATGATATGATCGAACAAAGCTTCGAAAACGGATTATTTCACAAAAAATTTCAATTTCTTTCCTCTATTTAGCCTTAGTTTTCGTGATTTTTCCAAGATATGATTGAAGAAAGCATCTAAAACGGGCAATATCACCGAAATTTTAATTTTTATCCTGTATTTTGGCTTTGTTTTCGTGATTTTGACAAGTAATAATCGAAAAAAGCATCGAAAACGGATAATTTAATAGAAATTTCAATTTATTTCCTCTTTTTTGCTTTAGGTTTCGGCATGTTATCGAGAGATATTCGAAAAAAGTATCGACACTCGATAATTTTACCGAAATTTTTATTTTTTCCTCTCTTTTTCCATAGTTTTCGTGATTTTGAGTGGATATGATCGAAAAAAAGCGTCGATAACAAATAATTGTACCAAAATTTCAACTATTTTCCTCTATCTTTCCTTAGTTTTGGTAATTTAGAAAAGATATGATCGAAATAAAATTTGATAACGGAGCTTTTCACCGAAATTTACTTTTTTCCCACTATTTCGCATTAGTTTTCGTGATATTGCCAAATTATGATCAAAAAAAGTATCGAAAACGGATAATTTTACCGAAAATTGAATTTTTTCCCTCTATTTTGCCATCGTTTTCCTGAAATTTACAAGATATGATCGAAAAAATCATCGAAAACGGATAACTTCATCGAAATCTCAATTTTTTTTCCTCAATTTTGCCTTAGCTTTCATGATTTTTCCAAGATATTATTGTAAAAGTCATCGAAATCCGATAATTTCACCGAAATTTCAATGGTTTTCCTCTAATTTGCCTTAAATTTCGTGATTTCGGCAAGATACAACCGAAAAAGGCATCGCTAACTGATAATTTCACGGAAATTTCAATTATTTCCTCCACATAGCCTTTTTTTCGTGATTTTGCCAAGAAATCGACGAAAAACGAATCGAAAACGGAAATTTTTATTGATATTTCAATTTTTTTCCTTTATTTTGCATTAGTTTTCGTAATTTTGCCAAGATATGATCGAAAAAAACATCGAAAACGGATTATTTCACAAAAATTTCAATTTCTTCCCTCTATTTAGCCTTAGTGTTTGTGATTTTGCCAAGATATGATCGAAAAAAGCATCTAAAACGGATAATTTCACCGAAATTTTAAGTTTTTTTCCTGTATTTAACCTTAGTTTTCGTAATTTTTCCATGATAAGATTGAACAAAGTAATAAAATCGATTATTTCTCAAAAATGACAATTTCTCTCCTCTATTTTGCCTTAGTTTTGGTGATTTGAAAAGATATGATCGAAACAAATTTGAAAACGGATCTTTTCACCGATATTTACTTTTTTTCCCACTAATTTGCATTAGTTTTCGTGATATTGCTAAATTATGATAAAAAAAGCATAGAAAACGGATCATTTTACCGAAAATTAAATTTTTCCGTCTACTTTGCCTTCGTTTTCCTGAAATGTACAAGATATGATCGAAAAAAGCATCGAAAACGGATAATTTCACCGAAATCTCAATTTTTTTTCTTGAATTTTGCCTTAGTTTTCATGATTTTTCCAAGATATGATCGTAAAAGTCATCGAAATCCGATAATTTCACCAAAATTTCAATAGTTTTCCTCTAATTTGGCTTAAATTTCGTGATTTCGGCAAGATACGATCGAAAATGGCATCGATAACTGATAATTTCACGGAAATTTCCATTATTTCCTCCAAATTGCCTTTTTTTCGTGATTTTGCCAAGAAATCGACGATAAACGATTCGAAAACGGAAATTTATATTGAAATTTCAATTTTTTCCTGTATTTTCCCTTAGTTTTCGTAATTTTTCCATGATATGATCGAACAAAGCTTCGAAAACGGATTATTTCACAAAAAATTTCAATTTCTTTCCTCTATTTAGCCTTAGTTTTCGTGATTTTTCCAAGATATGATTGAAGAAAGCATCTAAAACGGGCAATATCACCGAAATTTTAATTTTTATCCTGTATTTTGGCTTTGTTTTCGTGATTTTGACAAGTAATAATCGAAAAAAGCATCGAAAACGGATAATTTAATAGAAATTTCAATTTATTTCCTCTTTTTTGCTTTAGGTTTCGGCATGTTATCGAGAGATATTCGAAAAAAGTATCGACACTCGATAATTTTACCGAAATTTTTATTTTTTCCTCTCTTTTTCCATAGTTTTCGTGATTTTGAGTGGATATGATCGAAAAAAAGCGTCGATAACAAATAATTGTACCAAAATTTCAACTATTTTCCTCTATCTTTCCTTAGTTTTGGTAATTTAGAAAAGATATGATCGAAATAAAATTTGATAACGGAGCTTTTCACCGAAATTTACTTTTTTCCCACTATTTCGCATTAGTTTTCGTGATATTGCCAAATTATGATCAAAAAAAGTATCGAAAACGGATAATTTTACCGAAAATTGAATTTTTTCCCTCTATTTTGCCATCGTTTTCCTGAAATTTACAAGATATGATCGAAAAAATCATCGAAAACGGATAACTTCATCGAAATCTCAATTTTTTTTCCTCAATTTTGCCTTAGCTTTCATGATTTTTCCAAGATATGATTGTAAAAGTCATCGAAAACGGATAATTCACCGAAATTTTAAGTTTTTTCCTCCGTTTTGCCTTAGTTATCATGATTATGAAAGGATATGATCGAAAATAGCATCGAAAATGAATCATTTCACCGAAATTTCAACTTATTTCCTCTTTTTTGCGTTAGTTTTTGGCATGTTATCTAGATATGATCGAAAAAGTTATCGAAAACTGATAATTTTACCGAAATTTCAATTTTTTCCTGTATTTTGCCTTAGTTTTCGTAATTTTTCCATGATAAGATCGAACAAAGCATCTAAAACGGATTGTTTCACAAAAATGTCAATTTCTTTCCTATATTTTGCCTTTGTTTTGGTGATTTTGAAAAGATATGATCGAAAAAAAATATGAAAACGGATCTTTTCACCGAAATTTACTTTTTTTACCACTATTTCGCATTAGTTTTCGTGATATTGCCAAATTATGATCAAAAAAAGCATCGAAAAAGGATAATTTTACCGAAAATTAAATTTTTTCCCTCTATTTTGCCATCGTTTTCCTGAAATTTACAAGATATGATCGAAAAAAACATCGAAAACGGATAACTTCACCGAAATCTCAATTTTATTTCCTCAATTTTTCCTTAGCTTTCATGATTTTTCCAAGATATGATTGTAAAAGTCATCGAAATCCGATAATTTTACCGAAATTTCAATGGTTTTCCTCTAATTTGCCTTAAATTTCGTGATTTCGGCAAGATACAACCGAAAAAGGCATCGATAACTGATAATTTCACGGAAATTTCAATTATTTCCTCCACATTGCCTTTTTTTCGTGATTTTGCCAAGAAATCGACGAAAAACGAATCGAAAACGGAAATTTTTATTGATATTTCAATTTTTTTCCTTTATTTTGCATTAGTTTTCGTAATTTTGCCAAGATATGATCGAAAAAAACATCGAAAACGGATTATTTCACAAAAATTTCAATTTCTTCCCTCTATTTAGCCTTAGTGTTTGTGATTTTGCCAAGATATGATCGAAAAAAGCATCTAAAACGGATAATTTCACCGAAATTTTAAGTTTTTTTCCTGTATTTAACCTTAGTTTTCGTAATTTTTCCATGATAAGATTGAACAAAGTAATAAAATCGATTATTCCTCAAAAATGTCAATTTCTCTCCTCTATTTTGCCTTAGTTTTGGTGATTTTGAAAAGATATGATCGAAACAAATTTGAAAACGGATCTTTTCACCGATATTTACTTTTTTTCCCACTAATTTGCATTAGTTTTCGTGATATTGCTAAATTATGATAAAAAAAGCATAGAAAACGGATCATTTTACCGAAAATTAAATTTTTCCGTCTACTTTGCCTTCGTTTTCCTGAAATGTACAAGATATGATCGAAAAAAGCATCAAAAAAGGATAATTTCACCGAAATCTCAATTTTTTTTCTTGAATTTTGCCTTAGTTTTCATGATTTTTCCAAGATATGATCGTAAAAGTCATCGAAATCCGATAATTTCACCAAAATTTCAATAGTTTTCCTCTAATTTGGCTTAAATTTCGTGATTTCGGCAAGATACGATCGAAAATGGCATCGATAACTGATAATTCCACGGAAATTTCCATTATTTCCTCCAAATTGCCTTTTTTTCGTGATTTTGCCAAGAAATCGACGATAAACGATTCGAAAACGGAAATTTATATTGAAATTTCAATTTTTTCCTGTATTTTCCCTTAGTTTTCGTAATTTTTCCATGATATGATCGAACAAAGCTTCGAAAACGGATTATTTCACAAAAAATTTCAATTTCTTTCCTCTATTTAGCCTTAGTTTTCGTGATTTTTCCAAGATATGATTGAAGAAAGCATCTAAAACGGGCAATATCACCGAAATTTTAATTTTTATCCTGTATTTTGGCTTTGTTTTCGTGATTTTGACAAGTAATAATCGAAAAAAGCATCGAAAACGGATAATTTAATAGAAATTTCAATTTATTTCCTCTTTTTTGCTTTAGGTTTCGGCATGTTATCGAGAGATATTCGAAAAAAGTATCGACACTCGATAATTTTACCGAAATTTTTATTTTTTCCTCTCTTTTTCCATAGTTTTCGTGATTTTGAGTGGATATGATCGAAAAAAAGCGTCGATAACAAATAATTGTACCAAAATTTCAACTATTTTCCTCTATCTTTCCTTAGTTTTGGTAATTTAGAAAAGATATGATCGAAATAAAATTTGATAACGGAGCTTTTCACCGAAATTTACTTTTTTCCCACTATTTCGCATTAGTTTTCGTGATATTGCCAAATTATGATCAAAAAAAGTATCGAAAACGGATAATTTTACCGAAAATTGAATTTTTTCCCTCTATTTTGCCATCGTTTTCCTGAAATTTACAAGATATGATCGAAAAAATCATCGAAAACGGATAACTTCATCGAAATCTCAATTTTTTTTCCTCAATTTTGCCTTAGCTTTCATGATTTTTCCAAGATATTATTGTAAAAGTCATCGAAATCCGATAATTTCACCGAAATTTCAATGGTTTTCCTCTAATTTGCCTTAAATTTCGTGATTTCGGCAAGATACAACCGAAAAAGGCATCGCTAACTGATAATTTCACGGAAATTTCAATTATTTCCTCCACATAGCCTTTTTTTCGTGATTTTGCCAAGAAATCGACGAAAAACGAATCGAAAACGGAAATTTTTATTGATATTTCAATTTTTTTCCTTTATTTTGCATTAGTTTTCGTAATTTTGCCAAGATATGATCGAAAAAAACATCGAAAACGGATTATTTCACAAAAATTTCAATTTCTTCCCTCTATTTAGCCTTAGTGTTTGTGATTTTGCCAAGATATGATCGAAAAAAGCATCTAAAACGGATAATTTCACCGAAATTTTAAGTTTTTTTCCTGTATTTAACCTTAGTTTTCGTAATTTTTCCATGATAAGATTGAACAAAGTAATAAAATCGATTATTTCTCAAAAATGACAATTTCTCTCCTCTATTTTGCCTTAGTTTTGGTGATTTTGAAAAGATATGATCGAAACAAATTTGAAAACGGATCTTTTCACCGATATTTACTTTTTTTCCCACTAATTTGCATTAGTTTTCGTGATATTGCTAAATTATGATAAAAAAAGCATAGAAAACGGATCATTTTACCGAAAATTAAATTTTTCCGTCTACTTTGCCTTCGTTTTCCTGAAATGTACAAGATATGATCGAAAAAAGCATCGAAAACGGATAATTTCACCGAAATCTCAATTTTTTTTCTTGAATTTTGCCTTAGTTTTCATGATTTTTCCAAGATATGATCGTAAAAGTCATCGAAATCCGATAATTTCACCAAAATTTCAATAGTTTTCCTCTAATTTGGCTTAAATTTCGTGATTTCGGCAAGATACGATCGAAAATGGCATCGATAACTGATAATTTCACGGAAATTTCCATTATTTCCTCCAAATTGCCTTTTTTTCGTGATTTTGCCAAGAAATCGACGATAAACGATTCGAAAACGGAAATTTATATTGAAATTTCAATTTTTTCCTGTATTTTCCCTTAGTTTTCGTAATTTTTCCATGATATGATCGAACAAAGCTTCGAAAACGGATTATTTCACAAAAAATTTCAATTTCTTTCCTCTATTTAGCCTTAGTTTTCGTGATTTTTCCAAGATATGATTGAAGAAAGCATCTAAAACGGGCAATATCACCGAAATTTTAATTTTTATCCTGTATTTTGGCTTTGTTTTCGTGATTTTGACAAGTAATAATCGAAAAAAGCATCGAAAACGGATAATTTAATAGAAATTTCAATTTATTTCCTCTTTTTTGCTTTAGGTTTCGGCATGTTATCGAGAGATATTCGAAAAAAGTATCGACACTCGATAATTTTACCGAAATTTTTATTTTTTCCTCTCTTTTTCCATAGTTTTCGTGATTTTGAGTGGATATGATCGAAAAAAAGCGTCGATAACAAATAATTGTACCAAAATTTCAACTATTTTCCTCTATCTTTCCTTAGTTTTGGTAATTTAGAAAAGATATGATCGAAATAAAATTTGATAACGGAGCTTTTCACCGAAATTTACTTTTTTCCCACTATTTCGCATTAGTTTTCGTGATATTGCCAAATTATGATCAAAAAAAGTATCGAAAACGGATAATTTTACCGAAAATTGAATTTTTTCCCTCTATTTTGCCATCGTTTTCCTGAAATTTACAAGATATGATCGAAAAAATCATCGAAAACGGATAACTTCATCGAAATCTCAATTTTTTTTCCTCAATTTTGCCTTAGCTTTCATGATTTTTCCAAGATATGATTGTAAAAGTCATCGAAAACGGATAATTCACCGAAATTTTAAGTTTTTTCCTCCGTTTTGCCTTAGTTATCATGATTATGAAAGGATATGATCGAAAATAGCATCGAAAATGAATCATTTCACCGAAATTTCAACTTATTTCCTCTTTTTTGCGTTAGTTTTTGGCATGTTATCTAGATATGATCGAAAAAGTTATCGAAAACTGATAATTTTACCGAAATTTCAATTTTTTCCTGTATTTTGCCTTAGTTTTCGTAATTTTTCCATGATAAGATCGAACAAAGCATCTAAAACGGATTGTTTCACAAAAATGTCAATTTCTTTCCTATATTTTGCCTTTGTTTTGGTGATTTTGAAAAGATATGATCGAAAAAAAATATGAAAACGGATCTTTTCACCGAAATTTACTTTTTTTACCACTATTTCGCATTAGTTTTCGTGATATTGCCAAATTATGATCAAAAAAAGCATCGAAAAAGGATAATTTTACCGAAAATTAAATTTTTTCCCTCTATTTTGCCATCGTTTTCCTGAAATTTACAAGATATGATCGAAAAAAACATCGAAAACGGATAACTTCACCGAAATCTCAATTTTATTTCCTCAATTTTTCCTTAGCTTTCATGATTTTTCCAAGATATGATTGTAAAAGTCATCGAAATCCGATAATTTTACCGAAATTTCAATGGTTTTCCTCTAATTTGCCTTAAATTTCGTGATTTCGGCAAGATACAACCGAAAAAGGCATCGATAACTGATAATTTCACGGAAATTTCAATTATTTCCTCCACATAGCCTTTTTTTCGTGATTTTGCCAAGAAATCGACGAAAAACGAATCGAAAACGGAAATTTTTATTGATATTTCAATTTTTTTCCTTTATTTTGCATTAGTTTTCGTAATTTTGCCAAGATATGATCGAAAAAAACATCGAAAACGGATTATTTCACAAAAATTTCAATTTCTTCCCTCTATTTAGCCTTAGTGTTTGTGATTTTGCCAAGATATGATCGAAAAAAGCATCTAAAACGGATAATTTCACCGAAATTTTAAGTTTTTTTCCTGTATTTAACCTTAGTTTTCGTAATTTTTCCATGATAAGATTGAACAAAGTAATACAATCGATTATTTCTCAAAAATGACAATTTCTCTCCTCTATTTTGCCTTAGTTTTGGTGATTTTGAAAAATTATGATCGAAACAAATTTGAAAACGGATCTTTTCACCGATATTTACTTTTTTTCCCACTAATTTGCATTAGTTTTCGTGATATTGCTAAATTATGATAAAAAAAGCATAGAAAACGGATCATTTTACCGAAAATTAAATTTTTCCGTCTACTTTGCCTTCGTTTTCCTGAAATGTACAAGATATGATCGAAAAAAGCATCGAAAACGGATAATTTCACCGAAATCTCAATTTTTTTTCTTGAATTTTGCCTTAGTTTTCATGATTTTTCCAAGATATGATCGTAAAAGTCATCGAAATCCGATAATTTCACCAAAATTTCAATAGTTTTCCTCTAATTTGGCTTAAATTTCGTGATTTCGGCAAGATACGATCGAAAATGGCATCGATAACTGATAATTTCACGGAAATTTCCATTATTTCCTCCAAATTGCCTTTTTTTCGTGATTTTGCCAAGAAATCGACGATAAACGATTCGAAAACGGAAATTTATATTGAAATTTCAATTTTTTCCTGTATTTTCCCTTAGTTTTCGTAATTTTTCCATGATATGATCGAACAAAGCTTCGAAAACGGATTATTTCACAAAAAATTTCAATTTCTTTCCTCTATTTAGCCTTAGTTTTCGTGATTTTTCCAAGATATGATTGAAGAAAGCATCTAAAACGGGCAATATCACCGAAATTTTAATTTTTATCCTGTATTTTGGCTTTGTTTTCGTGATTTTGACAAGTAATAATCGAAAAAAGCATCGAAAACGGATAATTTAATAGAAATTTCAATTTATTTCCTCTTTTTTGCTTTAGGTTTCGGCATGTTATCGAGAGATATTCGAAAAAAGTATCGACACTCGATAATTTTACCGAAATTTTTATTTTTTCCTCTCTTTTTCCATAGTTTTCGTGATTTTGAGTGGATATGATCGAAAAAAAGCGTCGATAACAAATAATTGTACCAAAATTTCAACTATTTTCCTCTATCTTTCCTTAGTTTTGGTAATTTAGAAAAGATATGATCGAAATAAAATTTGATAACGGAGCTTTTCACCGAAATTTACTTTTTTCCCACTATTTCGCATTAGTTTTCGTGATATTGCCAAATTATTATCAAACAAAGTATCGAAAACGGATAATTTTACCGAAAATTGAATTTTTTCCCTCTATTTTGCCATCGTTTTCCTGAAATTTACAAGATATGATCGAAAAAATCATCGAAAACGGATAACTTCATCGAAATCTCAATTTTTTTTCCTCAATTTTGCCTTAGCTTTCATGATTTTTCCAAGATATGATTGTAAAAGTCATCGAAAACGGATAATTCACCGAAATTTTAAGTTTTTTCCTCCGTTTTGCCTTAGTTATCATGATTATGAAAGGATATGATCGAAAATAGCATCGAAAATGAATCATTTCACCGAAATTTCAACTTATTTCCTCTTTTTTGCGTTAGTTTTTGGCATGTTATCTAGATATGATCGAAAAAGTTATCGAAAACTGATAATTTTACCGAAATTTCAATTTTTTCCTGTATTTTGCCTTAGTTTTCGTAATTTTTCCATGATAAGATCGAACAAAGCATCTAAAACGGATTGTTTCACAAAAATGTCAATTTCTTTCCTATATTTTGCCTTTGTTTTGGTGATTTTGAAAAGATATGATCGAAAAAAAATATGAAAACGGATCTTTTCACCGAAATTTACTTTTTTTACCACTATTTCGCATTAGTTTTCGTGATATTGCCAAATTATGATCAAAAAAAGCATCGAAAAAGGATAATTTTACCGAAAATTAATTTTTTTCCCTCTATTTTGCCATCGTTTTCCTGAAATTTACAAGATATGATCGAAAAAAACATCGAAAACGGATAACTTCACCGAAATCTCAATTTTATTTCCTCAATTTTTCCTTAGCTTTCATGATTTTTCCAAGATATGATTGTAAAAGTCATCGAAATCCGATAATTTTACCGAAATTTCAATGGTTTTCCTCTAATTTGCCTTAAATTTCGTGATTTCGGCAAGATACAACCGAAAAAGGCATCGATAACTGATAATTTCACGGAAATTTCAATTATTTCCTCCACATTGCCTTTTTTTCGTGATTTTGCCAAGAAATCGACGAAAAACGAATCGAAAACGGAAATTTTTATTGATATTTCAATTTTTTTCCTTTATTTTGCATTAGTTTTCGTAATTTTGCCAAGATATGATCGAAAAAAACATCGAAAACGGATTATTTCACAAAAATTTCAATTTCTTCCCTCTATTTAGCCTTAGTGTTTGTGATTTTGCTAAGATATGATCGAAAAAAGCATCTAAAACGGATAATTTCACCGAAATTTTAAGTTTTTTTCCTGTATTTAACCTTAGTTTTCGTAATTTTTCCATGATAAGATTGAACAAAGTAATAAAATCGATTATTCCTCAAAAATGTCAATTTCTCTCCTCTATTTTGCCTTAGTTTTGGTGATTTTGAAAAGATATGATCGAAACAAATTTGAAAACGGATCTTTTCACCGATATTTACTTTTTTTCCCACTAATTTGCATTAGTTTTCGTGATATTGCTAAATTATGATAAAAAAAGCATAGAAAACGGATCATTTTACCGAAAATTAAATTTTTCCGTCTACTTTGCCTTCGTTTTCCTGAAATGTACAAGATATGATCGAAAAAAGCATCAAAAAAGGATAATTTCACCGAAATCTCAATTTTTTTTCTTGAATTTTGCCTTAGTTTTCATGATTTTTCCAAGATATGATCGTAAAAGTCATCGAAATCCGATAATTTCACCAAAATTTCAATAGTTTTCCTCTAATTTGGCTTAAATTTCGTGATTTCGGCAAGATACGATCGAAAATGGCATCGATAACTGATAATTCCACGGAAATTTCCATTATTTCCTCCAAATTGCCTTTTTTTCGTGATTTTGCCAAGAAATCGACGATAAACGATTCGAAAACGGAAATTTATATTGAAATTTCAATTTTTTCCTGTATTTTCCCTTAGTTTTCGTAATTTTTCCATGATATGATCGAACAAAGCTTCGAAAACGGATTATTTCACAAAAAATTTCAATTTCTTTCCTCTATTTAGCCTTAGTTTTCGTGATTTTGCCAAGATATGATTGAAGAAAGCATCTAAAACGGAAAATATCAACGAAATTTTAATTTTTTTCCTGTATTTTGGCTTTGTTTTCGTGATTTTGACAAGTAATAATCGAAAAAAGCATTGAAAACGGATAATTTAATAGAAATTTCAATTTATTTCCTCTTTTTTGCTTTAGGTTTCGGCATGTTATCGAGAGATATTCGAAAAAAGTATCGACACTCGATAATTTTACCGAAATTTTTATTTTTTCCTCTCTTTTTCCATAGTTTTCGTGATTTTGAGTGGATATGATCGAAAAAAAGCGTCGATAACAAATAATTGTACCAAAATTTCAACTATTTTCCTCTATCTTTCCTTAGTTTTGGTAATTTAGAAAAGATATGATCGAAAAAAAATTTGAAAACGGAGCTTTTCACCGAAATTTACTTTTCTCCCACTATTTCGCATTAGTTTTCGTGATATTGCCAAATTATGATCAAAAAAAGTATCGAAAACGGATAATTTTACCGAAAATTGAATTTTTTCCCTCTATTTTGCCATCGTTTTCCTGAAATTTACAAGATATGATCGAAAAAATCATCGAAAACGGATAACTTCATCGAAATCTCAATTTTTTTTCCTCAATTTTGCCTTAGCTTTCATGATTTTTCCAAGATATGATTGTAAAAGTCATCGAAAACGGATAATTCACCGAAATTTTAAGTTTTTTCCTCCGTTTTGCCTTAGTTATCATGATTATGAAAGGATATGATCGAAAATAGCATCGAAAATGAATCATTTCACCGAAATTTCAACTTATTTCCTCTTTTTTGCGTTAGTTTTTTGCATGTTATCTAGATATGATCGAAAAAGTTATCGAAAACTGATAATTTTACCGAAATTTCAATTTTTTCCTGGATCTTGCCTTAGTTTTCGTAATTTTTCCATGATAAGATCGAACAAAGCATCTAAAACGGATTGTTTCACAAGAATGTCAATTACTTTCCTCTATTTTGATAATTTACGCGAAATTTATATTTTTTCCTCTCTTTTTCCTTAGTTTTCGTGATTTTGAGAGGATATGATCGAAAAAAAGCATCGATAACAAATAATTTTACCAAAATTTCAAATTTTTTTCTCCATCATTCCTTAGTTTTGGTGATTTTGAAAAGATATGATCGAAAAAAGCTTCGAAAACGGATAATTTTACCACAATCTCAATTTTTTTCTTCAATTTTGCCTTAGTTTTCGTGATTTTCCCTAGATTTGATCGTAAAAGTCATCGAAATCCGATAATTTCACCGAAAATTCAATAGTTTTCCTCTATTTTGCCTTAAATTTCGTGATTTTGCCATGATATGATCGAAAAAGGCATCGATAAAAGATAATTTCACAAAAATTTCAATTATTTCCGCCACATTGCCTTTTTCTCTTGATTTTTATAAAAATTGGACGAAAAAAGCATCGAAAACGGATATTTTTACCGAAATTTCAATTTTTTTCCTGTACTTTGCCTTAGTCTTCGTCATTTTGCCATGATATGATCGAACAAAGCATCGAAAACGGATTATTTCACAAAAAATTTCAATTTCTTTCCTCTATTTAGCCTTAGTTTTCGTGATTTTTCCAAGATATGATTGAAGAAAGCATCTAAAACGGAAAATATCACCGAAATTTTAATTTTTTTCCTGTATTTTGGCTTTGTTTTCGTGATTTTGACAAGTAATAATCGAAAAAAGCATCGAAAACGGATAATTTAATAGAAATTTCAATTTATTTCCTCTTTTTTGCTTTAGGTTTCGCCATGTTATCGAGAGATATTCGAAAAAAGTATCGACACTCGATAATTTTACCGAAATTTTTATTTTTTCCTCTCTTTTTCCATAGTTTTCGTGATTTTGAGTGGATATGATCGAAAAAAAGCGTCGATAACAAATAATTGTACCAAAATTTCAACTATTTTCCTCTATCTTTCCTTAGTTTTGGTAATTTAGAAAAGATATGATCGAAATAAAATTTGATAACGGAGCTTTTCACCGAAATTTACTTTTTTCCCACTATTTCGCATTAGTTTTCGTGATATTGCCAAATTATGATCAAAAAAAGTATCGAAAACGGATAATTTTACCGAAAATTGAATTTTTTCCCTCTATTTTGCCATCGTTTTCCTGAAATTTACAAGATATGATCGAAAAAATCATCGAAAACGGATAACTTCATCGAAATCTCAATTTTTTTTCCTCAATTTTGCCTTAGCTTTCATGATTTTTCCAAGATATGATTGTAAAAGTCATCGAAAACGGATAATTCACCGAAATTTTAAGTTTTTTCCTCCGTTTTGCCTTAGTTATCATGATTATGAAAGGATATGATCGAAAATAGCATCGAAAATGAATCATTTCACCGAAATTTCAACTTATTTCCTCTTTTTTGCGTTAGTTTTTGGCATGTTATCTAGATATGATCGAAAAAGTTATCGAAAACTGATAATTTTACCGAAATTTCAATTTTTTCCTGTATTTTGCCTTAGTTTTCGTAATTTTTCCATGATAAGATCGAACAAAGCATCTAAAACGGATTGTTTCACAAAAATGTCAATTTCTTTCCTATATTTTGCCTTTGTTTTGGTGATTTTGAAAAGATATGATCGAAAAAAAATATGAAAACGGATCTTTTCACCGAAATTTACTTTTTTTACCACTATTTCGCATTAGTTTTCGTGATATTGCCAAATTATGATCAAAAAAAGCATCGAAAAAGGATAATTTTACCGAAAATTAAATTTTTTCCCTCTATTTTGCCATCGTTTTCCTGAAATTTACAAGATATGATCGAAAAAAACATCGAAAACGGATAACTTCACCGAAATCTCAATTTTATTTCCTCAATTTTTCCTTAGCTTTCATGATTTTTCCAAGATATGATTGTAAAAGTCATCGAAATCCGATAATTTTACCGAAATTTCAATGGTTTTCCTCTAATTTGCCTTAAATTTCGTGATTTCGGCAAGATACAACCGAAAAAGGCATCGATAACTGATAATTTCACGGAAATTTCAATTATTTCCTCCACATAGCCTTTTTTTCGTGATTTTGCCAAGAAATCGACGAAAAACGAATCGAAAACGGAAATTTTTATTGATATTTCAATTTTTTTCCTTTATTTTGCATTAGTTTTCGTAATTTTGCCAAGATATGATCGAAAAAAACATCGAAAACGGATTATTTCACAAAAATTTCAATTTCTTCCCTCTATTTAGCCTTAGTGTTTGTGATTTTGCCAAGATATGATCGAAAAAAGCATCTAAAACGGATAATTTCACCGAAATTTTAAGTTTTTTTCCTGTATTTAACCTTAGTTTTCGTAATTTTTCCATGATAAGATTGAACAAAGTAATAAAATCGATTATTTCTCAAAAATGACAATTTCTCTCCTCTATTTTGCCTTAGTTTTGGTGATTTTGAAAAATTATGATCGAAACAAATTTGAAAACGGATCTTTTCACCGATATTTACTTTTTTTCCCACTAATTTGCATTAGTTTTCGTGATATTGCTAAATTATGATAAAAAAAGCATAGAAAACGGATCATTTTACCGAAAATTAAATTTTTCCGTCTACTTTGCCTTCGTTTTCCTGAAATGTACAAGATATGATCGAAAAAAGCATCGAAAACGGATAATTTCACCGAAATCTCAATTTTTTTTCTTGAATTTTGCCTTAGTTTTCATGATTTTTCCAAGATATGATCGTAAAAGTCATCGAAATCCGATAATTTCACCAAAATTTCAATAGTTTTCCTCTAATTTGGCTTAAATTTCGTGATTTCGGCAAGATACGATCGAAAATGGCATCGATAACTGATAATTTCACGGAAATTTCCATTATTTCCTCCAAATTGCCTTTTTTTCGTGATTTTGCCAAGAAATCGACGATAAACGATTCGAAAACGGAAATTTATATTGAAATTTCAATTTTTTCCTGTATTTTCCCTTAGTTTTCGTAATTTTTCCATGATATGATCGAACAAAGCTTCGAAAACGGATTATTTCACAAAAAATTTCAATTTCTTTCCTCTATTTAGCCTTAGTTTTCGTGATTTTTCCAAGATATGATTGAAGAAAGCATCTAAAACGGGCAATATCACCGAAATTTTAATTTTTATCCTGTATTTTGGCTTTGTTTTCGTGATTTTGACAAGTAATAATCGAAAAAAGCATCGAAAACGGATAATTTAATAGAAATTTCAATTTATTTCCTCTTTTTTGCTTTAGGTTTCGGCATGTTATCGAGAGATATTCGAAAAAAGTATCGACACTCGATAATTTTACCGAAATTTTTATTTTTTCCTCTCTTTTTCCATAGTTTTCGTGATTTTGAGTGGATATGATCGAAAAAAAGCGTCGATAACAAATAATTGTACCAAAATTTCAACTATTTTCCTCTATCTTTCCTTAGTTTTGGTAATTTAGAAAAGATATGATCGAAATAAAATTTGATAACGGAGCTTTTCACCGAAATTTACTTTTTTCCCACTATTTCGCATTAGTTTTCGTGATATTGCCAAATTATTATCAAACAAAGTATCGAAAACGGATAATTTTACCGAAAATTGAATTTTTTCCCTCTATTTTGCCATCGTTTTCCTGAAATTTACAAGATATGATCGAAAAAATCATCGAAAACGGATAACTTCATCGAAATCTCAATTTTTTTTCCTCAATTTTGCCTTAGCTTTCATGATTTTTCCAAGATATGATTGTAAAAGTCATCGAAAACGGATAATTCACCGAAATTTTAAGTTTTTTCCTCCGTTTTGCCTTAGTTATCATGATTATGAAAGGATATGATCGAAAATAGCATCGAAAATGAATCATTTCACCGAAATTTCAACTTATTTCCTCTTTTTTGCGTTAGTTTTTGGCATGTTATCTAGATATGATCGAAAAAGTTATCGAAAACTGATAATTTTACCGAAATTTCAATTTTTTCCTGTATTTTGCCTTAGTTTTCGTAATTTTTCCATGATAAGATCGAACAAAGCATCTAAAACGGATTGTTTCACAAAAATGTCAATTTCTTTCCTATATTTTGCCTTTGTTTTGGTGATTTTGAAAAGATATGATCGAAAAAAAATATGAAAACGGATCTTTTCACCGAAATTTACTTTTTTTACCACTATTTCGCATTAGTTTTCGTGATATTGCCAAATTATGATCAAAAAAAGCATCGAAAAAGGATAATTTTACCGAAAATTAATTTTTTTCCCTCTATTTTGCCATCGTTTTCCTGAAATTTACAAGATATGATCGAAAAAAACATCGAAAACGGATAACTTCACCGAAATCTCAATTTTATTTCCTCAATTTTTCCTTAGCTTTCATGATTTTTCCAAGATATGATTGTAAAAGTCATCGAAATCCGATAATTTTACCGAAATTTCAATGGTTTTCCTCTAATTTGCCTTAAATTTCGTGATTTCGGCAAGATACAACCGAAAAAGGCATCGATAACTGATAATTTCACGGAAATTTCAATTATTTCCTCCACATTGCCTTTTTTTCGTGATTTTGCCAAGAAATCGACGAAAAACGAATCGAAAACGGAAATTTTTATTGATATTTCAATTTTTTTCCTTTATTTTGCATTAGTTTTCGTAATTTTGCCAAGATATGATCGAAAAAAACATCGAAAACGGATTATTTCACAAAAATTTCAATTTCTTCCCTCTATTTAGCCTTAGTGTTTGTGATTTTGCTAAGATATGATCGAAAAAAGCATCTAAAACGGATAATTTCACCGAAATTTTAAGTTTTTTTCCTGTATTTAACCTTAGTTTTCGTAATTTTTCCATGATAAGATTGAACAAAGTAATAAAATCGATTATTCCTCAAAAATATCAATTTCTCTCCTCTATTTTGCCTTAGTTTTGGTGATTTTGAAAAGATATGATCGAAACAAATTTGAAAACGGATCTTTTCACCGATATTTACTTTTTTTCCCACTAATTTGCATTAGTTTTCGTGATATTGCTAAATTATGATAAAAAAAGCATAGAAAACGGATCATTTTACCGAAAATTAAATTTTTCCGTCTACTTTGCCTTCGTTTTCCTGAAATGTACAAGATATGATCGAAAAAAGCATCAAAAAAGGATAATTTCACCGAAATCTCAATTTTTTTTCTTGAATTTTGCCTTAGTTTTCATGATTTTTCCAAGATATGATCGTAAAAGTCATCGAAATCCGATAATTTCACCAAAATTTCAATAGTTTTCCTCTAATTTGGCTTAAATTTCGTGATTTCGGCAAGATACGATCGAAAATGGCATCGATAACTGATAATTCCACGGAAATTTCCATTATTTCCTCCAAATTGCCTTTTTTTCGTGATTTTGCCAAGAAATCGACGATAAACGATTCGAAAACGGAAATTTATATTGAAATTTCAATTTTTTCCTGTATTTTCCCTTAGTTTTCGTAATTTTTCCATGATATGATCGAACAAAGCTTCGAAAACGGATTATTTCACAAAAAATTTCAATTTCTTTCCTCTATTTAGCCTTAGTTTTCGTGATTTTGCCAAGATATGATTGAAGAAAGCATCTAAAACGGAAAATATCAACGAAATTTTAATTTTTTTCCTGTATTTTGGCTTTGTTTTCGTGATTTTGACAAGTAATAATCGAAAAAAGCATTGAAAACGGATAATTTAATAGAAATTTCAATTTATTTCCTCTTTTTTGCTTTAGGTTTCGGCATGTTATCGAGAGATATTCGAAAAAAGTATCGACACTCGATAATTTTACCGAAATTTTTATTTTTTCCTCTCTTTTTCCATAGTTTTCGTGATTTTGAGTGGATATGATCGAAAAAAAGCGTCGATAACAAATAATTGTACCAAAATTTCAACTATTTTCCTCTATCTTTCCTTAGTTTTGGTAATTTAGAAAAGATATGATCGAAAAAAAATTTGAAAACGGAGCTTTTCACCGAAATTTACTTTTCTCCCACTATTTCGCATTAGTTTTCGTGATATTGCCAAATTATGATCAAAAAAAGTATCGAAAACGGATAATTTTACCGAAAATTGAATTTTTTCCCTCTATTTTGCCATCGTTTTCCTGAAATTTACAAGATATGATCGAAAAAATCATCGAAAACGGATAACTTCATCGAAATCTCAATTTTTTTTCCTCAATTTTGCCTTAGCTTTCATGATTTTTCCAAGATATGATTGTAAAAGTCATCGAAAACGGATAATTCACCGAAATTTTAAGTTTTTTCCTCCGTTTTGCCTTAGTTATCATGATTATGAAAGGATATGATCGAAAATAGCATCGAAAATGAATCATTTCACCGAAATTTCAACTTATTTCCTCTTTTTTGCGTTAGTTTTTTGCATGTTATCTAGATATGATCGAAAAAGTTATCGAAAACTGATAATTTTACCGAAATTTCAATTTTTTCCTGGATCTTGCCTTAGTTTTCGTAATTTTTCCATGATAAGATCGAACAAAGCATCTAAAACGGATTGTTTCACAAGAATGTCAATTACTTTCCTCTATTTTGATAATTTACGCGAAATTTATATTTTTTCCTCTCTTTTTCCTTAGTTTTCGTGATTTTGAGAGGATATGATCGAAAAAAAGCATCGATAACAAATAATTTTACCAAAATTTCAAATTTTTTTCTCCATCATTCCTTAGTTTTGGTGATTTTGAAAAGATATGATCGAAAAAAGCTTCGAAAACGGATAATTTTACCACAATCTCAATTTTTTTCTTCAATTTTGCCTTAGTTTTCGTGATTTTCCCTAGATTTGATCGTAAAAGTCATCGAAATCCGATAATTTCACCGAAAATTCAATAGTTTTCCTCTATTTTGCCTTAAATTTCGTGATTTTGCCATGATATGATCGAAAAAGGCATCGATAAAAGATAATTTCACAAAAATTTCAATTATTTCCGCCACATTGCCTTTTTCTCTTGATTTTTATAAAAATTGGACGAAAAAAGCATCGAAAACGGATATTTTTACCGAAATTTCAATTTTTTTCCTGTACTTTGCCTTAGTCTTCGTCATTTTGCCATGATATGATCGAACAAAGCATCGAAAACGGATTATTTCACAAAAAATTTCAATTTCTTTCCTCTATTTAGCCTTAGTTTTCGTGATTTTTCCAAGATATGATTGAAGAAAGCATCTAAAACGGAAAATATCACCGAAATTTTAATTTTTTTCCTGTATTTTGGCTTTGTTTTCGTGATTTTGACAAGTAATAATCGAAAAAAGCATCGAAAACGGATAATTTAATAGAAATTTCAATTTATTTCCTCTTTTTTGCTTTAGGTTTCGCCATGTTATCGAGAGATATTCGAAAAAAGTATCGACACTCGATAATTTTACCGAAATTTTTATTTTTTCCTCTCTTTTTCCATAGTTTTCGTGATTTTGAGTGGATATGATCAAAAAAAAAGCGTCGATAACAAATAATTGTACCAAAATTTCAACTATTTTCCTCTATCTTTCCTTAGTTTTGGTAATTTAGAAATGATATGATCGAAAAAAAATTTGAAAACGGAGCTTTTCACCGAAATTTACTTTTTTCCCACTATTTCGCATTAGTTTTCGTGATATTGCCAAATTATGATCAAAAAAAGTATCGAAAACGGATAATTTTACCGAAAATTGAATTTTTTCCCTCTATTTTGCCATCGTTTTCCTGAAATTTACAAGATATGATCGAAAAAATCATCGAAAACGGATAACTTCATCGAAATCTCAATTTTTTTTCCTCAATTTTGCCTTAGCTTTCATGATTTTTCCAAGATATTATTGTAAAAGTCATCGAAATCCGATATTTCACCGAAATTTCAATGGTTTTCCTCTAATTTGCCTTAAATTTCGTAATTTCGGCAAGAAACAACCGAAAAAGGCATCGATAACTGATAATTTCACGGAAATTTCAATTATTTCCTCCACATAGCCTTTTTTTCGTGATTTTGCCAAGAAATCGACGAAAAACGAATCGAAAACGGAAATTTTTATTGATATTTCAATTTTTTTCCTTTATTTTGCATTAGTTTTCGTAATTTTGCCAAGATATGATCGAAAAAAACATCGAAAACGGATTATTTCACAAAAATTTCAATTTCTTCCCTCTATTTAGCCTTAGTTTCTGTGATTTTGCCAAGAAATGATCGAAAAAAGCATCTAAAACGGATAATTTCACCAAAATTTTAAGTTTTTTTCCTCCATTTTGCCTTTGCTTTCGTGATTTTGCGAAGAAATAATCGAAAAAATTATCGAAAACTGATAATTTTACCGAAATTTCAATTTTTTTCCTGTATTTTGCCTTAGTTTTCGTAATTTTTCCATGATAAGATCGAACAAAGTAATAAAATCGATTATTTCTCAAAAATGTCAATTTCTTTCCTCTATTTTGCCTTTGTTTTGGTGATTTTGAAAAGATATGATCGAATAAAATTTGAAAACGGATCTTTTCATCGATATTTACATTTTTCCCACTATTTCGCATTAGTTTTCGTGATATTGCCAAATTATGATAAAAAAAAGCATAGAAAACGGATCATTTTACCGAAAATTAAATTTTTTCCGTCTCTTTTGCCTTCGTTTTCCTGAAATGTACAAGATATGATCGAAAAAAGCATCGAAAACGGATAATTTCACCGAAATCTCAATTTTTTTCTTGAATTTTGCCTTAGTTTTCATGATTTATATAAGATATGATCGTAAAAGTCATCGAAATCCGATAATTTCACCTAAATTTCAATGGTTTTCCTCTAATTTGGCTTAAATTTCGTTATCTCGGCAAGATACAATGGAAAAACGCATCGATAACTGATAATTTCACGGAAATTTCAATTATTTCCTCCACATTGCCTTTTTTTCGTGATTTTGCCAAGAAATCGACGAAAAACGAATCGAAAACGGAAATTTTTATTGATATTTCAATTTTTTTCCTTTATTTTGCATTAATTTTCGTAATTTTGCCAAGATATGATCAAAAAAAAACATCGAAAACGGATTATTTCACAAAAATTTCAATTTCTTTCCTCTATTTAGCCTTAGTGTTTGTGATTTTGCCAAGATATGATCGAAAAAAGCATCTAAAACGGATAATTTCACCGAAATTTTAAGTTTTTTTCCTGTATTTAACCTTAGTTTTCGTAATTTTTCCATGATAAGATTGAACAAAGTAATAAAATCGATTATTTCTCAAAAATGTCAATTTCTCTCCTCTATTTTGCCTTAGTTTTGGTGATTTTGAAAAGATATGATCGAAAAAAAATTTTGAAAACGTATCTTTTCATCGATATTTACTTTTTTTCCCACTATTTCGCATTAGTTTTCGTGATATTGCCAAATTATGATAAAAAAAAGCATAGAAAACATATCATTTTACCGAAAATTAAATTTTTTCCGTCTACTTTGCCTTCGTTTTCCTGAAATGTACAAGATATGATCGAAAAAAGCATCGAAAACGGATAATTTCACCGAAATCTCAATTTTTTTTCTTGAATTTTGCCTTAGTTTTCATGATTTTTCCAAGATATGATCGTAAAAGTCATCGAAATCCGATAAATTCACCGAAATTTCAATGGTTTTCCCTTAATTTGGCTTAAATTTCGTGATTTCGGCAAGATACGATGGAAAAAGGCATCGATAACTGATAATTTCACGGAAATTTCCATTATTTCCTTCAAATTGCCTTTTTTTCGTGATTTAGCCAAGAAATCGACGAAAAACGAATCGAAAACGGAAATTTTTATTGAAATTTCAATTTTTTTCCAGTATTTTTCCTTAGTTTTCGTAATTTTGCCATGATATGATCGAAAAAAGCATCTAAAATGGATAATTACACCGAAATTTTAATTTTTTTCCTCCATTTAGCCTTATTTTCCGTGATTTTGCCAAGATATGATCGAAAAAAAGCATCTAAAACGGATAATTTCACCGAAATTTTAAGTTTTTTCCTCCATTTTGCCTTTGTTTTCATGATTTTTCCAAGTAATTTTTGAAAAAGCATCGAAAACGGATAGTTTAACAGAAATTTCAATTTTTTTCCCAAGGATATGATCGAAAAAGGCATCGATAACTGATAATTTCACGGAAATTTCCATTATTTCCTTCAAATTGCCTTTTTTTCGTGATTTAGCCAAGAAATCGACGAAAAACGAATCGAAAACGGAAATTTTTATTGAAATTTCAATTTTTTTCCAGTATTTTTCCTTTGTTTTCGTAATTTTGCCATGATAAGATCGAAAAAAGCATCTAAAATGGATAATTACACCGAAATTTTAATTTTTTTCCTCCATTTAGCCTTATTTTCCGTGATTTTGCCAAGATATGATCGAAAAAAAGCATCTAAAACGGATAATTTCACCCAAATTTTAAGTTTTTTCCTCCATTTTGCCTTTGTTTTCATGATTTTTCCAAGTAATTTTTGAAAAAGCATCGATAACGGATAGTTTAACAGAAATTTCAATTTTTTTCCCAAGGATATGATCGAAAAAGGCATCGATAACTGATAATTTCACGGAAATTTCCATTATTTCCTTCAAATTGCCTTTTTTTCGTGATTTAGCCAAGAAATCGACGAAAAACGAATCGAAAACGGAAATTTCAATTTTTTTCCAGTATTTTTCCTTAGTTTTCGTAATTTTGCCATGATATGATCGAAAAAAGCATCTAAAATGGATAATTACACCGAAATTTTAATTTTTTTCCTCCATTTAGCCTTATTTTCCGTGATTTTGCCAAGATATGATCGAAAAAAAGCATCTAAAACGGATAATTTCACCGAAATTTTAAGTTTTTTCCTCCATTTTGCCTTTGTTATCGTGATTTTTCCAAGTAATTTTTGAAAAAAGCATCGAAAATGGATAGTTTAACAGAAATTTCAATTTTTTTCCCAAGGATATGATCGAAAAAGGCATCGATAAAGATAATTTCACGGAAATTTCAATTATTTACTCTACATTGCCTTTTTTTCGTGATTTTGCCAAAAATTGGACGAAAAAAGCATCGAAAACGGAAATTTTTAAAGAAATTTCAATATTTTTCCTGTATTTTGCCTTAGTTTTAGTAATTTAGCCATGATATGTTCGAAAAAAGAATCTAAAACGGATAATTACACCGATATTTTAATTTTTTTCCTCCATTTTGCCTTTGTTTTCGTGATTTTGCCAAGTAATAATTGAAAAAAGGCATCGAAAACGGATAATTTCACCGAAATTTTAAGTTTTTTCCTCCGTTTTGCCTTAGTTATCATGATTATGAAAGGATATGATCGAAAATAGCATCGAAAATGAATCATTTCACCGAAATTTCAACTTATTTCCTCTTTTTTGCGTTAGTTTTCGGCATGTTATCTAGATATGATCGAAAAAGTTATCGAAAACTGATAATTTTACCGAAATTTCAATTTTTTCCTGTATTTTGCCTTAGTTTTCGTGATTTTGCCAAGATATGATTGAAGAAAGCATCTAAAACGGAAAATATCACCGAAATTTTAATTTTTTTCCTGTATTTTGCCTTTGTTTTCGTGATTTTGACAAGTAATAATCGAAAAAAGCATCGAAAACGGATAATTTTACCGAAAATTAAATTTTTTCCCTCTATTTTGCCATCGTTTTCCTGAAATTTACAAGATATGATCGAAAAAATCATCGAAAACGGATAACTTCACCTAAATCTCAATTTTTTTTCCTCAATTTTGCCTTAGCTTTCATGATTTTTCCAAGATATGATTGTAAAAGTCATCGAAATCCGATAATTTCACCGAAATTTCAATGGTTCTCCTCTAATTTGCCTTAAATTTCGTGATTTCGGCAAGATACAACCGAAAAAGGCATTGAAAACTGATAATTTCACGGAGATTTCAATTATTTCCTCCACATTGCCTTTTTTTCGTGATTTTGCCAAGAAATCGACGAGAAACGATTCGAAAACGGAAATTTTTATTGAAAATTCAATTTTTTTCCTCTATTTAGCCTTAGTTTTCGTGATTTTGCCAAGATATGATTGAAGAAAGCATCTAAAACGGAAAATATCACCGAAATTTTAATTTTTTTCCTGTATTTTGCCTTTGTTTTCGTGATTTTGACAAGTAATAATCGAAAAAAGCATCGAAAACGGATAATTTAATAGAAATTTCAATTTATTTCCTCTTTTTTGCTTTAGGTTTAGGCATGTTATCGAGAGATATTCGAAAAAAGTATCGACACTCGATAATTTTACCGAAATTTTTATTTTTTCCTCTCTTTTTCCATAGTTTTCGTGATTTTGAGTGGATATGATCGAAAAAAAGCGTCGATAAAAAATAATTGTACCAAAATTTCAACTATTTTCCTCTATCTTTCCTTAGTTTTGGTAATTTAGAAAAGATATGATCGAAAAAAAATTTGAAAACGGAGCTTTTCACCGAAATTTACTTTTTTCCCACTATTTCGCATTAGTTTCCGTGATATTGCCAAATAATGATCAAAAAAAGCATCGAAAACGGATAATTTTACCGAAAATAAAATTTTTTCCCTCTATTTTGCCATCGTTTTCCTGAAATTTACAAGATATGATCGAAAAAATCATCGAAAACGGATAACTTCACCGAAATCTCAATTTTTTTTCTTGAATTTTGCCTTAGTTTTCATGAGTTTTCAAGATATGATCGTAAAAGTCATCGAAATCCGATAATTTCACCGAAATTTCAATGGTTTTCCTCTAATTTGCCTTAAATTTCGTAATTTCGGCAAGATACGATCGAAAAAGGCATCGATAACTGATAATTTCATTGAAATTTCCATTATTTCCTCCAAATTGCCTTTTTTTCGTGATTTAGCCAAGAAATCGACCAAAAACGAATCGAAAACGGAAATTTATATTGAAATTTCAATTTTTTTCCTGTATTGTTCCTTAGGTTTCGTAATTTTGCCATGATATGATCGAAAAACGCATCTAAAACGGATAATTACACCGAAATTTTAATTTTTTTCCTCCATTTTGCCGTTGTTTACGTGATTTTGTAAAGTAATAATTGAAAAAAGGCATCGAAAACGGATAATTTAACAGCAATTTCAATTTATTTCCTCTATTTTGCCTTAGTTATCATGATTTTTAAGGATATGAACGATAATAGCATCAAAAACGAATCATTTCACCGAAATTTTAATTTTTTCCTCTATTTTGCATTAGTTTTCTTGATATTGCAAGGATATCAACGAAAAAAGCAACGAAAACGGTTAATTTAACCGAATTTTCAACTTATTTCCTCTTTTTTGAGTTAGTTTTCGGCATGTTATCGAGATATGATCGAAAAAGTTATCGAAAACTGATAATTTTACCGAAATTTCAATTTTTTCCTGTATTTTGCCTTAGTTTTCGTTTTTTTGCCATGATATGTTTGAAAAAGGCATCGAAACTGGATAATTTACCCAAAATTTATATTTTTTTTCTCTCTTTTTCCTTAGTTTTCGTGATTTTGAGAGGATTTGTTCGAAAAAAAGCATCGATAAGAAATAATTTTACCAAAATTTCAACTTTTTTCCTCCATCATTCCTTAGTTTTTTTGATTTTGAAAAGATATGATCGAAAAAAGCTTCGAAAACGGAAATATTTACCGAAATTTTAATTATTTTTCTCCATTTTGCCTTTGTTTTCGTTACTTTGCCAAGTAATAATCGAAAAAAGCATCGGAAATGGATAATTCAATTTATTTCCTCTATTTTGCCTTAGTTATCATGATTTTGAAGTATATGAACGAATATAGCATCGAAAACGAATCATTTTACCGAAATTTCAATTTTTTTCCTGTATTTTGCCTTAGTTTTAGTAATTTTGCCATGATATGATCGAAAAAAGCATCTAAAACGGATAATTACACCGAAATTTTAATTTTTTTCCTCCATTTTGCCGTTGTTTACTTGATTTTGCCAAGTAATATTTGAAAAAAGGCATCGAAAACGGATAATTTAACAGAAATTTCAATTTATTTCCGCTATTTTGCCTTAGTTATCATGATTTTAAAGGATATGAACGATAATAGCATCGAAAACGAATCATTTCACCGAAATGTTAATTTTTTCTCTATTTTGCATTAGTTTTCTTGATATTGCAAGGATATAAACGAAAAAAGCAACGAAAACGGTTATTTTACCGAATTTTCAACTTATTTCCTCTTTTTTGCGTTAGTTTTCGGCATGTTATCGAGATATGATTGAAAAAGTTATCGAAAACTGATAATTTTACCGAAATTTCAATTTTTTTTCTGTATTTTGCCTTAGTTTTGGTGATTTTGAAAAGATATGATCGAAAAAAGCTTCGAAAACGGATAATTTTACCGAAATCTGAATTTTTTTCCTCAATTTTTCCTTAGTTTTCGTGATTTTCCCTAGATATGATCGTAAAAGTCATCGAAATACGATAATTTCACCGAAAATTCAATTGTTTTCTTCTATTTTGCCTTAAATTTCGTGATTTCGCCAAGATATGATTGAAAAAGGCATCGATAAAAGATAATTTCACGGAAATTTCAATTATTTCCTCCACATTGCATTTCATTCGTGATTATGCCAAGAATTGGACGAAAAAAGCATCGAAAACGGAAATTTTTATTATTTTTCTCCATTTTGCCTTTGTTTTCGTGATTTTGCCAAGTAATAATCGAAAAAAGCATCGGAAATTAATAATATAACAGAAATTTCAATTTATTTCCTCTATATTTCCTTAGTTATCATGATTTTGAAGAATATGAACGAAAATAGCATCGAAAACGAATCATTGCACCGAAATTTAAATTTTTCCTCTATTTTGCGTTAGTGTTCTTGATATTGCAAGGATATAAACGAATAAAGCATCGAAAACGGTTAATTTAACCGAATTTTCAACTTATTTCCTCTTTTTTGCGTTAGTGTTCGGCATGTTATCGAGATATGATCGAAATAGTTATCGAAAACTGATATTTTTACCGAAATTTCCATTTTTTTTACTGTATTTTGCCTTAGTTTTCGTAATTTTTCCATGATATTATCGAACAAATCATCTAAAACGGATTATTTAAAAAAAAATTTCAATTTCTTTCCTCTATTTTGCATTAGTTTTCGTGATTTTGCCAAGACAGATTGAAAAAAGCATCGAAAACGGATCATTACACCGAATTTTCAATTTCTTTCCTCTATTTTGCGTTACTTTTCGGCATGTTATCGAGATATGATCGAAAAAGGTTATCGAAAACTGATAATTTTACCGAAATTTCAATTCTTGTTCCCTGTCTTCCCATAGTTTTCGTAATTCTTACTAGATATGATCGAAAAAAGCATTGTAAACGGAAAATTTAACCGAAATTTATATTTCTTTCCTCTCTTTTTCCATAGTTTTCGTGATTGGAGAGTATATGATCGAATAAAAGCATCGATTACGAATAATTTTACCAAAGTTTCAACTTTTTTCCTCTATCATTCCTTAGTTTCGGTTATTTTGAAAAGATATGATCGAAAAAAGCTTTGAAAACGGATAATTTTACCGAAAATTACATTTTTTCCCTCTATTTTGTCTTCGTTTTCCTGAAATATACTAGATATGTTCAAAAAAACATCGAAAACGGATAATTTCACCGAAATCTCAATTTTTTTCCTCAATCTTGCCTTAGTTTTCGTGATTATCACTAGATGTGTTCGTAGAAGTTATCGAAATCCGATAATTTCACCGAAATTTCGATGGTTTTCCTCTAATTTGCCTTAAATTTCGTGATTTCGGCAAGATACAACCGAAAAGGCATCGATAACTGATAATTTCACGGAAATTTCAATTATTTCCTCCACATTGCCTTTTTTTTCGTGATTTTGCCAAGAAATCGACGAAAAAAGAATCGAAAACGGAAATTCTTATTGAAATTTCAATTTTCTTCCTGTATTTTGCCATAGTTTTCGTAATTTTGCCAAGATATGATCGAAAAAAGCATCGAAAACGGATTATTTCACAAAAATTTCAATTTCTTTCCTCTATTAAGCCTTAGTTTTCGTGATTTTGCCAAGATATGATCGAAAAAAGCATCTAAAACGGATAATTTCACCAAAATTTTAAGTTTTCTCCTCCAAATTGCCTTTGTTTTCGTGATTTTGCCAAGTAATAATCGAGAAAAGCATCGAAAACGGATAATTTTACAGAAATTTCAATTTTGTTCCCAAGGATATGATCGAAAAAGGCATCGATAAAAGATAATTTCACGGAAATTTCAATTATTTCCTCTACATTGCCTTTTTTCGTGATTTTGCCAAAAATTGGACGAAAAAAGCATCGAAAACGGAAATTTTTACCGAAATTTCAATTTTTTTCCTGTATTATGCCTTAGTTTTAGTAATTTTGCCATGATATGATCGAAAAAAGCATCTAAAACGGATAATTACACCGAAATTTTAATTTTTTTCCTCCATTTTGCCGTTGTTTACTTGATTTTGCCAAGTAATATTTGAAAAAAGGCATCGAAAACGGATAATTTAACAGAAATTTCAATTTATTTCCGCTATTTTGCCTTAGTTATCATGATTTTAAAGGATATGAACGATAATAGCATCGAAAACGAATCATTTCACCGAAATGTTAATTTTTTCTCTATTTTGCATTAGTTTTCTTGATATTGCAAGGATATAAACGAAAAAAGCAACGAAAACGGTTATTTTACCGAATTTTCAACTTATTTCCTCTTTTTTGCGTTAGTTTTCGGCATGTTATCAAGCTATGATTGAAAAAGTTATCGAAAACTGATAATTTTACCGAAATTTCAATTTTTTTTTCTGTATTTTGCCTTAGTTTTGGTGATTTTGAAAAGATATGATCGAAAAAAGCTTCGAAAACGGATAATTTTACCGAAATCTGAATTTTTTTCCTCAATTTTTCCTTTGTTTTCGTGATTTTCCCTAGATATGATCGTAAAAGTCATCGAAATACGATAATTTCACCGAAAATTCAATTGTTTTCTTATATTTTGCCTTAAATTTCGTGATTTCGCCAAGATATGATTGAAAAAGGCATCGATAAAAGATAATTTCACGGAAATTTCAATTATTTCCTCCACATTGCCTTTCTTTCGTGATTATGCCAAGAATTGGACGAAAAAAGCATCGAAAACGGAAAGTTTTATTATTTTTCTCCATTTTGCCTTTGTTTTCGTGATTTTGCCAAGTAATAATCGAAAAAAGCATCGGAAATTAATAATATAACAGAAATTTCAATTTATTTCCTCTATATTGCCTTAGTTATCATGATTTTGAAGAATATGAACGAAAATAGCATCGACAACGAATCATTGCACCGAAATTTAAATTTTTCCTCTATTTTGCATTAGTTTTCTTGATATTGCAAGGATATAAACGAATAAAGCATCGAAAACGGTTAATTTAACCGAATTTTCAACTTATTTCCTCTTTTTTGCGTTAGTGTTCGGCATGTTATCGAGATATGATCGAAATAGTTATCGAAAACTGATAATTTTACCGAAATTTCCATTTTTTTTACTGTATTTTGCCTTAGTTTTCGTAATTTTTCCATGATATTATCGAACAAATCATCTAAAACGGATTATTTAAAAAAAATTTCAATTTCTTTCCTCTATTTTGCATTAGTTTTCGTGATTTTGCCAAGATATGATTGAAAAAAGCATCGAAAACGGATCATTACACCGAATTTTCAATTTCTTTCCTCTATTTTGCGTTACTTTTCGGCATGTTATCGAGATATGATCGAAAAAGGTTATCGAAAACTGATAATTTTACCGAAATTTCAATTCTTGTTCCCTATCTTCCCATAGTTTTCGTAATTCTTACTAGATATGATCGAAAAAAGCATTGTAAACGGAAAATTTAACCGAAATTTATATTTTTTTCCTCTCTTTTTCCATAGTTTTCCGTGATTGGAGAGTATATGATCGAATAAAAGCATCGATTACGAATAATTTTACCAAAGTTTCAACTTTTTTTTTCTATCATTCCTTAGTTTCGGTTATTTTGAAAAGATATGATCGAAAAAAGCTTTGAAAACGGATAATTTTACCGAAAATTACATTTTTTCCCTCTATTTTGTCTTCGTTTTCCTGAAATATACTAGATATGTTCAAAAAAACATCGAAAACGGATAATTTCACCAAAATCTCAATTTTTTTCCTCAATCTTGCCTTAGTTTTCGTGATTATCACTAGATGTGTTCGTAGAAGTTATCGAAATCCGATAATTTCACCGAAATTTCGATGGTTTTCCTCTAATTTGCCTTAAATTTCGTGATTTCGGCAAGATACAACCGAAAAGGCATCGATAACTGATAATTTCACGGAAATTTCAATTATTTCCTCCACATTGCCTTTTTTTTCGTGATTTTGACAAGAAATCGACGAAAAAAGAATCGAAAACGGAAATTCTTATTGAAATTTCAATTTTCTTCCTGTATTTTGCCATAGTTTTCGTAATTTTGCCAAGATATGATCGAAAAAAGCATCGAAAACGGATTATTTCACAAAAATTTCAATTTCTTTCCTCTATTAAGCCATAGTTTTCGTGATTTTGCCAAGATATGATCGAAAAAAGCATCTAAAACGGATAATTTCACCGAAATTTTAAGTTTTCTCCTCCAAATTGCCTTTGTTTTCGTGATTTTGCCAAGTAATAATCAAGAAAAGCATCGATAACGGATAATTTTACAGAAATTTCAATTTTGTTCCCAAGGATATGATCGAAAAAGGCATCGATAAAAGATAATTTCACGGAAATTTCAATTATTTCCTCTACATTGCCTTTTTTCGTGATTTTGCCAAAAATTGGACGAAAAAGGCATCGAAAACGGAAATTTTTACCGAAATTTCAATTTTTCTCCTGTATTATGCCTTAGTTTTAGTAATTTTGCCATGATATGATCGAAAAAAGCATCTAAAACGGATAATTACACCGAAATTTTAATTTTTTTCCTCCATTTTGCCTTTGTTTACTTGATTTTGCCAAGTAATATTTGAAAAAAGGCATCGAAAACGGATAATTTAACAGAAATTTCAATTTATTTCCGCTATTTTGCCTTAGTTATCATGATTTTAAAGGATATGAACGATAATAGCATCGAAAACGAATCATTTCACCGAAATGTTAATTTTTTCTCTATTTTGCATTAGTTTTCTTGATATTGCAAGGATATAAACGAAAAAAGCAACGAAAACGGTTATTTTACCGAATTTTCAACTTATTTCCTCTTTTTTGCGTTAGTTTTCGGCATGTTATCGAGATATGATTGAAAAAGTTATCGAAAACTGATAATTTTACCGAAATTTCAATTTTTTTTCTGTATTTTGCCTTAGTTTTGGTGATTTTGAAAAGATATGATCGAAAAAAGCTTCGAAAACGGATAATTTTACCGAAATCTGAATTTTTTTCCTCAATTTTTCCTTAGTTTTCGTGATTTTCCCTAGATATGATCGTAAAAGTCATCGAAATACGCTAATTTCACCGACAATTCAATTGTTTTCTTCTATTTTGCCTTAAATTTCGTGATTTCGCCAAGATATGATTGAAAAAGGCATCGATAAAAGATAATTTCACGGAAATTTCAATTATTTCCTCCACATTGCCTTTCTTTCGTGATTATGCCAAGAATTGGAAGAAAAAAGCATCGAAAACGGAAATTTTTATTATTTTTCTCCATTTTGCCTTTGTTTTCGTGATTTTGCCAAGTAATAATCGAAAAAAGCATCGGAAATTAATAATATAACAGAAATTTCAATTTATTTCCTCTATATTGCCTTAGTTATCATGATTTTGAAGAATATGAACGAAAATAGCATCGAAAACGAATCATTGCACCGAAATTTTAATTTTTCCTCTATTTTGCATTAGTTTTCTTGATATTGCAAGGATATAAACGAATAAAGCATCGAAAACGGTTAATTTAACCGAATTTTCAACTTATTTCCTCTTTTTTGCGTTAGTGTTCGGCATGTTATCGAGATATGATCGAAATAGTTATCGAAAACTGATAATTTTACCGAAATTTCCATTTTTTTTACTGTATTTTGCCTTAGTTTTCGTAATTTTTCCATGATATTATCGAACAAATCATCTAAAATGGATTATTTAAAAAAAATTTCAATTTCTTTCCTCTATTTTGCATTAGTTTTCGTGATTTTGCCAAGATATGATTGAAAAAAGCATCGAAAACGGATCATTACACCGAATTTTCAATTTCTTTCCTCTATTTTGCGTTACTTTTCGGCATGTTATCGAGATATGATCGAAAAAGGTTATCGAAAACTGATAATTTTACCGAAATTTCAATTCTTGTTCCCTATCTTCCCATAGTTTTCGTAATTCTTACTAGATATGATCGAAAAAAGCATTGTAAACGGAAAATTTAACCGAAATTTATATTTTTTTCCTCTCTTTTTCCATAGTTTTCCGTGATTGGAGAGTATATGATCGAATAAAAGCATCGATTACGAATAATTTTACCAAAGTTTCAACTTTTTTCCTCTATCATTCCTTAGTTTCGGTTATTTTGAAAAGATATGATCGAAAAAAAATTTGAAAACGGATAATTTTACCGAAAATTACATTTTTTCCCTCTATTTTGTCTTCGTTTTCCTGAAATATACTAGATATGTTCAAAAAAACATCGAAAACGGATAATTTCACCAAAATCTCAATTTTTTTCCTCAATCTTGCCTTAGTTTTCGTGATTATCACTAGATGTGTTCGTAGAAGTTATCGAAATCCGATAACTTCACCGAAATTTCGATGGTTTTCCTCTAATTTGCCTTAAATTTCGTGATTTTGGCAAGATACAACCGAAAAGGCATCGATAACTGATAATTTCACGGAAATTTCAATTATTTCCTCCACATTGCCTTTTTTTTCGTGATTTTGCCAAGAAATCGACGAAAAAAGAATCGAAAACGGAAATTCTTATTGAAATTTCAATTTTCTTCCTGTATTTTGCCATAGTTTTCGTAATTTTGCCAAGATATGATCGAAAAAAGCATCGAAAACAGATTATTTCACAAAAATTTCAATTTCTTTCCTCTATTAAGCCTTAGTTTTCGTGATTTTGCCAAGATATGATCGAAAAAAGCATCTAAAACGGATAATTTCACCGAAATTTTAAGTTTTCTCCTCCTAATTGCCTTTGTTTTCGTGATTTTGCCAAGTAATAATCGAGAAAAGCATCGAAAACGGATAATTTTACAGAAATTTCAATTTTGTTCCCAAGGATATGATCGAAAAAGGCATCGATAAAAGATAATTTCACGGAAATTTCAATTATTTCCTCTACATTGCCTTTTTTCGTGATTTTGCCAAAAATTGGACGAAAAAAGCATCGAAAACGGAAATTTTTACCGAAATTTCAATTTTTCTCCTGTATTATGCCTTAGTTTTAGTAATTTTGCCATGATATGATCGAAAAAAGCATCTAAAACGGATAATTACACCGAAATTTTAATTTTTTTCCTCAATTTTTCCTTTGTTTTCGTGATTTTCCCTAGATATGATCGTAAAAGTCATCGAAATACGATAATTTCACCGAAAATTCAATTGTTTTCTTCTATTTTGCCTTATATTTCGTGATTTCGCCAAGATATGATTGAAAAAGGCATCGATAAAAGATAATTTCACGGAAATTTCAATTATTTCCTCCACATTGCCTTTCTTTCGTGATTATGCCAAGAATTGGACGAAAAAAGCATCGAAAACGGAAATTTTTATTATTTTTCTCCATTTTGCCTTTGTTTTCGTGATTTTGCCAAGTAATAATCGAAAAAAGCATCGGAAATTAATAATATAACAGAAATTTTAATTTATTTCCTCTATATTGCCTTAGTTATCATGATTTTGAAGAATATGAACGAAAATAGCATCGAAAACGAATCATTGCACCGAAATTTAAATTTTTCCTCTATTTTGCATTAGTTTTCTTGATATTGCAAGGATATAAACGAATAAAGCATCGAAAACGGTTAATTTAACCGAATTTTCAACTTATTTCCTCTTTTTTGCGTTAGTGTTCGGCATGTTATCGAGATATGATCGAAATAGTTATCGAAAACTGATAATTTTACCGAAATTTCCATTTTTTTTACTGTATTTTGCCTTAGTTTTCGTAATTTTTCCATGATATTATCGAACAAATCATCTGAAACGGATTATTTAAAAAAAATTTCAATTTCTTTCCTCTATTTTGCATTAGTTTTCGTGATTTTGCCAAGATATGATTGAAAAAAGCATCGAAAACGGATCATTACACCGAATTTTCAATTTCTTTCCTCTATTTTGCGTTACTTTTCGGCATGTTATCGAGATATGATCGAAAAAGGTTATCGAAAACTGATAATTTTACCGAAATTTCAATTCTTGTTCCCTATCTTCCCATAGTTTTCGTAATTCTTACTAGATACGATCGAAAAAAGCATTGTAAACGGAAAATTTAACCGAAATTTATATTTTTTTCCTCTCTTTTTCCATAGTTTTCGTGATTGGAGAGTATATGATCGAATAAAAGCATCGATTACGAATAATTTTACCAAAGTTTCAACTTTTTTCCTCTATCATTCCTTAGTTTCGGTTATTTTGAAAAGATATGATCGAAAAAAGCTTTGAAAACGGATAATTTTACCGAAAATTACATTTTTTCCCTCTATTTTGTCTTCGTTTTCCTGAAATATACTAGATATGTTCAAAAAAACATCGAAAACGGATAATTTCACCGAAATCTCAATTTTTTTCCTCAATCTTGCCTTAGTTTTCGTGATTATCACTAGATGTGTTCGTAGAAGTTATCGAAATCCGATAATTTCACCGAAATTTCGATGGTTTTCCTCTAATTTGCCATTATTTTCCGTGATTTCGGCAAGATACGATCGAAATAGGCATCGATAACTGATAATTTCACGGAAATTTCAATTATTTCCTCCACATTGCCTTTTTTTTCGTGATTTTGCCAAGAAATCGACGAAAAAAGAATCGAAAACGGAAAATCTTATTGAAATTTCAATTTTCTTCCTGTATTTTGCCATAGTTTTCGTAATTTTGCCAAGATATGATCGAAAAAAGCATCTAAAACGGATAATTTCACCGAAATTTTCAGTTTTCTCCTCCACATTGCCTTTGTTTTCTTGATTTTGCCAAGTAATAATCGAGAAAAGCATCGAAAACGGATAATTTTACAGAAATTTCAATTTTGTTCCCAAGGATATGATCGAAAAAGGCATCGATAAAAGATAATTTCACGGAAGTTTCAATTATTTCCTCTACATTGCCTTTTTTTCGTGATTTTGCCAAAAATTGGACGAAAAAAGCTTCGAAAAGGAAATTTTTACCGAAATTTCAATTTTTTTCCTGTATTTTGCCTTAGTTTTAGTAATTTTGCCAAGTTATGATCAAAAAAGCATCAAGAACGGATAATTTTACCAAAAATTAAATTTTCTCCCTCTATTTTGCCTTCGTTTTCCTGAATTTTACAAGATATGACCGATATAAGCATCGAAAACGGATAATTTCACCGAAATTTCGATGGTTATCCTCTAATTTGCCTTAAATTTCGTGATTTCGGCAAGATACGATCGAAAAAGGCATCGATAACTGATTATTTCACGGAAATTATAATTATTTCCTTCACATTGCATTAGTTTTCGTGATTTTGTCCAAGATATGATTGAAAAAAGCATCGAAAACGGATCATTTCACCGAATTTTCAATTTATTCCTCTATTTTGCGTTACTTTTCGGCATGTTATCGAGATATGATCGAAAAAGGTTATCGAAAACTGATAATTTTACCGAAATTTCAATTCTTGTTCCCTATCTTCCCATAGTTTTCGTAATTCTTACTAGATATGATCGAAAAAAGCATTGTAAACGGAAGATTTAACCGAAATTTATATTTTTTTCCTTTTTTTTTCCATAGTTTTCGTGATTGGAGAGGATATGATCGAAAAAAAGCATCGATTACGAATAATTTTACCAAAGTTTCAACTTTTTTCCTCTATCATTCCTTAGTTTCGGTTATTTTGAAAAGATATGATCGAAAAAAGCTTTGAAAACGGATAATTTTACCGAAAATTACATTTTTTCCCTCTATTTTGTCTTCGTTTTCCTGAAATATACTAGATATGTTCAAAAAAACATCGAAGACGGATAATTTCACCGATATCTCAATTTTTTTCCTCAATCTTGCCTTAGTTTTCGTGATTATCACTAGATGTGTTCGTAGAAGTTATCGAAATCCGATAATTTCACCGAAATTTCGATGGTTTTCCTCTTATTTGCCATTATTTTCCGTGATTTCGGCAAGATACGATCGAAATAGGCATCGATAACTGATAATTTCACGGAAATTTCAATTATTTCCTCCACATTGCCTTTTTTTTCGTGATTTTGCCAAGAAATCGACGAAAAAAGAATCGAAAACGGAAAATCTTATTGAAATTTCAATTTTCTTCCTGTATTTTGCCATAGTTTTCGTAATTTTGCCAAGATATGATCGAAAAAAGCATCTAAAACGGATAATTTCACCGAAATTTTCAGTTTTCTCCTCCACATTGCCTTCGTTTTCGTGATTTTGCCAAGTAATAATCGAGAAAAGCATCGAAAACGGATAATTTTACAGAAATTTCAATTTTGTTCCCAAGGATATGATCGAAAAAGGCATCGATAATAGATAATTTCACGGAAATTTCTATTATTTCCTCTACATTGCCTTTTTTCGTGATTTTGCCAAAAATTGGAGGAAAAAAGCATCGAAAACGGAAATTTTTACCGAAATTTCAATTTTTTTCCTGTATTATGAATTAGTTTTAGTAATTTTGCCATGATATGATCGAAAAAAGGCATCGAAAACGGATAATTTCACCGAAATCTCAATTTTTTTCCTCAATCTTGCCTTATTTTTCGTGATTTTCCCTAGATATGTTCGTAAAAGTCATCGAAATCCGATAATTTCACCGAAATTTCGATGGTTTTCTAATTTGCCTTAATTTCCGTGATTTCGGCAAGATACGATCGAAAAAGGCATCGATAACTGATAATTTCACGGAAATTTCAATTATTTCCTCCACATTACCTTTTTCTTCGTGATTTTGCCAAGAAATCGACGAAAAAAGAATCGAAAACGGAAATTCTTATTGAAATTTCAATTTTTTTCTGTATTTTGCCTTAGTTTTCGTAATTTTTCCTAGATATGATCGAAAAAGCATTGAAAACGGATTATTTCACAAAAAATTCAGTTTCTTTCCTCTATTAAGCCTTAGTTTTAGTGATGTTTCCAAGATATGATCGAAAAAAGCATCGAAAATGAATCATTTCACCGAAATTTCAACTTATTTCCTCTTTTTTGCGTTAGTTTTCGGCATGTTATCTAGATATGAACGAAAAAAAAATCGAAATCGGATAATTTCACCGAAATTTTAATTTATTTCCTCTATTTTGAGTAACTTTTTGGCATGTTATCGAGAAATGATCGAAAAATGCGTTGAAAACAGAAAATTTCACCGAAAACTCAATTTTTTTACCTCTAGTTTGCATTAATTATTGGTATTTTATCAAAATATCATCGAAAATAGAATCAAGAACGGAAATTTTACCGAAATTTAAATTTTTTTCTTCTGTTTTGCCTCAGTTTTGGTGATTTTGAAAGGATATGATCGAAAAAACCATCGAAAACGGATCATTTCACCGAAATTTTTTTTTCCTCTATTTTGCATAAGGTTTCTTGATATTGAAAGGATATGAACGAAAAAGCATCGATAACGGTTTATTTCACCGAATTTTCATTTTATTTCCTCTTTTTTGCGTTAGTTTTCGGCATGTTATCGAAATATGATCGAAAAAAGCATCGAAACTGGATAATTTAACCGAAATTTATATTTTTTTCCTCTCTTTTTCCATAGTTTTTGTGATTTTGAGAGGATATGTTCAAAAAAAACATCGAAAACGGATAATTCAACCGAAATCTCAATTTGTTTTCCTCAATTTTGCCCTAGTTTTCGTGATTTTCCCTAGATATGAACGTAAAAGTCATCGAAATCTAATAATTTCACCGAAATTTCAATTATTTTCCTCTATTTTGCCTTAAATTTCGTGATTTCACCAAGATATGATCGAAAAAGGCATCGATAAAAGATAATTTCACGGAAGTTTCAATTATTTCCTCTACATTGCCTTTTTTTCGTGATTTTGCCAAAAATTGGACGAAAAAAGCATCGAAAAGGAAATTTCTACCGAAATTTCAATTTTTTTCCTGTATTTTGCCTTAGTTTTAGTAATTTTGCCAAGTTATGATCAAAAAAGCATCAAGAACGGATAATTTTACCAAAAATTAAATTTTCTCCCTCTATTTTGCCTTCGTTTTCCTGAATTTTACAAGATATGACCGATATAAGCATCGAAAACGGATAATTTCACCGAAATTTCGATGGTTATCCTCTAATTTGCCTTAAATTTCGTGATTTCGGCAAGATACGATCGAAAAAGGCATCGATAACTGATTATTTCACGGAAATTATAATTATTTCCTTCACATTGCCTTTGTTTTCGTGATTTTGCCAAGTAATAATCGAAAAAAGCATCGAAAACGGATAATTTAACAGAAATTTCATTTTATTTCCTCTATTTTGCCTTAATTTTCGTGATTTTGCCAAGATATGATTGAAAAAAGCATAAAAAAGGAATAGTTTCTGCGAAATTTTTATTTTTTTCCTCTATTTTTCCTTAGTTATCATGATTATGAAAGGATATGATCGAAAATGAATCATTTCACCGAAATTTCAACTTATTTCCTCTTTTTTGCGTTAGTTTTCGGCATGTTATCGTGATATGATCGAAAAAGTTATCGAAAACTGATAATTTTACCGAAATTTTATTTCTTAATTAATATTTTGCCATAGTTTTCGTCATTTGCCAAGATATGATCGAAAAAAGCATCGAAACTGGATAATTTAACCGAAATTTATATTTTTTTCCTCTCCTTATCCTTAGTTCTTGTGATTTTGAGAGGATATGTTCAAAAAAAACATCGAAAACGGATAATTTCACAAAAGAAAAATTTTCCATAGAAATTTTTCCATGATATTATCGAACAGAGCATCTAAAACGGATAATTTCACAAAAAATTCAATTTCTTTCCTCTTTTTTGCGTTAGTTTTCGGCATGTTATCGAGATATGATCGAAAAAGTTATCGAAAACTGATAATTTTACCTAAATTTCAATTTTTTTCCTGTATTTTGCCTTAGTTTTCGTAATTTTTCCATGATATTTTTGAACAAAGCATCTAAAACGGATTATTTCACAAAAATTTCAATTAATTTCCTCTATTTTGCCTTAGTTTTCGTGATTTTGCAAAGATATGATTGAAAAAAGCATCGAAAACGGATCATTACACCATATTTTCAATTATGTTACTCTATTTTGCAATAGTTTTCGTCATTTGCCAAGATATAATCGAAAAAACCATCGAAACTGGATAATTTAACCGAAATTTATATTTTTTTCCTCTCTTCTTCCTTAATTTTCGTGATTTTGAGAGGATATGATCGAAATAAAGTATCGATAACAAATAATTTTACCAAAATGTCAACTATTTTCCTATATCATTCATTAGTTTTGGTGATTTTGAAAAGATATGATCGAAAAAAGCTTTGAAAATTGATAATGTTACCGAAAATTAAATTTTTTCACTCTATTTTGCCTTTTTTTCCTGAAATTTACTAAATATGTTAGAAAAAAGCATCGAAAAATGATAATTTAACAGATATTTCAATTTACTTCTTCTATTTTGCCTTAGTTATCATGATTTTAAAGGATAGGAACGAAAATAGCATCGAAAACGAATTTTTTCACCGAAATTTTAATTTTTTTCTCTATTTCGCATTAGTTTTCTTGATATTGCAAGGATATAAACGAAATAAGCATCCAAAACGGTTAATTTAACCGAAGTTTCAACTTATTTCCTCTTTTTTGCCTTAATTTTTCTGCATTTTTTCGAATTATGATCGAAGAAGGCATCGAAAACGAATAATTTTAACGAAATTTTAATTCTTGTTCCCTATTTTTCCATAGTTTTCGTCATATGCCAAGATATGATCGAAAAAAGCATCGAAACTGGATAATTTAACCGAAATTTATATTTTTTTCCTCTCTTTTTCCATAGTTTTTGTGATTTTGAAAGGATTTGTTCAAAAAAAAGCATCGATAACAAATAATTTTACCAAAATTTCAACTTTTTTCCTCCATCATTTCTTAGTTTTGGTGATTTTGAAAAGATATGATCGATAAAAGCTTCGATGACGGATAATTTTACCGAAATCTCAATTTCTTTCTACAATTTTGGCTTAGTTTTCGTGATTTTCCCTAGATATGATCGTAAAAGTCATCGAAATCCGATAATTTCACCGAAAATTCAATTGTATTTCTCTATTTTGCCTTAAATTTCGTGATTTCGCCAAGATATGATCGAAAAAGGCATCGATAAAAGATAATTTCACGGACATTTCAATTATTTCCTCCACATTGCCATTTTTTCGTGATTTTGCCAAGAATTGGACGAAAAAAGCATCGAAAACGGAAATTTTTACCGAAATTTCAATTAATTTTTTCCATTTTGCCTTTGTTTTCGTGATTTTGCCAAGTAATTTTTGAAAAAAGCATCGAAAACGGATAATTTAACAGAAATTTCAATTTGTTTCCTCTATTTTGCCTTAGTTATCATGATTTTTAAGGGTATGAACGATAATAGCATCGAAAACGAATCATTTCACCGAAAGTTTAATTTTTTCCTCTATTTTGCATTAGTTTTCTTGATATTGCAAGGATATAAACGAAAAAAGCAACGAAAACGGTTATTTTACCGAATTTTCAACTTATTTCCTCTTTTTTGCGTTAGTTTTCGGCATGTTATCGAGATATGATTGAAAAAGTTATAGAAAACTGATAATTTTACCGAAATTTCAATTTTTTTCCTGTATTTTGCCTTAGTTTTCGTTATTTTGCCATGATATGTTTGAAAAAAGCATCGAAAACGGATCATTAAACCGAATTTTCAATTTTGTTACACTATTTTGCGATAGTTTTCAAAATTTGCCAAGATATGATCGAAAAAAGCATCGAAACTGGATAATTTAACCGAAATTTATAATTTTTTCCTCTCTTTTTCCTTAGTTTTCGTGATTTTGAGTGGATATGATCCAAAAAAAGTATCGATAACAAATAATTTTACCAAAAATACAACTTTTTTCCTCCATCACTCCTTAGTTTTGGTAATTTTGAAAAGATATGATCGAAAAAATCTTCGAAAACGGATAATTTTACCGAAATCTCAATATCTTTCCACAATTTTGGCTTAGTTTTCGTGATTTTCCCTAGATATGATCGTAAAAGTCATCGAAATCCGATAATTTCACCGAAAATTCAATTGTATTCCTCTATTTCTCCTTAAATTTCGTGATTTCGCCAAGATATGATCGAAAAAGGCATCGATAAAAGATAATTTCACGGAAATTTCAATTATTTCCTCCACATTGCCATTTTTTCGTGATTATGTCAAGAATTGGACGAAAAAAGCATCTAAAACGGATAATTACACCGATATTTTAATTTTTTTCCTGTATTTTGCCTTTGTTTTCGTGATTTTGCGAAGTAATAATCGAAAAAAGCATCGGAAACGGATAATTTAACAAAAATTTCAATTTATTTTCCTCTATTTTGCCTTAGTTATCATGATTTTGAAGGATATGAACGAAAATAGCATCGAAAACGAATCATTTAACCGAAATTTTAATTTTTTCCTCTATTTAGCATTTCAAGACTAGATAATTCAAAACTAGATAATTTTATCGATATTTATATTTTTTTCTTCTGTTTTGCCTTAGTTTTGGTGATTTTGAAAGGATATGATCGAAAAAAGCATCGAAAACGGATAATTTAACAGAAATTTCAATTTGTTTCCTCTATTTTGCCTTAGTTATCATGATTTTTAAGGATATGAACGATAATAGCATCGAAAACGAATCATTTCACCGAAATTTTAATTTTTTTCCTCTATTTTGCATAAGGTTTCTTGATATAGAAATGATATGAACGAAAAAAGCATCGAAAACGGTTTATTTCACCGAATTAACAACTTATTTCCTCTTTTTTGCGTTAGTTTTCGGCATGTTATCGAGATTTGATCGAAAAAAGCATTGAAAACTAATAATTTTTACGAAATTTTATTTCTTAATTAATATTTTGCCATAGTTTTCGTCATTTGCCAAGATATGATCGAAAAAAGCATCGAAACTGGATAATTTAACCGAAATTTATATTTTTTTCCTCTTTTTTCCTTAGTTCTTGTGATTTTGAGAGGATATGTTCAAAAAAATATCGAAAACGGATAATTTCACCGAAATCTCAATTTTTTTCCTCAATCTTGCCTTAGTTTTCGTGATTTTCCCTAGATATGTTCGTAAAAGTCATCGAAATCCGATAATTTCACCGAAATTTCACTTATTTTCCTCTATTTTGCCTTAAATTTCGTGATTTTGCCATGATAGGATCGTAAAAGGCATCGATAAAAGATAATTTCACGGAAATTTCAATTATTTCCTCCACATTACCTTTTTTTCGTGATTTTGCTAAAAATTGGACGAAAAAAGCATCGAAAACGGATTATTTCACAAAAATTTCAATTTCTTTCCTCTATTAAGCCTTAGTTTTCGTGATTTTGCCAAGATATGATCGAAAAAAGCATCTAAAACGGATAATTTCACCGAAATTTCAACTTATTTCCGCTTTTTTTCGTTAGTTTTCGGCATGCTATCGAGATATGATCGAAAAAGTTATCGAAAACTGATAATTTTACCTAAATTTCAATTTTTTTTCTTGTATTTAGCCTTAGTTTTCGTAATTATCCATGATATTTTTGAACAAAGCATCTAAAACGGATTATTTCACAAAAATTTCAATTACTTTCCTCTATTTTGCCTTAGTTTTCGTGATTTTGCAAAGATATGATTGAAAAAAGCATCGAAAACGGATCATTACACCATATTTTCAATTATGTTACTCTATTTTGCAATAGTTTTCGTCATTTGCCAAGGTATAATCGAAAAAACCATCGAAACTGGATAATTTAACCGAAATTTATATTCTTTTCCTCTCTTCTTCCTTAGTTTTCGTGATTTTGAGAGGATATGATCGAAAAAAAGTATCGATAACAAATAATTTTACCAAAATTTCAACTTTTTTCCTATATCATTCTTTAGTTTTGGTGATTTTGAAAAGATATGATCGAAAAAAGCTTTGAAAATTGATAATGTTACCGAAAATTAAATTTTTTCCCTCTATTTTGCCTTTTTTTTCCTGAAATTTACTAGATATGTTAGAAAAAGCATTTAAAAATGATAATTTAACAAATATTTCTATTTATTTCCTCTATTTTGCCTTAGTTATCATGATTTTAAAGGATAGGAACGAAAATAGCATCGAAAACGAATCATTTCACCGAAATTTTAATTTTTCCTCTATTTCGCATTAGTTTTCTTGATATTGCTAGGATATAAACGAAATAAGCATCGAAAACGGTTAATTTAACCGAATTTTCAACTTATTTCCTCTTTTTTGCCTTAATTTTTCTGCATATTATTGAATTATGACTGAAGAAGGCATGGAAAACGAATAATGTTAACGAAATTTTAATTCTTGTTTCCTATTTTTCCATAGTTTTCGTTATATGACAAGATATGATCGAAAAAAGCATCGAAACTGGATAAATTAATCGAAATTTATATTTTTTTCCTCTCTTTTTCCATAGTTTTTGTGATTTTGAAAGGATATGTTAAAAAAAAGCATCGATAACAAGTAATTTTACCAAAATTTCTACTTTTTTCCTATATCATTCCTTAGTTTCGGTGATTTTGAAAAGATATGATAACGAAAAAAGCTTAAAAATTGGATAATTTGACCGAAAATTAAATTTTTTCCCTCTATTTTGGCTTCGTATTCCTGAAATTTACTAGATATGTTCGAAAAAAGCATCGAAAACGGATAATTTCACCGAAATCTCAATTTTTTTTCCTCAATTTTGCGTTAGTTTTTGTGATTTTCCCTAGATATGATCGTAAAAGTCATCGAAATCCGATAATATCACTGAAATTTAACTTGTTTTCCTCTATTTTGCCTTAAATTTTGTGATTTCGCAAGAATATGATCGAAATAGGCATCTCTAACTGATAATGTCACGGAAATTTTAATTATTTCCTCCACATTGCCTTTTTTTTCGTGATTTTGCCAAGAAATCGACGAAAAACGAATCGAAAACGGATATTTTTATTGAAATTTCAATTTCATTCCTCTATTTAGCCTTAGTTTTCGTGATTTAGCCAAATAATGATCGAAAAAAGGATCTAAAACGGATATTTACACCGAAATTTCAATTTTTTTCCTCCATTTTGCCTTTGTTTTCGTGATTTTGCGAAGTAATTTTTGAAAAAAGCATCGAAAACGGATAATTTAACAGAAATTTCAATTTGTTTCCTCTATTTTGCCTTAGTTATCATGATTTTTAAGGATATGAACGATAATAGCATCGAAAACGAATCATTTCACCGAAAGTTTAATTTTTTCCTCTATTTTGCATTTGATTTCTTGATATTGCAAGGATATAAACGAAAAAAGCAACGAAAACGGTTATTTTACCGAATTTTCAACTTATTTCCTCTTTTTTGCGTTAGTTTTCGGCATGTTATCGAGATATGATTGAAAAAGTTATCGAAAACTGATAATTTTACCGAAATTTCAATTTTTTTCCTGTATTTTGCCTTAGTTTTCGTTATTTTGCCATGATATGTTTGAAAAAAGCATCGAAAACGGATCATTAAACCGAATTTTCAATTTTGTTACACTATTTTGCAATAGTTTTCAAAATTTGCCAAGATATGATCGAAAAAAGCATCGAAACTGGATAATTTAACCGAAATTTATATTTTTTTCCTCTCTTCTTCCTTAGTTTTCGTGAGTTTGAGAGGATATGATCGAAAAAAAGTATCGATAACAAATAATTTTACCAAAATTTCAACTTTTTTCCTATATCATTCTTTAGTTTTGGTGATTTTGAAAAGATATGATCGAAAAAAGCTTCGATGACGGATAATTTTACCGAAATCTCAATTTCTTTCCACAATTTTGGCTTAGTTTTCGTGATTTTCCCTAGATATGATCGTAAAAGTCATCGAAATCCGATAATTTCACCGAAAATTCAATTGTATTCCTCTATTTTGCCTTAAATTTCGTGATTTCGCCAAGATATGATTTGTAGTTTTGGTGATTTTGAAAGGATATGATCGAAAAAAGCATCGAAAACGGATCATTTCACCGAAATTTTAATTTTTTTCCTCTATTTTGGATAAGGTTCTTTGTTATAGAAAGGATATGAACGAAAAAAGCATCGAAAACGGTTTATTTCAACTTATTTCCTCTTTTTTGCGTTAGTATTCGGCATGTTATCGAGATATGGTCGAAAAAAGCATTGAAAACTAATAATTTTTACGAAATTTTATTTCTTAATTAATATTTTGCCATAGTTTTCGTCATTTGCCAAGATATGATCGAAAAAAGCATCGAAACTGGATAATTTAACCGAAATTTATATTTTTTTCCTCTCCTTTTCCTTAGTTCTTGTGATTTTGAGAGGATATGTTGAAAAAAAACATCGAAAACGGATACATCCGAAAACGGAAATGTTTATTGAAATTTCAAATTGTTTCCTGTATTTTGCCTTATTTTTCGTAATTTTGCCATGATATGATCGAAAAAAGCATCGAAAACGGATTATTTCACAAAAATTTCAATTTCTTTCCTCTATTTAGCCTTAGTTTTCGTGATTTAGCCAAGATATGATCGAAAAAAGGATCTAAAACGGATAATTACACCGAAATTTTAATTTTTTTCCTCCATTTTGCCTTTGTTTTCGTGATTTTGCCAAGTAATTTTTGAGAAAAGCATCGAAAACGGATAATTTAACAGAAATTTCAATTTGTTTCCTCTATTTTGCCTTAGTTATCATGATTTTTAAGGATATGAACGATAATAGCATCGAAAACGAATCATTTCACCGAAAGTTTAATTTTTTCCTCTATTTTGCATTAGTTTTCTTGATATTGCAAGGATATAAGCGAGAAAATCAACGAAAACGGTTATTTTACCGAATTTTCAACTTATTTCCTCTTTTTACTTTCTCCATATACGAAGTATAGAGAAAGTATTGTTTTCATGAAAAAATTCGACTTCGAGATTTCAACGGAAATACATGTTTTGGGGTCCCTAGAACACGTTTTGACCATTTTCGGAATGATGTCTGTGTGTATGTGTGTGTGTGTGTGTGTGTGTGTGTGTGTGTGTGTGTGTGTGTGTGTGTGTGTGTGTGTGTGTGTGTGTGTATGTGATAGTGGGCGCTCTAATGTGAAAACTATTAGTCGTATCAATACCAAACTTCATACATAGTACTGTGGTGTGTGCTGTCAGAGTTGATTAGTTTTTGAAGTAAATCGATCAACCGGAAGTCGAGCTTTATTCATTAAAGCTCATTTCCGGTTTTCAAAATATCTCCATAAATATGATATATAGGTATATTGTATACCGTATAAAAGTTTTAGATAATGAGTTTTACTATAACTTTTGTATTTAACATATTTTTGTATAACCGGTTGATTAGGAGTTATTCGTGAAATACTGATAAACCGGAAAAAGATGATTATGTACATTGTGGGCGCTCTAATATAAAAACTATTTGTCGGATCAACACCAAATTTCATATATAGTATTTTGGTTTGTGTCGTTAGAGTTGATTAGTTTTTGGAGTGAATCGGTTAACCGGAAGTTGAGCTTCATTCTTCAAAGCTCATTTCCGGTTTTCAAAATATCTCCATAAATATGATATTTAGGTATATACTATTATTCATAAATGTTTTAGAAAATGAAGTTTAATATAACTTTCGTATGAAACATATTTTTGTATCATTGATTTTTTAGGAGTTATTCATGAAATACTGATAAAATGGAAGTTGCTGATTATGTACATTGCGGGCGCTCTGGGCTCTATGGGCGAAAGGCCAAATTCATCGTTTTTCATCGAGCATGTCCCGAAAAACATTATTTATAATGTTTGTGACGTAAAAGATAATAATATATAAATTAATCATTCATCTTCCAAGTTTAGATGGAATATTGAGTTCGAAATTACTGTCGTAGATAAATATTTACATCTTGTGTATGGAGAAAGTCATGTGCTGGCCACATCAGATTTTTTTCCTTTATTTTCCTCATTTTATCGAGATTTGACCGAAAAAAAGCAAGAAAAACGAATAAATTTAGCGAAATTTCAATTTTTTTCCTCTTTTTTTCCTTTATTTTCCTCATTTTATCGAGATTTGACCGAAAAAAAGCAAGAAAAACGAATAAATTTAGCGAAATTTCAATTTTTTTCCTCTTTTTTTCCTTTATTTTCCTCATTTTATCGAGATTGACCGAAAAAAAGCAAGAAAAACGAATAAATTTAGCGAAATTTCAATTTTTTTCCTCTTTTTTTCCTTCATTCTCCTCATTTTATCGAGACTTGACCGAAAAAAGCAAGAAAAACGAATAAATTTAGCGAAATTTCAATTTTTTTCCTCTTTTTTTGCTTTATTTTCCTCATTTTATCAAGATTTCACCGAAAAAAAGAAAGAAAAACGAATAAATTTAGCGAAATTTCAATTTTTTTCCTCTTTTTTTCCTTTATTTTCCTCATTTTATCGAGATTTGACCGAAAAAAGGCAAGAAAAACGAATAAATTTAGCGAAATTTCAATTTTTTTCCTCTTTTTTTCCTTTATTTTCCTCATTTTATCGAGATTTGACCGAATAAAAGCAAGAAAAACGAATAAATTTAGCGAAATTTCAATTTTTTTCCTCTTTTTTTCCTTTATTTTCCTCATTTTATCAAGATTTGACCGAAAAAAAGCAAGAAAAACGAATAAATTTAGCGAAATTTCAATTTTTTTCCTCTTTTTTTCCTTTATTTTCCTCATTTTATCGAGATTTGACCGAAAAAAAGCAAAAAAAACGAATAAATTTAGCGAAATTTCAATTTTTTTCCTCTTTTTTTCCTTTATTTTCCTCATTTTATCAAGATTTGACCGAAAAAAAGCAAGAAAAACGAATAAATTTAGCGAAATTTCAATTTTTTTCCTCTTTTTTTCCTTCATTCTCCTAATTTTATCGAGTTTTGACCGAAAAAAAGGAAGAAAAAGTAATAAATTCAGCGAAATTTCAATTTTTTTCCTCTTTTTTTCCTTCATTCTCCTCATTTTATCGAGATTTGACCGAAAAAAAGCAAGAAAAACTAATAAATTTAGCGAAATTTCAATTTTTTTCCTCATTTTTTCCTTTATTTTCCTCATTTTATCGAGATTGGACCAAAAAAAAGCAACAAAAACGAATAAATTAAGCGAAATTTCAATTTTTTTCCCCTTATTTTCCTTTACTATTCCTCATTTTATCGAGATTTGACCAAAAAAAAGCAAGAAAAACGAATAAATTTAGCGAAATTTCAATTTTTTTCCTCTTTTTTTGCTTTATTTTCCTCATTTTATCAAGATTTGACCGAAAAAAAGCAAGAAAAACGAATAAATTTAGCGAAATTTCAATTTTTTTCCTCTTTTTTTCCTTTATTATCCTCATTTTATCGAGATTTGACCGAAAAAAGGCAAGAAAAACGAATAAATTTAGCGAAATTTCAATTTTTTTCCTCTTTTTTTCCTTTATTTTCCTCATTTTATCGAGATTTGACCGAAAAAAAGCAAGAAAAACGAATAAATTTAGCGAAATTTCAATTTTTTTCCTCTTTTTTTCCTTTATTTTCCTCATTTTATCAAGATTTGACCGAAAAAAAGCAAGAAAAACGAATAAATTTAGCGAAATTTCAATTTTTATCCTCTTTTTTTCCTTTATTTTCCTCATTTAACTAGATATTTTCGAAAAAAGCAAGAAAAACGAATAAATTTAGCGAAATTTCAATTTTTTTCCTCATTTTTTCCTTTATTTTCCTCATTTTATCGAGATTTGACCAAAAAAAAGCAAAAAAAAACAAATAAATTTAGCGATATTTCTATTTTTTTCAAATTTTTTTCCTTTATTTTCCTCATTTTATCGCGATTTGACCGAAAAAAAGCAAGAAAAACGAATAAATTTAGCGAAATTTCAATTTTTTTCCTCTTTTTTCCTCATTTTATCGAGATTTAACCGAAAAAAAGCAAGAAAAACGAATAAATTTAGCGAAATTTCAATTTTTTTCCTTTATTTTACTTATTTTATCGAGATTTGACCGAAAAAAAGCAAGAAAAACAAATAAATTTAGCGAAATTTCAATTATTTTCCTCTTTTTTCCTTTATTTTCCTCATTTTATCGAGATTTGAGCGAAAAAAAGCAAGTAAAACGAATAAATTTAACAAAATTTCAATTTTTTTCCTCTTTTTTTCCTTCATTCTCCTCATTTTATCGAGATTGACCGAAAAAAATCAAGAAAAACGAATAAATTTAGCGAAATTTCAATTTTTTTCCTCTCTTTTTCCTTCATTCTCCTCATTTTATCGAGACTTGACCGAAAAAAAGCAAGAAAAACGAATAAATTTAGCGAAATTTCAATTTTCTTCCTCTTTTTTACCTTTATTTTCCTCATTTTATCGAGATTTGACCGAAAAAAAGCAAGAAAAACAAATAAATTTAGCGAAATTTCAATTTATTTCCTCTTTTTTTCCTTTATTTTCCTCATTTTATCGAGATTTGACCGAAAAAAAGCAAGAAAAACGAATAAATTTAGCGAAATTTCAGTTTTTTTCCTCTTTTTTTCCTTTATTTTCCTCATTTTATCGAGATTTGACCGAAAAAAAGCAAGAAAAGCGAATAAATTTAGCGAAATTTCAATTTTTTTCCTCTTTTTTTCTTTCATTCTCCTCATTTTTTCGAGATTTGACCGAAAAAAAGCAAGAAAAGCGAATAAATTTAGCGAAATTTCAATTTTTTTTCCTCTTTTTTTCCTTCATTCTCCTCATTTTATCGAGATTTGACCGAAAAAAAGCAAGAAAAACGAATAAATTTAGCGAAATTTCAATTTTTTTTCCTCTTTTTTTCCTTCATTCTCCTCATTTTATCGAGATTTGACCGAAAAAAAGCAAGAAAAACGAATAAATTTAGCGAAATTTCAATTTTTTCCTCTTTTTTTCCTTTATTCTCCTCATTTTATCGAGATTTGACCGAAAAAAAGCAAGAAAAACGAATAAATTTAGCGAAATTTCAATTTTTATCCTCTTTTTTTCCTTCATTCTCCTCATTTTATCGAGACTTGACAGAAAAAAAGCAAGAGAAACGAATAAATGTAGCGAAATTACAATTTTTTTCCTCTTTTTTTCCTTTATTTTCCTCATTTTATCGAGATTTGACCGATAAAAAGCAAGAAAAACGAATAAGTTTAGCGAAATTTCAATTTTTTCCCCTTTTTTTCCTTCATTCTCCTCATTTTTTCGAGATTTGACCGAAAAAAAGCAAGAAAAACGAATAAATTTAGCGAAATTTCAATTTTTTTCCTTTATTTTCCTCATTTTATCGAGATTTGACCGAAAAAAAGCAAGAAAAACGAATATATTTAGCGAAATTTCAATTTTTTTCCTCTTTTTTTCCTTTATTTTCCTCATTTTATCGAGATTTGACCGAAAAAAAGCAAGAAAAACGATTAAATTAAGCGAAATTTCAATTTTTTCCTCTTTTTTTCCTTTATTTTCCTCATTTTATCGAGATTTGACCGAAAAAAAGCAAGAAAAACGAATAAATTTAGCAAAAATTTAAATTTTTTCTTTATTTTTTCCTTTATTTTCCTCATTTTATCGAGATTTGACCGAAAAAAAGCAAGAAAAACGAATTAATTTAGCGATATTTTAAATTATTTCCTCTTTTTTTCCTTCATTCTCCTCATTTAACGAGATATTTTCGAAAAAAAGCAAGAAAAACGAATAAATTTAGCGAAATTTCAATTTTTTTCCTCTTTTTTTCCTTTATTTTCCTCATTTTATCGAGATTTGACCGAAAAAAAGCAAGAAAAACGAATTAATTTAGCGATATTTTAATTTATTTCCTCTTTTTTTCCTTCATTCTCCTCATTTAACGAGATATTTTCGAAAAAAAGCAAGAAAAACGAATAAATTTAGCGAAATTTCAATTTTTTTCCTCTTTTTTTCCTTTATTTTCCTCATTTTATCGAGATTGACCGAAAAAAAGCAAGAAAAACGAATAAATTTAGCGAAATTTCAATTTTTTTCCTCTTTTTTTCCTTCATTCTCCTCATTTTATCGAGACTTGACCGAAAAAAGCAAGAAAAACGAATAAATTTAGCGAAATTTCAATTTTTTTCCTCTTTTTTTGCTTTATTTTCCTCATTTTATCAAGATTTCACCGAAAAAAAGAAAGAAAAACGAATAAATTTAGCGAAATTTCAATTTTTTTCCTCTTTTTTTCCTTTATTTTCCTCATTTTATCGAGATTTGACCGAAAAAAGGCAAGAAAAACGAATAAATTTAGCGAAATTTCAATTTTTTTCCTCTTTTTTTCCTTTATTTTCCTCATTTTATCGAGATTTGACCGAATAAAAGCAAGAAAAACGAATAAATTTAGCGAAATTTCAATTTTTTTCCTCTTTTTTTCCTTTATTTTCCTCATTTTATCAAGATTTGACCGAAAAAAAGCAAGAAAAACGAATAAATTTAGCGAAATTTCAATTTTTTTCCTCTTTTTTTCCTTTATTTTCCTCATTTTATCGAGATTTGACCGAAAAAAAGCAAAAAAAACGAATAAATTTAGCGAAATTTCAATTTTTTTCCTCTTTTTTTCCTTTATTTTCCTCATTTTATCAAGATTTGACCGAAAAAAAGCAAGAAAAACGAATAAATTTAGCGAAATTTCAATTTTTTTCCTCTTTTTTTCCTTCATTCTCCTTATTTTATCGAGTTTTGACCGAAAAAAAGGAAGAAAAAGTAATAAATTCAGCGAAATTTCAATTTTTTTCCTCTTTTTTTCCTTCATTCTCCTCATTTTATCGAGATTTGACCGAAAAAAAGCAAGAAAAACTAATAAATTTAGCGAAATTTCAATTTTTTTCCTCATTTTTTCCTTTATTTTCCTCATTTTATCGAGATTGGACCAAAAAAAAGCAACAAAAACGAATAAATTAAGCGAAATTTCAATTTTTTTCCCCTTATTTTCCTTTACTATTCCTCATTTTATCGAGATTTGACCCAAAAAAAGCAAGAAAAACGAATAAATTTAGCGAAATTTCAATTTTTTTCCTCTTTTTTTGCTTTATTTTCCTCATTTTATCAAGATTTGACCGAAAAAAAGCAAGAAAAACGAATAAATTTAGCGAAATTTCAATTTTTTTCCTCTTTTTTTCCTTTATTATCCTCATTTTATCGAGATTTGACCGAAAAAAGGCAAGAAAAACGAATAAATTTAGCGAAATTTCAATTTTTTTCCTCTTTTTTTCCTTTATTTTCCTCATTTTATCGAGATTTGACCGAAAAAAAGCAAGAAAAACGAATAAATTTAGCGAAATTTCAATTTTTTTCCTCTTTTTTTCCTTTATTTTCCTCATTTTATCAAGATTTGACCGAAAAAAAGCAAGAAAAACGAATAAATTTAGCGAAATTTCAATTTTTATCCTCTTTTTTTCCTTTATTTTCCTCATTTAACTAGATATTTTCGAAAAAAGCAAGAAAAACGAATAAATTTAGCGAAATTTCAATTTTTTTCCTCATTTTTTCCTTTATTTTCCTCATTTTATCGAGATTTGACCAAAAAAAAGCAAAAAAAAACAAATAAATTTAGCGATATTTCTATTTTTTTCAAATTTTTTTCCTTTATTTTCCTCATTTTATCGCGATTTGACCGAAAAAAAGCAAGAAAAACGAATAAATTTAGCGAAATTTCAATTTTTTTCCTCTTTTTTCCTCATTTTATCGAGATTTAACCGAAAAAAAGCAAGAAAAACGAATAAATTTAGCGAAATTTCAATTTTTTTCCTTTATTTTACTTATTTTATCGAGATTTGACCGAAAAAAAGCAAGAAAAACAAATAAATTTAGCGAAATTTCAATTATTTTCCTCTTTTTTCCTTTATTTTCCTCATTTTATCGAGATTTGAGCGAAAAAAAGCAAGTAAAACGAATAAATTTAACAAATTTCAATTTTTTTCCTCTTTTTTTCCTTCATTCTCCTCATTTTATCGAGATTGACCGAAAAAAATCAAGAAAAACGAATAAATTTAGCGAAATTTCAATTTTTTTCCTCTCTTTTTCCTTCATTCTCCTCATTTTATCGAGACTTGACCGAAAAAAAGCAAGAAAAACGAATAAATTTAGCGAAATTTCAATTTTCTTCCTCTTTTTTACCTTTATTTTCCTCATTTTATCGAGATTTGACCGAAAAAAAGCAAGAAAAACAAATAAATTTAGCGAAATTTCAATTTATTTCCTCTTTTTTTCCTTTATTTTCCTCATTTTATCGAGATTTGACCGAAAAAAAGCAAGAAAAACGAATAAATTTAGCGAAATTTCAGTTTTTTTCCTCTTTTTTTCCTTTATTTTCCTCATTTTATCGAGATTTGACCGAAAAAAAGCAAGAAAAGCGAATAAATTTAGCGAAATTTCAATTTTTTTCCTCTTTTTTTCTTTCATTCTCCTCATTTTTTCGAGATTTGACCGAAAAAAAGCAAGAAAAGCGAATAAATTTAGCGAAATTTCAATTTTTTTTCCTCTTTTTTTCCTTCATTCTCCTCATTTTATCGAGATTTGACCGAAAAAAAGCAAGAAAAACGAATAAATTTAGCGAAATTTCAATTTTTTTTCCTCTTTTTTTCCTTCATTCTCCTCATTTTATCGAGATTTGACCGAAAAAAAGCAAGAAAAACGAATAAATTTAGCGAAATTTCAATTTTTTCCTCTTTTTTTCCTTTATTCTCCTCATTTTATCGAGATTTGACCGAAAAAAAGCAAGAAAAACGAATAAATTTAGCGAAATTTCAATTTTTATCCTCTTTTTTTCCTTCATTCTCCTCATTTTATCGAGACTTGACAGAAAAAAAGCAAGAGAAACGAATAAATGTAGCGAAATTACAATTTTTTTCCTCTTTTTTTCCTTTATTTTCCTCATTTTATCGAGATTTGACCGATAAAAAGCAAGAAAAACGAATAAGTTTAGCGAAATTTCAATTTTTTCCCCTTTTTTTCCTTCATTCTCCTCATTTTTTCGAGATTTGACCGAAAAAAAGCAAGAAAAACGAATAAATTTAGCGAAATTTCAATTTTTTTCCTTTATTTTCCTCATTTTATCGAGATTTGACCGAAAAAAAGCAAGAAAAACGAATATATTTAGCGAAATTTCAATTTTTTTCCTCTTTTTTTCCTTTATTTTCCTCATTTTATCGAGATTTGACCGAAAAAAAGCAAGAAAAACGATTAAATTAAGCGAAATTTCAATTTTTTCCTCTTTTTTTCCTTTATTTTCCTCATTTTATCGAGATTTGACCGAAAAAAAGCAAGAAAAACGAATAAATTTAGCAAAAATTTAAATTTTTTCTTTATTTTTTCCTTTATTTTCCTCATTTTATCGAGATTTGACCGAAAAAAAGCAAGAAAAACGAATTAATTTAGCGATATTTTAAATTATTTCCTCTTTTTTTCCTTCATTCTCCTCATTTAACGAGATATTTTCGAAAAAAAGCAAGAAAAACGAATAAATTTAGCGAAATTTCAATTTTTTTCCTCTTTTTTTCCTTTATTTTCCTCATTTTATCGAGATTTGACCGAAAAAAAGCAAGAAAAACGAATTAATTTAGCGATATTTTAATTTTTTTCCTCTTTTTTTCCTTCATTCTCCTCATTTAACGAGATATTTTCGAAAAAAAGCAAGAAAAACGAATAAATTTAGCGAAATTTCAATTTTTTTCCTCTTTTTTTCCTTTATTTTCCTCATTTTATCGAGATTGACCGAAAAAAAGCAAGAAAAACGAATAAATTTAGCGAAATTTCAATTTTTTTCCTCTTTTTTTCCTTCATTCTCCTCATTTTATCGAGACTTGACCGAAAAAAGCAAGAAAAACGAATAAATTTAGCGAAATTTCAATTTTTTTCCTCTTTTTTTGCTTTATTTTCCTCATTTTATCAAGATTTCACCGAAAAAAAGAAAGAAAAACAAATAAATTTAGCGAAATTTCAATTTTTTTCCTCTTTTTTTCCTTTATTTTCCTCATTTTATCGAGATTTGACCGAAAAAAGGCAAGAAAAACGAATAAATTTAGCGAAATTTCAATTTTTTTCCTCTTTTTTTCCTTTATTTTCCTCATTTTATCGAGATTTGACCGAATAAAAGCAAGAAAAACGAATAAATTTAGCGAAATTTCAATTTTTTTCCTCTTTTTTTCCTTTATTTTCCTCATTTTATCAAGATTTGACCGAAAAAAAGCAAGAAAAACGAATAAATTTAGCGAAATTTCAATTTTTTTCCTCTTTTTTTCCTTTATTTTCCTCATTTTATCGAGATTTGACCGAAAAAAAGCAAAAAAAACGAATAAATTTAGCGAAATTTCAATTTTTTTCCTCTTTTTTTCCTTTATTTTCCTCATTTTATCAAGATTTGACCGAAAAAAAGCAAGAAAAACGAATAAATTTAGCGAAATTTCAATTTTTTTCCTCTTTTTTTCCTTCATTCTCCTAATTTTATCGAGTTTTGACCGAAAAAAAGGAAGAAAAAGTAATAAATTCAGCGAAATTTCAATTTTTTTCCTCTTTTTTTCCTTCATTCTCCTCATTTTATCGAGATTTGACCGAAAAAAAGCAAGAAAAACTAATAAATTTAGCGAAATTTCAATTTTTTTCCTCATTTTATCGAGATTGGACCAAAAAAAAGCAACAAAAACGAATAAATTAAGCGAAATTTCAATTTTTTTCCCCTTATTTTCCTTTACTATTCCTCATTTTATCGAGATTTGACCAAAAAAAAGCAAGAAAAACGAATAAATTTAGCGAAATTTCAATTTTTTTCCTCTTTTTTTGCTTTATTTTCCTCATTTTATCAAGATTTGACCGAAAAAAAGCAAGAAAAACGAATAAATTTAGCGAAATTTCAATTTTTTTCCTCTTTTTTTCCTTTATTATCCTCATTTTATCGAGATTTGACCGAAAAAAGGCAAGAAAAACGAATAAATTTAGCGAAATTTCAATTTTTTTCCTCTTTTTTTCCTTTATTTTCCTCATTTTATCGAGATTTGACCGAAAAAAAGCAAGAAAAACGAATAAATTTAGCGAAATTTCAATTTTTTTCCTCTTTTTTTCCTTTATTTTCCTCATTTTATCAAGATTTGACCGAAAAAAAGCAAGAAAAACGAATAAATTTAGCGAAATTTCAATTTTTATCCTCTTTTTTTCCTTTATTTTCCTCATTTAACTAGATATTTTCGAAAAAAGCAAGAAAAACGAATATCTTTAGCAAAATTTTAATTTTTTTCCTCTTTTTTTCCTTCATTCTCCTCATTTAACGAGATATTTTCGAAAAAAGCAAGAAAAACGAATAATTTTAGCGGAATTTCAATTTTTTTCTTCTTTTTTTCCTTTATTTTCCTCATTTCATCGAGATTTGACCGAAAAAAAGCAAGAAAAACGAATAAATTTAGCGAAATTTCAATTTTTTTCCTATTTTTTTTCCTTTATTTTCCTCATTTTATCGATATTTTACCAAAAAAAAGCAAGAAAAACGAATAAATTAAGCGATATTTCAATTTTTTTCCTCTTTTTTTCCTTTACTTTTCCTCATTTTATCGAGATTTGACCGAAAAAAAGCAAGAAAAACGAATAAATTTAGCAAAATTTCAATTTTTTTCCTCTTTTTTTCCTTCATTCTCCTCATTTTATCGAGATTTGACCGAAAAAAAAGCAAGAAAAACTAATAAATTTAGCGAAATTTCATTTTTTCCTCTTTTTTTCCTTCATTCTCCTCATTTTATCGAGACTTGACCGAAAAAAGCAAGAAAAACGAATAAATTTAGCGAAATTTCAATTTTTATCCTCTTTTTTTCCTTTATTTTCCTCATTTAACTAGATATTTTCGAAAAAAGCAAGAAAAACGAATATCTTTAGCAAAATTTTAATTTTTTTCCTCTTTTTTTCCTTCATTCTCCTCATTTAACGAGATATTTTCGAAAAAAGCAAGAAAAACGAATAATTTTAGCGGAATTTCAATTTTTTTCTTCTTTTTTTCCTTTATTTTCCTCATTTCATCGAGATTTGACCGAAAAAAAGCAAGAAAAACGAATAAATTTAGCGAAATTTCAATTTTTTTCCTATTTTTTTTCCTTTATTTTCCTCATTTTATCGATATTTTACCAAAAAAAAGCAAGAAAAACGAATAAATTAAGCGATATTTCAATTTTTTTCCTCTTTTTTTCCTTTACTTTTCCTCATTTTATCGAGATTTGACCGAAAAAAAGCAAGAAAAACGAATAAATTTAGCAAAATTTCAATTTTTTTCCTCTTTTTTTCCTTCATTCTCCTCATTTTATCGAGATTTGACCGAAAAAAAAGCAAGAAAAACTAATAAATTTAGCGAAATTTCATTTTTTCCTCTTTTTTTCCTTCATTCTCCTCATTTTATCGAGACTTGACCGAAAAAAGCAAGAAAAACGAATAAATTTAGCGAAATTTCAATTTTTTTCCTCTTTTTTTCCTTTATTTTCCTCATTTAATCGAGATTTGACCGATAAAAAGCAAGAAAAACGAATAAATTTAGCGAAATTTCAATTTTTTTATTTCTTTTTTTCCTTCATTCTCCTCATTTAACGAGATATTTTCGAAAAAAGCAAGAAAAACGAATAAATTTAGCGAAATTTCAATTTTTTTCCTCATTTTTTCCTTTATTTTCCTCATTTTATCGAGATTTGACCAAAAAAAAGCAAAAAAAAACAAATAAATTTAGCGATATTTCTATTTTTTTCAAATTTTTTTCCTTTATTTTCCTCATTTTATCGCGATTTGACCGAAAAAAAGCAAGAAAAACGAATAAATTTAGCGAAATTTCAATTTTTTTCCTCTTTTTTCCTCATTTTATCGAGATTTAACCGAAAAAAAGCAAGAAAAACGAATAAATTTAGCGAAATTTCAATTTTTTTCCTTTATTTTACTTATTTTATCGAGATTTGACCGAAAAAAAGCAAGAAAAACAAATAAATTTAGCGAAATTTCAATTATTTTCCTCTTTTTTCCTTTATTTTCCTCATTTTATCGAGATTTGAGCAAAAAAAAGCAAGTAAAACGAATAAATTTAACAAAATTTCAATTTTTTTCCTCTTTTTTTCCTTCATTCTCCTCATTTTATCGAGATTGACCGAAAAAAATCAAGAAAAACGAATAAATTTAGCGAAATTTCAATTTTTTTCCTCTCTTTTTCCTTCATTCTCCTCATTTTATCGAGACTTGACCGAAAAAAAGCAAGAAAAACGAATAAATTTAGCGAAATTTCAATTTTCTTCCTCTTTTTTACCTTTATTTTCCTCATTTTATCGAGATTTGACCGAAAAAAAGCAAGAAAAACAAATAAATTTAGCGAAATTTCAATTTATTTCCTCTTTTTTTCCTTTATTTTCCTCATTTTATCGAGATTTGACCGAAAAAAAGCAAGAAAAACGAATAAATTTAGCGAAATTTCAGTTTTTTTCCTCTTTTTTTCCTTTATTTTCCTCATTTTATCGAGATTTGACCGAAAAAAAGCAAGAAAAGCGAATAAATTTAGCGAAATTTCAATTTTTTTCCTCTTTTTTTCTTTCATTCTCCTCATTTTTTCGAGATTTGACCGAAAAAAAGCAAGAAAAGCGAATAAATTTAGCGAAATTTCAATTTTTTTTCCTCTTTTTTTCCTTCATTCTCCTCATTTTATCGAGATTTGACCGAAAAAAAGCAAGAAAAACGAATAAATTTAGCGAAATTTCAATTTTTTTTCCTCTTTTTTTCCTTCATTCTCCTCATTTTATCGAGATTTGACCGAAAAAAAGCAAGAAAAACGAATAAATTTAGCGAAATTTCAATTTTTTCCTCTTTTTTTCCTTTATTCTCCTCATTTTATCGAGATTTGACCGAAAAAAAGCAAGAAAAACGAATAAATTTAGCGAAATTTCAATTTTTATCCTCTTTTTTTCCTTCATTCTCCTCATTTTATCGAGACTTGACAGAAAAAAAGCAAGAGAAACGAATAAATGTAGCGAAATTACAATTTTTTTCCTCTTTTTTTCCTTTATTTTCCTCATTTAATCGAGATTTGACCGATAAAAAGCAAGAAAAACGAATAAGTTTAGCGAAATTTCAATTTTTTCCCCTTTTTTTCCTTCATTCTCCTCATTTTTTCGAGATTTGACCGAAAAAAAGCAAGAAAAACGATTAAATTAAGCGAAATTTCAATTTTTTCCTCTTTTTTTCCTTTATTTTCCTCATTTTATCGAGATTTGACCGAAAAAAAGCAAGAAAAACGAATAAATTTAGCAATAATTTAAATTTTTTCTTTATTTTTTCCTTTATTTTCCTCATTTTATCGAGATTTGACCGAAAAAAAGCAAGAAAAACGAATTAATTTAGCGATATTTTAATTTATTTCCTCTTTTTTTCCTTCATTCTCCTCATTTAACGAGATATTTTCGAAAAAAAGCAAGAAAAACGAATAAATTTAGCGAAATTTCAATTTTTTTCCTCTTTTTTTCCTTTATTTTCCTCATTTTATCGAGATTTGACCGAAAAAAAACAAGAAAAACGAATAAATTTAGCGAAATTTCAATTTTTTTCCTCTTTTTTTCCTTCATTCTCCTCATATTATCGAGATTTGGCCGAAAAAAAGCAAGAAAAACGAATAAATTTAGCGAAATTTCAATTTTTATCCTCTTTTTTTCCTGTATTTTCCTCATTTTATCGAGACTTGACAGAAAAAAACCAAGAGAAACGAATAAATGTAGCGAAATTTCAATCCTTTTCCTCTTTTTTTCCTTTATTTTCCTCATTTTATCAAGATTTGACCGAAAAAAAGCAAGTAAAACGAATAAATTTAGCGTAATTTCAATTTTTTTCCTCTTTTTTTCCTTTATTTTCCTGATTTAAAGAGATATTTTCGAAAAAAGCAAGAAAAACGAATAAATTTAGCGAAATTTTAATTTTTTTCCTCTTTTTTTCCTTCATTCTCCTCATTTTATCGAGATTTGACCGTAAAAAAGCAAGAAAAACGAATAAATTTAGCGAAATTTCACTTCTTTCCCCTTTTTTTCCATTACTTTTCCTCATTTTATCGAGATTTGATCGAAAAAAAGCAAGAAAAACGAATAAATTTTGCGAAATTTCAATTTTTTTCCTCTTTTTTTCCTTTATTTTCCTCATTTTATCGAGATTTGACCGAAAAAAGGCAAGAAAAACGAATAAATTTAGCGAAATTTCAATTTTTTTCCTCTTTTTTCCTTTATTTTCCTCATTTTATCGTGATTTGACCGAAAAAAAGCAAGAAAAACGAATAAATTTAGCGAAATTTCAATTTTTTTGCTCTATTTTCCTCATTTTATCGAGATTTGACCGAAAAAAAGCAAGAAAAACGATTAAAATTTAGGGAAATTTCAATTTTTTTCCTCTCTTTTTCCTTCATTCTCCTCATTTTATCGAGACTTGACCGAAAAAAAGCAAGAAAAACGAATAAATTTAGCGAAATTTCAATTTTCTTCCTCTTTTTTACCTTTATTTTCCTCATTTTATCGAGATTTGACCGAAAAAAAGCAGGAAAAACAAATAAATTTAGCGAAATTTCAATTTATTTCCTCTTTTTTTCCTTTATTTTCCTCATTTTATCGAGATTTGACCGAAAAAAAGCAAGAAAAACGAATAAATTTAGCGAAATTTCAGTTTTTTTCCTCTTTTTTTCCTTTATTTTCCTCATTTTATCGAGATTTGACCGAAAAAAAGCAAGAAAAGCGAATAAATTTAGCGAAATTTCAATTTTTTTCCTCTTTTTTTCCTTCATTCTCCTCATTTTTTCGAGATTTGACCGAAAAAAAGCAAGAAAAACGAATAAATTTAGCGAAATTTCAATTTTTTTCCTCTTTTTTTCCTTTATTTTCCTCATTTTATTGAGATTTGACCGAAAAAAAGCAAGAAAAACGATTAAATTAAGCGAAATTTCAATTTTTTCCTCTTTTTTTCCTTTATTTTCCTCATTTTATCGAGATTTGACCGAAAAAAAGCAAGAAAAACGAATAAATTTAGCAAAATTTCAATTTTTTTTCTTATTTTTTCCTTTATTTTCCTCATTTTATCGAGATTTGACCGAAAAAAAGCAAGAAAAACGAATTAATTTAGCGATATTTTAATTTATTTCCTCTTTTTTTCCTTCATTCTCCTCATTTAACGAGATATTTTCGAAAAAAAGCAAGAAAAACGAATAAATTTAGCGAAATTTCAATTTTTTTCCTCTTTTTTTCCTTTATTTTCCTCATTTTATCGAGATTTGACCGAAAAAAAGCAAGAAAAACAAATAAATTTAGCGAAATTTCAATTGATTTCCTCTTTTTTTCCTTTATTTTCCTCATTTTATCGAGATTTGACCGAAAAAAAGCAAGAAAAACGAATAAATTTAGCGAAATTTCAGTTTTTTTCCTCTTTTTTTCCTTTATTTTCCTCATTTTATCGAGATTTGACCGAAAAAAAGCAAGAAAAGCGAATAAATTTAGCGAAATTTCAATTTTTTTCCTCTTTTTTTCCTTCATTCTCCTCATTTTTTCGAGATTTGACCGAAAAAAAGCAAGAAAAACGAATAAATTTAGCGAAATTTCAATTTTTTTCCTCTTTTTTTCCTTTATTTTCCTCATTTTAATGAGATTTGACCGAAAAAAAGCAAGAAAAACGATTAAATTAAGCGAAATTTCAATTTTTTCCTCTTTTTTTCCTTTATTTTCCTCATTTTATCGAGATTTGACCGAAAAAAAGCAAGAAAAACGAATAAATGTAGCGAAATTACAATTTTTTTCCTCTTTTTTTCCTTTATTTTCCTCATTTTATCGAGATTTGACCGATAAAAAGCAAGAAAAACGAATAAGTTTAGCGAAATTTCAATTTTTTCCCCTTTTTTTCCTTCATTCTCCTCATTTTTTCGAGATTTGACCGAAAAAAAGCAAGAAAAACGAATAAATTTAGCGAAATTTCAATTTTTTTCCTTTATTTTCCTCATTTTATCGAGATTTGACCGAAAAAAAGCAAGAAAAACGAATATATTTAGCGAAATTTCAATTTTTTTCCTCTTTTTTTCCTTTATTTTCCTCATTTTATCGAGATTTGACCGAAAAAAAGCAAGAAAAACGATTAAATTAAGCGAAATTTCAATTTTTTCCTCTTTTTTTCCTTTATTTTCCTCATTTTATCGAGATTTGACCGAAAAAAAGCAAGAAAAACGAATAAATTTAGCAAAAATTTAAATTTTTTCTTTATTTTTTCCTTTATTTTCCTCATTTTATCGAGATTTGACCGAAAAAAAGCAAGAAAAACGAATTAATTTAGCGATATTTTAAATTATTTCCTCTTTTTTTCCTTCATTCTCCTCATTTAACGAGATATTTTCGAAAAAAAGCAAGAAAAACGAATAAATTTAGCGAAATTTCAATTTTTTTCCTCTTTTTTTCCTTTATTTTCCTCATTTTATCGAGATTTGACCGAAAAAAAGCAAGAAAAACGAATTAATTTAGCGATATTTTAATTTATTTCCTCTTTTTTTCCTTCATTCTCCTCATTTAACGAGATATTTTCGAAAAAAAGCAAGAAAAACGAATAAATTTAGCGAAATTTCAATTTTTTTCCTCTTTTTTTCCTTTATTTTCCTCATTTTATCGAGATTTGACCGAAAAAAAACAAGAAAAACGAATAAATTTGGCGAAATTTCAATTTTTTTCCTCTTTTTTTCCTTCATTCTCCTCATATTATCGAGATTTGACCGAAAAAAAGCAAGAAAAACGAATAAATTTAGCGAAATTTCAATTTTTATCCTCTTTTTTTCCTGTATTTTCCTCATTTTATCGAGACTTGACAGAAAAAAAGCAAGAGAAACGAATAAATGTAGCGAAATTTCAATCCTTTTCCTCTTTTTTTCCTTTATTTTCCTCATTTTATCAAGATTTGACCGAAAAAAAGCAAGTAAAACGAATAAATTTAGCGTAATTTCAATTTTTTTCCTCTTTTTTTCCTTAATTTTCCTGATTTAAAGAGATATTTTCGAAAAAAGCAAGAAAAACGAATAAATTTAGCGAAATTTTAATTTTTTTCCTCTTTTTTTCCTTCATTCTCCTCATTTTATCGAGATTTGACCGTAAAAAAGCAAGAAAAACGAATAAATTTAGCGAAATTTCACTGCTTTCCCCTTTTTTTCCATTACTTTTCATCATTTTATCGAGATTTGATCGAAAAAAAGCAAGAAAAACGAATAAATTTTGCGAAATTTCAATTTTTTTCCTCTTTTTTTCCTTTATTTTCCTCATTTTATCGAGATTTGACCGAAAAAAGGCAAGAAAAACGAATAAATTTAGCGAAATTTCAATTTTTTTCCTCTTTTTTCCTTTATTTTCCTCATTTTATCGTGATTTGACCGAAAAAAAGCAAGAAAAACGAATAAATTTAGCGAAATTTCAATTTTTTTGCTCTATTTTCCTCATTTTATCGAGATTTGACCGAAAAAAAGCAAGAAAAACGATTAAAATTTAGGGAAATTTCAATTTTTTTCCTCTCTTTTTCCTTCATTCTCCTCATTTTATCGAGACTTGACCGAAAAAAAGCAAAAAAAACGAATAAATTTAGCAAAATTTCAATTTTCTTCCTCTTTTTTACCTTTATTTTCCTCATTTTATCGAGATTTGACCGAGACAAAGCAGGAAAAACAAATAAATTTAGCGAAATTTCAATTTATTTCCTCTTTTTTTCCTTTATTTTCCTCATTTTATCGAGATTTGACCGAAAAAAAGCAAGAAAAACGAATAAATTTAGCGAAATTTCAGTTTTTTTCCTCTTTTTTTCCTTTATTTTCCTCATTTTATCGAGATTTGACCGAAAAAAAGCAAGAAAAGCGAATAAATTTAGCGAAATTTCAATTTTTTTCCTCTTTTTTTCCTTCATTCTCCTCATTTTTTCGAGATTTGACCGAAAAAAAGCAAGAAAAACGAATAAATTTAGCGAAATTTCAATTTTTTTCCTCTTTTTTTCCTTTATTTTCCTCATTTTATTGAGATTTGACCGAAAAAAAGCAAGAAAAACGATTAAATTAAGCGAAATTTCAATTTTTTCCTCTTTTTTTCCTTTATTTTCCTCATTTTATCGAGATTTGACCGAAAAAAAGCAAGAAAAACGAATAAATTTAGCAAAATTTCAATTTTTTTTCTTATTTTCTCCTTTATTTTCCTCATTTTATCGAGATTTGACCGAAAAAAAGCAAGAAAAACGAATTAATTTAGCGATATTTTAATTTATTTCCTCTTTTTTTCCTTCATTCTCCTCATTTAACGAGACATTTTCGAAAAAAAGCAAGAAAAACGAATAAATTTAGCGAAATTTCAATTTTTTTCCTCTTTTTTTCCTTTATTTTCCTCATTTTATCGAGATTTGACCGAAAAAAAGCAAGAAAAACAAATAAATTTAGCGAAATTTCAATTGATTTCCTCTTTTTTTCCTTTATTTTCCTCATTTTATCGAGATTTGACCGAAAAAAAGCAAGAAAAACGAATAAATTTAGCGAAATTTCAGTTTTTTTCCTCTTTTTTTCCTTTATTTTCCTCATTTTATCGAGATTTGACCGAAAAAAAGCAAGAAAAGCGAATAAATTTAGCGAAATTTCAATTTTTTTCCTCTTTTTTTCCTTCATTCTCCTCATTTTTTCGAGATTTGACCGAAAAAAAGCAAGAAAAACGAATAAAGTTAGCGAAATTTCAATTTTTTTCCTCTTTTTTTCCTTTATTTTCCTCATTTTATTGAGATTTGACCGAAAAAAAGCAAGAAAAACGATTAAATTAAGCGAAATTTCAATTTTTTCCTCTTTTTTTCCTTTATTTTCCTCATTTTATCGAGATTTGACCGAAAAAAAGCAAGAAAAACGAATAAATTTAGCAAAATTTCAATTTTTTTTCTTATTTTTTCCTTTATTTTCCTCATTTTATCAAGATTTGACCGAAAAAAAGCAAGAAAAACGGATAAATTTAGCAAAATTTCAATTTTTTTTCTTATTTTTTCCTTTATTTTCCTCATTTTATCGAGATTTGACCGAAAAAAAGCAAGAAAAACGAATTAATTTAGCGATATTTTAATTTATTTCCTCTTTTTTTCCTTCATTCTCCTCATATTATCGAGATTTGACCGAAAAAAAGCAAGAAAAACGAATAAATTTAGCGAAATTTCAATTTTTATCCTCTTTTTTTCCTGTATTTTCCTCATTTTATCGAGACTTGACAGAAAAAAAGCAAGAGAAACGAATAAATGTAGCGAAATTTCAATCCTTTTCCTCTTTTTTTCCTTTATTTTCCTCATTTTATCAAGATTTGACCGAAAAAAAGCAAGTAAAACGAATAAATTTAGCGAAATTTCAATTTTTTTCCTCTTTTTTTCCTTTATTTTCCTGATTTAACGAGATATTTTCGAAAAAAGCAAGAAAAACGAATAAATTTAGCGAAATTTTAATTTTTTTCCTCTTTTTTTCCTTCATTCTCCTCATTTTATCGAGATTTGACCGTAAAAAAACAAGAAAAACGAAAAAATTTCGCGAAATTTCACTTTCTTTCCCCTTTTTTTCCATTACTTTTCCTCATTTTATCGAGATTTGACCGAAAAAAAGCAAGAAAAACGAATAAATTTAGCGAAATTTCAATTTTTTTCCTCTTTTTTTCCTTTATTTTCCTCATTTTATCGAGATTTGACCGAAAAAAGGCAAGAAAAACGAATAAATTTAGCGAAATTTCAATTTTTTTCCTCTTTTTTTCCTTTATTTTCCTCATTTTATCGTGATTTGACCGAAAAAAAGCAAGAAAAACGAATAAATTTAGCGAAATTTCAATTTTTTTCCTCTTTTTTTGCTCTATTTTCCTCATTTTATCGAGATTTGACCGAAAAAAAGCAAGAAAAACGAATAAATTTAGGGAAATTTCAATTTTTTTCCTCTTTCTTTCCTTTATTTTCCTCATTTTATCGAGATTTGACCGAAAAAAAGCAAAAAAAACAAATAAATTTTGCGATATTTCTATTTTTTTCAAATTTTTTTCCTTTATTTTCCTCATTTTATCGCGATTTGACCGAAAAAAAGCAAGAAAAACGAATAAATTTAGCGAAATTTCAATTTTTTTCCTCTTTTTTCGTCATTTTATCGAGATTTAACCGAAAAAAAGCAAGAAAAACGAATAAATTTAGCGAAATTTCCATTTATTTCCTTTATTTTACTTATTTTATCGAGATTTGACCGAAAAAAAAGCAAGAAAAACAAATAAATTTAGCGAAATTTCAATTATTTTCCTCTTTTTTCCTTTATTTTCCTCATTTTATCGAGATTTGACCGAAAAAAAGCAAAAAAAACAAATAAATTTAGCGAAATTTCAATTTTTTTCCTCTTTTTTTGCTTCATTCTCCTCATTTTATCGAGACTTGACCGAAAAAAAGCAAGAAAAACGAATAAATTTAGCGAAATTTCAATTTTCTTCCTCTTTTTTACCTTTATTTTCCTCATTTTATCGAGATTTGACCGAAAAAAAGCAAGAAAAACAAATAAATTTAGCGAAATTTCAATTTATTTCCTCTTTTTTTCCTTTATTTTCCTCATTTTATTGAGATTTGACCAAAAAAAAGCAAGAAAAACGAATAAATTTAGCGAAATTTCAATTTTTATCCTCTTTTTTTCCTGTATTTTCCTCATTTTATCGAGACTTGACAGAAAAAAAGCAAGAGAAACGAATAAATGTAGCGAAATTTCAATCCTTTTCCTCTTTTTTTCCTTTATTTTCCTCATTTTATCGAGATTTGACCGAAAAAAAGCAAGAAAAACAAATAAATTTAGCGAAATTTCAATTATTTTCCTCTTTTTTCCTTTATTTTCCTCATTTTATCGAGATTTGAGCGAAAAAAAGCAAGTAAAACGAATAAATTTAGCAAAATTTCAATTTTTTTCCTCTTTTTTTCCTTCATTCTCCTCATTTTATCGAGATTGACCGAAAAAAATCAAGAAAAACGAATAAATTTAGCGAAATTTCAATTTTTTTCCTCTTTTTTTCCTTCATTCTCCTCATTTTATCGAGACTTGACCGAAAAAAAGCAAGAAAAACGAATAAATTTAGCGAAATTTCAATTTTCTTCCTCTTTTTTACCTTTATTTTCCTCATTTTATCGAGATTTGACCGAAAAAAAGCAAGAAAAGCGAATAAATTTAGCGAAATTTCAATTTTTTTCCTCTTTTTTTCCTTCATTCTCCTCATTTTTTCGAGATTTGACCGAAAAAAAGCAAGAAAAACGAATAAATTTAGCGAAATTTCAATTTTTATCCTCTTTTTTTCCTGTATTTTCCTCATTTTATCGAGACTTGACAGAAAAAAAGCAAGAGAAACGAATAAATGTAGCGAAATTTCAATCCTTTTCCTCTTTTTTTCCTTTATTTTCCTCATTTTATCAAGATTTGACCGAAAAAAAGCAAGTAAAACGAATTAATTTAGCGATATTTTAAATTATTTCCTCTTTTTTTCCTTCATTCTCCTCATTTAACGAGATATGACCAAAAAAAAGCAAAAAAAAACAAATAAATTTAGCGATATTTCTATTTTTTTCAAATTTTTTTCCTTTATTTTCCTCATTTTATCGCGATTTGACCGAAAAAAAGCAAGAAAAACGAATAAATTTAGCGAAATTTCAATTTTTTTCCTCTTTTTTCCTCATTTTATCGAGATTTAACCGAAAAAAAGCAAGAAAAACGAATAAATTTAGCGAAATTTCAATTTTTTTCCTTTATTTTACTTATTTTATCGAGATTTGACCGAAAAAAAGCAAGAAAAACAAATAAATTTAGCGAAATTGCAATTATTTTCCTCTTTTTTCCTTTATTTTCCTCATTTTATCGAGATTTGAGCGAAAAAAAGCAAGTAAAACGAATAAATTTAGCAAAATTTCAATTTTTTTCCTCTTTTTTTCCTTCATTCTCCTCATTTTATCGAGATTGACCGAAAAAAATCAAGAAAAACGAATAAATTTAGCGAAATTTCAATTTTTTTCCTCTCTTTTTCCTTCATTCTCCTCATTTTATCGAGACTTGACCGAAAAAAAGCAAGAAAAACGAATAAATTTAGCGAAATTTCAATTTTCTTCCTCTTTTTTACCTTTATTTTACTCATTTTATCGAGATTTGACCGAAAAAAAGCAAGAAAAACAAATAAATTTAGCGAAATTTCAATTTATTTCCTCTTTTTTTCCTTTATTTTCCTCATTTTATCGAGATTTGACCGAAAAAAAGCAAGAAAAACGAATAAATTTAGCGAAATTTCAGTTTTTTTCCTCTTTTTTTCCTTTATTTTCCTCATTTTATCGAGATTTGACCGAAAAAAAGCAAGAAAAGCGAATAAATTTAGCGAAATTTCAATTTTTTTCCTCTTTTTTTCCTTCATTCTCCTCATTTTTTCGAGATTTGACCGAAAAAAAGCAAGAAAAACGAATAAATTTAGCGAAATTTCAATTTTTTTCCTCTTTTTTTCCTTTATTTTCCTCATTTTATTGAGATTTGACCGAAAAAAAGCAAGAAAAACGATTAAATTAAGCGAAATTTCAATTTTTTCCTCTTTTTTTCCTTTATTTTCCTCATTTTATCGAGATTTGACCGAAAAAAAGCAAGAAAAACGAATAAATTTAGCAAAATTTCAATTTTTTTTCTTATTTTTTCCTTTATTTTCCTCATTTTATCGAGATTTGACCGAAAAAAAGCAAGAAAAACGAATTAATTTAGCGATATTTTAATTTATTTCCTCTTTTTTTCCTTCATTCTCCTCATTTAACGAGATATTTTCGAAAAAAAGCAAGAAAAACGAATAAATTTAGCGAAATTTCAATTTTTTTTCTTATTTTTTCCTTTATTTTCCTCATTTTATCGAGATTTGACCGAAAAAAAGCAAGAAAAACGAATTAATTTAGCGATATTTTAATTTATTTCCTCTTTTTTTCCTTCATTCTCCTCATTTAACAAGATATTTTCGAAAAAAAGCAAGAAAAACGAATAAATTTAGCGAAATTTCAATTTTTTTCCTCTTTTTTTCCTTTATTTTCCTCATTTTATCGAGATTTGACCGAAAAAAAAACAAGAAAAACGAATAAATTTAGCGAAATTTCAATTTTTTTCCTCTTTTTTTCCTTCATTCTCCTCATATTATCGAGATTTGACCGAAAAAAAGCAAGAAAAACGAATAAATTTAGCGAAATTTCAATTTTTATCCTCTTTTTTTCCTGTATTTTCCTCATTTTATCGAGACTTGACAGAAAAAAAGCAAGAGAAACGAATAAATGCAGCGAAATTTCAATCCTTTTCCTCTTTTTTTCGTTTATTTTCCTCATTTTATCAAGATTTGACCGAAAAAAAGCAAGTAAAACGAATAAATTTAGCGAAATTTCAATTTTTTTCCTCTTTTTTTCCTTTATTTTCCTGATTTAAAGAGATATTTTCGAAAAATGCAAGAAAAACGAATAAATTTAGCGAAATTTTAATTTTTTTCCTCTTTTTTTCCTTCATTCTCCTCATTTTATCGTGATTTGACCGTAAAAAAGCAAGAAAAACGAATAAATTTAGCGGAATTTCACTTTTTTTCCCCTTTTTTTCCATTACTTTTCCTCATTTTATCGAGATTTGACCGAAAAAAAGCAAGAAAAACGAATAAATTTAGCGAAATTTCAATTTTTTTCCTCTTTTTTTCCTTTATTTTCCTCATTTTATCGAGATTTGACCGATAAAAGGCAAGAAAAACGAATAAATTTAGCGAAATTTCAATTTCTTTCCTCTTTTTTTCCTTTATTTTCCTCATTTTATCGTGATTTGACCGAAAAAAAGCAAGAAAAACGAATAAATTTAGCGAAATTTCAATTTTTTTCCTCTTTTTTTGCTCTATTTTCCTCATTTTATCGAGATTTGACCGAAAAAAAGCAAGAAAAACGAATAAATTTAGGGAAATTTCAATTTTTTTCCTCTCTTTTTCCTTCATTCTCCTCATTTTATCGAGACTTGACCGAAAAAAAGCAAGAAAAACGAATAAATTTAGCGAAATTTCAATTTTCTTCCTCTTTTTTACCTTTATTTTCCTCATTTTATCGAGATTTGACCGAAAAAAAGCAAGAAAAACAAATAAATATAGCGAAATTTCAATTTATTTCCTCTTTTTTTCCTTTATTTTCCTCATTTTATCGAGATTTGACCGAAAAAAAGCAAGAAAAACGAATAAATTTAGCGAAATTTCAGTTTTTTTCCTCTTTTTTTCCTTTATTTTCCTCATTTTATCGAGATTTGACCGAAAAAAAGCAAGAAAAGCGAATAAATTTAGCGAAATTTCAATTTTTTTCCTCTTTTTTTTCCTTCATTCTCCTCATTTTTTCGAGATTTGACCGAAAAAAAGCAAGAAAAACGAATAAATTTAGCGAAATTTCAATTTTTTTCCTCTTTTTTTCCTTTATTTTCCTCATTTTATTGAGATTTGACCGAAAAAAAGCAAGAAAAACGATTAAATTAAGCGAAATTTCAATTTTTTCCTCTTTTTTTCCTTTATTTTCCTCATTTTATCGAGATTTGACCGAAAAAAAGCAAGAAAAACGAATAAATTTAGCAAAATTTCAATTTTTTTTCTTATTTTTTCCTTTATTTTCCTCATTTTATCGAGATTTGACCGAAAAAAAGCAAGAAAAACGAATTAATTTAGCGATATTTTAATTTATTTCCTCTTTTTTTCCTTCATTCTCCTCATTTAACGAGATATTTTCGAAAAAAAGCAAGAAAAACGAATAAATTTAGCGAAATTTCAGTTTTTTTCCTCTTTTTTTCCTTTATTTTCCTCATTTTATCGAGATTTGACCGAAAAAAAGCAAGAAAAGCGAATAAATTTAGCAAAATTTCAATTTTTTTCCTCTTTTTTTCCTTCATTCTCCTCATTTTTTCGAGATTTGACCGAAAAAAAGCAAGAAAAACGAATAATTTTAGCGAAATTTCAATTTTTTTCCTCTTTTTTTCCTTTATTTTCCTCATTTTATGGAGATTTGACCGAAAAAAAGCAAGAAAAACGATTAAATTAAGCGAAATTTCAATTTTTTCCTCTTTTTTTCCTTTATTTTCCTCATTTTATCGAGATTTGACCGAAAAAAAGCAAGAAAAACGAATAAATTTAGCAAAATTTCAATTTTTTTTCTTATTTTTTCCTTTATTTTCCTCATTTTATCGAGATTTGACCGAAAAAAAGCAAGAAAAACGAATTAATTTAGCGATATTTTAATTTATTTCCTCTTTTTTTCCTTCATTCTCCTCATTTAACGAGATATTTTCGAAAAAAAAGCAAGAAAAACGAATAAATTTAGCGAAATTTTAATTTTTTTCCTCTTTTTTTCCTTTATTTTCCTCATTTTATCGAGATTTGACCGAAAAAAAACAAGAAAAACGAATAAATTTAGCGAAATTTCAATTTTTTTCCTCTTTTCTTCCTTCATTCTCCTCATATTATCGAGATTTGACCGAAAAAAAGCAAGAAAAACGAATAAATTTAGCGAAATTTCAATTTTTATCCTCTTTTTTTCCTGTATTTTCCTCATTTTATCGAGACTTGACAGAAAAAAAGCAAGAGAAACGAATAAATGTAGCGAAATTTCAATCCTTTTCCTCTTTTTTTCCTTTATTTTCCTCATTTTATCAAGATTTGACCGAAAAAAAGCAAGTAAAACGAATAAATTTAGCGAAATTTCAATTTTTTTCCTCTTTTTTTCCTTTATTTTCCTGATTTAACGAGATATTTTCGAAAAAAGCAAGAAAAACGAATAAATTTTGCGAAATTTTAATTTTTTTCCTCTTTTTTTCCTTCATTCTCCTCATCTTATCGAGATTTGACCGTAAAAAAGCAAGAAAAACGAATAAATTTAGCGAAATTTCACTTTCTTTCCCCTTTTTTTCCATTACTTTTCCTCATTTTATCGAGATTTGACCGAAAAAAAGCAAGAAAAACGAATAAATTTAGCGAAATTTCAATTTTTTTCCTCTTTTTTTCCTTTATTTTCCTCATTTTATCGAGATTTGACCGAAAAAAGGCAAGAAAAACGAATAAATTTAGCGAAATTTCAATTTTTTTCCTCTTTTTTTCCTTTATTTTCCTCATTTTATCGTGATTTGACCGAAAAAAAGCAAGAAAAACGAATAAATTTAGCGAAATTTCAATTTTTTTCCTCTTTTTTTGCTCTATTTTCCTCATTTTATCGAGATTTGACCGAAAAAAAGCAAGAAAAACGAATAAATTTAGGGAAATTTCAATTTTTTTCCTCTTTCTTTCCTTTATTTTCCTCATTTTATCGAGATTTGACCGAAAAAAAGCAAAAAAAACAAATAAATTTTGCGATATTTCTATTTTTTTCAAATTTTTTTCCTTTATTTTCCTCATTTTATCGCGATTTGACCGAAAAAAGCAAGAAAAACGAATAAATTTAACGAAATTTCAATTTTTTTCCTCTTTTTTCCTCATTTTATCCAGATTTAACCGAAAAAAAGCAAGAAAAACGAATAAATTTAGCGAAATTTCAATTTATTTCCTTTATTTTACTTATTTTATCGAGATTTGACCGAAAAAAAGCAAGAAAAACAAATAAATTTAGCGAAATTTCAATTATTTTCCTCTTTTTTACCTTTATTTTCCTCATTTTATCGAGATTTGACCGAAAAAAAGCAAGAAAAACAAATAAATTTAGCGAAATTTCAATTTATTTCCTCTTTTTTTCCTTTATTTTCCTCATTTTATTGAGATTTGACCAAAAAAAAGCAAGAAAAACGAATAAATTTAGCGAAATTTCAATTTTTATCCTCTTTTTTTCCTGTATTTTCCTCATTTTATCGAGACTTGACAGAAAAAAAGCAAGAGAAACGAATAAATGTAGCGAAATTTCAATCCTTTTCCTCTTTTTTTCCTTTATTTTCCTCATTTTATCGAGATTTGACCGAAAAAAAGCAAGAAAAACAAATAAATTTAGCGAAATTTCAATTATTTTCCTCTTTTTTCCTTTATTTTCCTCATTTTATCGAGATTTGAGCGAAAAAAAGCAAGTAAAACGAATAAATTTAGCAAAATTTCAATTTTTTTCCTCTTTTTTTCCTTCATTCTCCTCATTTTATCGAGATTGACCGAAAAAAATCAAGAAAAACGAATAAATTTAGCGAAATTTCAATTTTTTTCCTCTTTTTTTCCTTCATTCTCCTCATTTTATCGAGACATGACCGAAAAAAAGCAAGAAAAACGAATAAATTTAGCGAAATTTCAATTTTCTTCCTCTTTTTTACCTTTATTTTCCTCATTTTATCAAGATTTGACCGAAAAAAAGCAAGAAAAACAAATAAATTTAGCGAAATTTCAATTTATTTCCTCTTTTTTTCCTTTATTTTCCTCATTTTATCGAGATTTGACCGAAAAAAAGCAAGAAAAACGAATAAACTTAGCGAAATTTCAATTTTTATCCTCTTTTTTTCCTTCATTCTCCTCATTTTATCGAGACTTGACAGAAAAAAAGCAAGAGAAACGAATAAATGTAGCGAAATTTCAATCCTTTTCCTCTTTTTTTCCTTTATTTTCCTCATTTTATCAAGATTTGACCGAAAAAAAGCAAGTAAAACGAATAAATTTAGCGAAATTTCAATTTTTTTCCTCTTTTTTTCCTTTATTTTCCTGATTTAACGAGATATTTTCGAAAAAAGCAAGAAAAACGAATAAATTTAGCGAAATTTTAATTTTTTTCCTTCATTCTCCTCATTTAATCGAGATTTGACCGTAAAAAAGCAAGAAAAACGAATAAATTTAGCTAAATTTCACTTTTTTTCCCCTTTTTTTTCCATTACTTTTCCTCATTTTATCGAGATTTGACCGAAAAAAAGCAAGAAGAACGAATAAATTTAGCGAAATTTCAATTTTTTTCCTCTTTTTTTCCTTTATTTTCCTCATTTTATCGAGATTTGACCGAAAAAAGGCAAGAAAAACGAATAAATTTAGCGAAATTTCAATTTTTTTTCCTCTTTTTTTCCTTTATTTTCCTCATTTAACTAGATATTTTCGAAAAAAGCAAGAAAAACGAATATCATTAGCAAAATTTTAATTTTTTTCCTCTTTTTTTCCTTCATTCTCCTCATATAACGAGATATTTTCGAAAAAAGCAAGAAAAACGAATAATTTTAGCGGAATTTCAATTTTTTTCTTCTTTTTTTTCCTTTATTTTCCTCATTTCATCGAGATTTGACCGAAAAAAAGCAAGAAAAACGAATAAATTTAGCGAAATTTCAATTTTTTTTCATCTTTTTTTCCTTTATTTTCCTCATTTCATCGAGATTTGACCGAAAAAAAAGCAAGAAAAACGAATAAATTTTAGCGAAATTTCAATTTTTTTCATCTTTTTTTTTCCTTTATTTTCCTCATTTCATCGAGATTTGACCGAAAAAAAGCAAGAAAAACGAATAAATTTAGCGAAATTTCAATTTTTTTCATCTTTTTTTTCCTTTATTTTCCTCATTTTATCGAGATTTGACCGGAAAAAAGCAAGAAAAACGAATAAATTTAGCGAAATTTCAATTTTTTTCCTCTTTTTTTCCTTTATTTTCCTCATTTTATCGAGATTTGACCGAAAAAAAGCAAGAAAAAACGAATAAATTTAGCGAAATTTCAATTTTTTTCCTCTTTTTTTCCTTTATTTCCCTCATTTTATCAAGATTTGACCGAAAAAAAGCAAGAAAAACGAATAAATTTAGCGAAATTTCAATTTTTTTTCCTCTTTTTTTCCTTTATTTTCCTCATTTAACTAGATATTTTCGAAAAAAGCAAGAAAAACGAATATCTTTAGCAAAATTTTAATTTTTTTCCTCTTTTTTTCCTTCATTCTCCTCATTTAACGAGATATTTTCGAAAAAAGCAAGAAAAACGAATAATTTTAGCGGAATTTCAATTTTTTTCTTCTTTTTTTCCTTTATTTTCCTCATTTCATCGAGATTTGACCGAAAAAAAGCAAGAAAAACGAATAAATTTAGCGATATTTCAATTTTTTTCCTCTTTTTTTTCCTTTACTTTTCCTCATTTTATCGAGATTTGACCGAAAAAAAGCAAGAAAAACGAATAAATTTAGCAAAATTTCAATTTTTTTCCTCTTTTTTTCCTTCATTCTCCTCATTTTATCGAGATTTGACCGGAAAAAAAGCAAGAAAAACTAATAAATTTAGCGAAATTTCAATTTTTTCCTCTTTTTTTCCTTCATTCTCCTCATTTTATCGAGACTTGACCGAAAAAAGCAAGAAAAACGAATAAATTTAGCGAAATTTCAATTTTTTTTCCTCTTTTTTTCCTTTATTTTCCTCATTTAATCGAGATATGACCGATATAAAGCAAGAAAAACGAATAAATTTAGCGAAATTTCAAATTTTTTCCTCTTTTTTTTCCTTCATTCTCCTCATTTAACGAGATATTTTCGAAAAAAGCAAGAAAAACGAATAAATTTAGCGAAATTTCAATTTTTTTCCTCATTTTTTCCTTTATTTTCCTCATTTTATCGAGATTGGACCGAAAAAAAAGCAAGAAAAAACGAATAAATTTAGCGAAATTTCACTTTTTTTTCCCCTTTTTTTCCATTACTTTTCCTCATTTTATCGAGATTTGACAAAAAAAAGCAAGAAAAACGAATAAATTTAGCGAAATTTCAATTTTTTTCCTCGTTTTTTGCTCTATTTTCCTCATTTTATCGAGATTTGACCGAAAAAAAAGCAAGAAAAACGAATAAATTTAGGGAAATTTCAATTTTTTTTCCTCTTTCTTTCCTTTATTTTCCTCATTTTATCGAGATTTGACCGAAAAAAAGCAAAAAAAAACAAATAAATTTAGCGATATTTCTATTTTTTTCAAATTTTTTTCCTTTATTTTCCTCATTTTATCGCGATTTGACCGAAAAAAAGCAAGAAAAACGAATAAATTTAGCGAAATTTCAATTTTTTTCCTCTTTTTTCCTCATTTTATCGAGAGTTAACCGAAAAAAAGCAAGAAAAACGAATAAATTTAGCGAAATTTCAATTTTTTTCCTTTATTTTACTTATTTTATCGAGATTTGATCGAAAAAAAAGCAAGAAAAACAAATAAATTTAGCGAAATTTCAATTATTTTCCTCTTTTTTCCTTTATTTTCCTCATTTTATCGAGATTTGAGCGAAAAAAAAGCAAGTAAAACGAATAAATTTAGCAAAATTTCAATTTTTTTCCTCTTTTTTTCCTTCATTCTCCTCATTTTATCGAGATTGACCGAAA